>CM076608.1:73412143-73528517 GCA_038502775.1 Hippodamia convergens
TGCCTTCTGCACTTGTATCATGAATATTCTGGTTATTTGTGTGTAATCAGATTTATTGTTGGTGAAACTTTTTCCAGAATTTATTTGCAGATAGTGCTCTTATTTTCAAAGAAGAAAAAATTTCAGAAAATTAAGAAATAATTACCGCCAGCATTAGCGTTATCCAAAGCGAACCTACCACCTGGATGTTCGACAGTCGGATTTTCGCTTCTTCGTTTGTGTGTGTGTGTTTGTTCAAAGCATAAGGTTTGAAAAAAATGTTTCATTAAGCGATTTCCTATGTATTCACGAAAAGTATACAAAAGCAATCTTCGAAGAGCGAGTTAAAAATCACGAAATAAAGTTATAAAAAATTAGACGTTGGTTTTTTCCAAAAAAAAATTTTGGAAAAGCTTGAAAAAACTTTTTTCTCATGTTTTAAGTAGAGGGCTTTTCAGAGCAACATTAATTATTCCAGAAACTCGATCAATTGAAACAGAAAAACGGCTGGCTGGAGTAATGCGGCTTTTGGTAGGGTTTATGAGAACATATTGAACTGTTATTTTACGGGAGAGATATGTGGATGACATATTCTATATATGGTCAGGTACTGATCAGGGGCTTCAAAACTTTTTTGATCTTATTAATTCGAAATTTAAAGTAAAATTTTCCTTAGAGAAGTCAATATTAAATTCAATAAATTTTCAGTGAAAATCACCCTCATATTTCGAATTAGGGGATGGAATTAAGCGCTCGTAAAACCCTCCTGTGTATTTATATCAAATACAACTCTTTTCAATTATATTGTTGTTATATTCGTATCTAAGGTTATGATATGATTTCTAATTACCCATTGATGGAAAATCGCAAATAAATCGCTATTCCAGCTTGAACCTAGGTGGGTGAAGGTATATTTCTCCACTTTTTCATTTGAACATGGATTGCGAATGAGTTTAACTTGAAATAGATCTCAGAATAATTATATTTAGTTAATTGTTATTGAAGAAAAATTCAACAAAATAATCAGCAACGTGCAAAAAGAAGTGAAATCCAAAGAAAAACATTTTCGTGTAAATTATTGCCAAGAGGAGACCACATTTCTCACATTGTGAAAAAGTTATCAGATCTCATGTAGAGCCAAGCTGCTAACCATTTAACTTTACAAGTCCTTATTTCGCAAACTCTACAGCTTGGTCAAAATGAGTGACTTGCCGTTTCTCTATCGCCATGTGAGCGTAAGGTGAAAAATTCATTCGCTGTTCATAACAAATAGTTCCTATAGTAACGAAACGGCCAAGTCACATTTTTTTGACTAAGGTGTAGAGTTTTGTGAAGTAAGGACTTGTATATTTGAGAGTATAGAGTTAGCTCGGCCCACATGAGACAATGTGACAATGTGAGAAATGCGGTCTCGTCATGGCAACATTTCACATAAAAATGTTTGGTTGGATGACTATTTCCAGAAATATATCTAAATATCAGAGAAGGAAAATATTTACTTACTATCAATCTCTTATGCTACAAGATGAGAAATATTTTCATTTCACTTCTTAGATATATAATTGAATATTTCATTACTTTTAGGGTTTTTCGAATGAATTGTAATTTATTTACTAATTAACAACAATACCATGAGTTAGTACTAGGTAGGTATATATGAATTTTTGATTATTCAATTCTTGAACTTGAATTTTCTCCTAGGTTATATTATGGAAGTTTCTATTTTAGCTACATGATTTCTTCCGTCAGCCCTTAAAAATACCGCAATTTCCGAATAACTAGTCCGACGTGCTTCTGTTGCACCAACGGGTGTGAATTCAATTATTCAATTAACATAATCAGCTGATGGCTAATATACCCACAGTGTCATTCAAAGACTTCACGGAGCTCCCTGAATAGATTTTGTTTTATTTGTGACTTTTCGTAAGTTTGATGAAACGCTTGTTTCTCAAATCTATCTATCTGTCGATTCGAGTTCAAATGGATGTTTCGATCATTATGTCGGGCTTGTACAATGATGCGAGATTTTGAAAGGTCTGAGATCAACTGAGGCGAGACAAAAACAAATCACGGAACATAAATATAGAACATTTGCACCGATTTAGATGGTATAATCAACACCTACATGCGATAATCGGAACAGCCAGCTTAATGGATAGCCGCAATAAAAAATGAAATAATGTTTTATGCACATTGAAGTAGAATTTACGATTCAAATTCCCAAGAAGTTACCCATCCAATATGTATCTGAACATTGAAGGTAGTGATTCAAAATTCAAGTTGAGAAGGATTTTTTCATGTCAATTTCAACCATGTGTGGTATGTTGATTCTTGAAAGTTTCATTCTGGGAAAACTGGTATTCGACAGCAAAATTTCATTTTCAACTCAGCTTGTACTAAGAAATTTATGGCTGAACTTTCAAACCTGTTATGGAGTTATATTGTCTGGAATTGTGACGAGAAATTGTGTGTGTAATTAATGGCGTACTAACGAAATATTGAATTCTAAAGAAAGAACCTCGACTTCTTGGTCTTCCTGTCGCAGCCAACGTTGTTTTTTTCCACGTTTTCCCACATTACTGATGTATTCGCGTATCGTTGTGGTTTCTCCCGAAAGTATAGCCAACTATATGATTTTGTAATAGAAGCTGTCTTTAGGCTTGTGGATGAAATTGCAATATGGATGGTTTTCATATCGGTCAATTCCCACTCTCCTTGAGTTGATTTTCAAGACCTCTGTCTTGGATATTTCTGCTTCGTGTATATCAAGCAGCTTTTTGTTATTCGGGATCGTTCCGTCAATTAGCATTGCTCCATTTTCTTCTTTACACAGTACAGTGAGATCTGGTATTAATAATGTGCGCTATTTTTCTCTCGGTCAGGACAGAATGATTCCAATAGAGTATCAAGTGCTCAATTTCTAAATCACATTCGGTAGTACAAACCGATTTAAGTAGTTGAAATTTTATTGCCAGCTCCTGATGTAAAATCTTACCGACAGCTGCATGTACTCAGCTCCCGCGAATTTCTGACATCCACTCGTACTGTGCGGGATTGTAATGATTCAATAATGTCATCCACTATTGTAGAATATTGATGATGAATTTCAAGTACTTTCCCGTTTTTATGTATCTCTTGGTGCTGTACAGCAATGATGAAACAATCTCCCCTAGGAAACAGTTTTCCGGTAGTCATCCAATAGTTCGACACAGATCTCTCAACTAGTTGACCTCTTTCAGTTGTCCTCCATAATGGGTTTTGTTGATCATTTTCTGCTGTAATATCTACTGTTGACGGCTCGTCAGGGTAGACCCAAAAATAATGGAAAAATAGAAAATTATTGTAAAAATTTACTTCGTTCAAACTTATTCTGAATTATCGATTTCAATATTCAAATTCTTTCGAAATCTGATATTTCCACTCAGAATAGAAAAATATAACTCAGTTCGACCAACCGCTTTTTTTCGCGACCTGCACATTCGATTCTCTCATCTTTTTAATTATAGGTACGTATCACTCTGGTACTCGAAGTCGCTATGTATCGAATAGGACGAAGCCAGTTAATAATCATTGGAACGGTCGTTTCTTGATCCCTACCCGACTCGAGATACAGCAAAAATATAACAAGGTCGGCCAGAGCGGATTGTGCCTACCCTGCTAGGACGGCAATCCTACGATGTTATAGTTTGCAATTTCCTAATGAAAAAGTATTCTAAATATTAAAAGATTAAATGAATGACAAATCATAAGATGTTATGTCTACTTCAGAAAAGAGCGTTTCATACCGTTTCTAAGTACCTATCTACTTTTATGACGAGAAAATCTTAGCATCTCAGATTGAAATTGAGGGTGAGTCGGATGTATTAAAACTCAGTTTTCTTTAGCTTAAGCCGTTATTTTGCTAATAGAATTACGAATTTATGAGATTATTGAACTTCAATTATTTGAGTGATGGCAAATATAAGGAAGGTAATATTAAATAGCACCGATTGGCGAATTCTTTACTATAGAACAATCTTTCACAGTTTCATACGAGTTAGGAAAAATCGAAATAGGATGAAGCATTTGTTGAACATGATAATTTTCCTATCACTACAAGAGCGGGAAACGATGAAAATGTTGATTCCGACAATCAAGAAGGTCGCCAAATTCGCCGAGACGTTAGAATAAAATTTCAAGAATTTATTGATCCTTTCCGTATCCTTCGTTTTTGTGTTTCATTAAAAACAATACAAAACAATTTAATTGATTCGGTTACCAAAATTTTGAGAGCAAAAATTCTTGATGAAATAAACAGTGCAGCGTGGTGTTCTTTCTGGGAAATAGACGGGAAAACAGATATTAGATGTCTTTCCCAGATGTTTCGACGTCAGTAGAGGTCGAACCGCGAACAAAATTCTTAATACCTTGATACGAGAATTTAAATAATTTTAATGTTGCGACTACATTAGTAGGACAAACTGATGACAGGGTTGTTGTGATGGCAGGAGAAATTAAGAGTTTACAATCGCGAATAAAAATAATTGCTTCTCAAGCACTACATTCACTAACTGTTATGCACATTAGGTAATTGAAATTGATTTTGCAAGATACGACTAAGAAAATAAAATAAATAAATAAATAACGTCTTTATTCAGAGAAAAAGAATTATAATATGCCTGGCAATCATGACATCCAGACGAAGTCTAGCGAGCTATTCAACTTAACCCCACAATGATGTACGAAGCCAGACTAATAGAGCATAATTTTAATGAAATTCAAAATAACGAGATGGCTGAAAATAAAATAATAAGGAAATCAGACAGTGTATGTCACGTGTTTTTTTTTCAAATCTCTCGGAATTTTCAATATTTTTCACTAAATCTACTAATATGAATCTGGTCGAATCACACCTAGAGGGCACGAGCCGTCACTGATTTTTGTGGTATTTTTTTGAACTTCTATATGACGAGGTTAGCGGAGGAGACTAATCAGCATCCCATACTGCTCGATGCAGGTCAGACGACATAGACTTTTTATGGAAGTATTCCCGAAGTCTCTTAATATCTGAAGCGGGAGCTCCCCTGGTCATTTTTCGTTGTAGTGCCGCTCCGACAAATGTCAAACGAGTAACTCAATGCTGATCAACCGTGGATGAAAGCTTTACTCAAAGATTTGCCGTTAAGGCTTGTCTTCAATGTGCGTTTCATTCTTTTCGAGATCTCTTCCATGGGCGGTCCCAAAGGGGGGTCAGGGGGTCATGACCCCTCCAAAATCTCAAAATTACATCGCTTATAATGAGCTCTTTGTGCCAATACACTTGTTTCCGATCAGAAAACTGTAAACTCATAACGGCGACCCACCCCAAAATGTAAGGCTAGGACTGCCCTTTATCTCCTCCATTGGTTTTTTTTTAGGCTGTGGTTAGTTAATGTGTCGATCCTGTGTCACTTCGAGATATTTGTACATATCTTCTAGCTGAGACATTTCAATATCTCTGTTGTTTCTCAGTTCAAAGTTGGCATCTTCTATTTTTTCAATTTTTTCAAATTTCAATCTATATGAAACAACCTATCCAGTTATCGACAATGGACTGAATTAAGATTCTCCTAAGATCTCTGGAAATGAAATCCCTCCAAATGGAAAACAAAACACAGAATAGGCACTCTCTTGTTGTCTATACTGTGATACTACATGCTAACGTGTCACATCTTGCTTTGCATAAATGACCTCATTTCAAGAGTCTTTCATATATTGAAAAATCATGCATAAATGAACTTAATTGAACAAAAAAGCAGCTTGAAGGTCATCTTTCAAATTTACATGAGTACATTTCCTCTCGTATTTTTTTCTAGCCTTCGCGGTACGCATTGGCGCGATACGATAAGCGATGCAACAACCCAATTCTTATTCTACACCGATAACTCATAATCATGCAAATGTAATGCAAGCAACTTACCCAGTGCACACTTTAGCGATCGCGATACTACACCGACAATTCTCGGCATCTCGTCGGCTTTGGCGACTCAGATGCCGTGTCGCTTCAGCGAAAGAAATGCGTAGTATCGTTCGACACTTCCGATTTATCATGTCGGGTAGCGAGAAGACGTTCAATCCACTATTTATTTCGTGAAATATAGGCTATCGCATCTTTTATCGTATCGCGCCAGTGCGTACCGCGCCTGAGGCGTATTTACGATATATGAGCGGACTGCACAACGGAGTTGGTTGATATCTAAATATAGTCGAAAATAGTTGTGAATTTCCGAAGTAAAAAGTGATTAGATTGAATCAGTAGTTGTGTAAATACATTAAAGTAGACGGTGCAGATAAATTAGTGTATTGATTGTGAAAATAACTTAGACATTTCACACATCAGGCAAATTAATGACCCAGAAAACATATCTATTTTGCCTATGGTGAAAACGATGTAGTTAGTATTGATCTGTCAAGTTTAGTTTTCACTGAAGGAGCTTATGACTGTTTTGTTAATATAATCGCATTCGGAAGAAATATTAATTGCCTTTCCCTGTTGTGATACTTCATGTTCAGAGAAATAGTGTGATATTATCAATCCATTTGCACCTTGGAGAAGAAAACATTTCGAACAAAAATCTTCACAAGGAAACCCCTTGAGTTTCAGCCGAAGTCAACTCTTATAGGTAATCTTTCAGACAAATTTAGGTTCCAATATGAATTTTTTCTGGGTCCTCTCAGTAAACCTTTCCATTGAAAAAAATATGCAACTTTATTCAAGACGTCCTAAAGAAACAGAACAATTTGAAGTAACAAATTGATATTCTTATCACATGAGCTTAATTCGCATAAGGAATATACGTTCGTCTGAATACTTGAACATGTTCATAAATTCCATGCACGTTCTTTTCATAGACGTCCAGTTTTTTCCGGAACAACTTCGATTAAGGTCAATTATGTTAGACTCTTTTCAACTTCATTCGAAAGTATTTCGTTTTATAGGAACCTGATGCGTTTAGGAGAGTAGATAAGCAAGAGGTGTAATGAGTATACTTCTTTGAAAAAAACCTCGACCACAACTATTTATCGCGAATTCTGACAGCATCAATCATATAATCAAAAATTATTATTTCTCATCGAAAATAGTTCAGGATAATGTGAAGAATTCCGAAACACTCAATTAATTATGTAGAATGAGTTAATTCGTTGTTTTTTTGATATCCATTAATGATATAAGGTATATGTTTTCAATCGATGATTGTAAATATCAAACAAAAGTGATACGAAATAATTTTATATTCCTACCTAGATCTTCGAATTAGTATTTTTCATACTATATTCCAATAATGCCTAATTTGGAAAGACGAAAAAATACATTTCATGGAAATCTGGGGGCACGTCAGTGCCCCCTCCAAGACGAGTCAAGCGAATCGTTGTGCCGGACACTACCAATCTTTTCTCGAAGTTTTTCAAAACATAGATCAATTCAAAATAGTAATTTATTTATTTATTTATTCAATGAACGGTACAACACCTTTACAAAAAATTTTAATATACATTCTAAAAACCTTTAAATTATCAATTAGTTTTAGTAATCATAACATTGTACAGAAAAAAAGAACAATTCTAGATCACAAAGTAATCAGACACCTCAGATCACCTCTCAATCCCGAGACCGAGCGATGAAATATGTCGACACCCAAGGAATCCACGACAATGGTGTTCCGCATCATTCTCGAAACCGAGGAATGAAAACAGCATACATTAATAATCTCAGCGTGCCGTCCAATGAGATGAAAGAGGGCTTGTTCATGGCCTTCTAAATCCCCTGGCCCGGCGCCTCAAGCGGCAACGCCGCAAAAGACGAAGTTCGGGAGGTATATTGCTTACGGGAGAGATACGATGATCGAACGTATTATTTCATTTCCTGATGTTGATAAATGTGTTTTTCCGGTGAATATCTGAAAAAAAGGTCAAAGTATGCCCTACTCAGTCAATGAATTGAATATAAATGAAGAACAAAATTGAAATTAAAGCGAATTTATTGATGTTTTATTCAATTTATTGTCCAGCAAGAACCTCGGGGAGGTGTAGGGCCATCTCTCGCCATGTTACCTCAAATATAACTCTCAAAATAGAACGAACTCAAATAAAATTCTCTCTAAACATAACAAAAAAAAATTGAATTCTCAAATAATAACGTAACATAATAACATTCGCTATAATACTCTCAAATGATCAATAATAATTTCCAGTTGCCTGAGTTGGTCGAAATTTTCATAATTCTTTTCTTATGTGATGAAAATGCTTCTAGTCAAGTAATCTCTCGAAAAATCTGATTCATTTTTATAACGAGAAATCAAATTAGTAACTGCTGAGAATGAAATCAGAAGGAATTATCCATTTCAGGTCACTAGCGTTATTGCATTGCCTAATTTCCCATCTAGATAAATATATCAATTTTAGCCGAAGAATTTTCAAATGGGTCTTTCTAATCAATAATTAAATCGGAACCTAAAAAAGCTTCTGCTTCATTAGTATTCCTAGTAAAAATTACTTCTCTCCTACACTGAGGATCAGTCCTTTTTGATTTAGTTTCGTAAGGTATGAGGATAAATTTGGAAATTTTTTGGGATAGCGCCTTCTTTCAATTTTGGAAATCTCAAATAAAGCAATTTAATGGTTCCATCTGCTTGCAAATGTTTATCGAACTTAATTGTATTGTCGGAATCAAAATGTTTTTCGCTAATGAAAGTATTATTCGTTGAAATGAAATTTCGCGGTTTGCCACTCATCCGTCATCCATAAAAGCTTTACGCTGTTCATATTTAGGAAAACCAAAACAACTAATATATCCCTCATTTTGGTAGACAGATAATAAGTTCTATATAAATACATTTCATTTTGACCATTTTTCAAAGCAGATGACCATAAGTCAGAGTTGAATTTATAGGTTAGATATTACGTAGATGGATAGACCAATTATTCTGTTATTCCAAGGAAAATTCACTAACTTTAATATCACAAATACTTTTACTGTACACGGCACTCGAACAATCGCAAAGAGTGACTAAAATTAACTTTTTTTTCACATAGATGACCAGAATAAACACTAAACTAAGCGGATGCTACAAAACCGCGGCACTTATTTACCACTGAAGACTGACGTTTCTTTGCATCGAGTTCCTCTGTGCAGCGTTGCCGCTCTTGGCAATGCCCGGGCCAGGGGATTTAGAAAGCCGTGGCTTGGTCTATGTGGCGCCAATTCGTTTTCAAAACGTTCAACTGTTCGACTTGGAATACGCAGCATAATATCGGATGAAATGATAATATCATATATGAACGTTCTGATATGACACATATCATGTACCTATATTCGTCTGAAAAAATTCAAAATTTATATTCATAGATATGTCTATGAACGATGTTATATCCATTTTATTTCTCATTTAATTTGAAAGATTACTACCGATTTTATTCTACTCCATATGGATTTAATTGGAAAATCATGAGTAAAATTTGAATTTAACCCTTATTTTATTCTTAAAAACTTCATCATCTTCAGGAGATTCTAAATAACAAATTCTTTTAAATTGGTATGGATATATAGAATATTTCAATGAGAATTCCTCCTGATTTTGTATATGTCGCAGTCGGATACTAAAATCAGTCAGTTTGCGAAATGACTAGGCAGTTTGTTAACTGACGAAAGTTTTCTAAAACGCTCTTGAAATGAAGATCGTTTTACAATCGGTCAGTCAGTTTGTAAATTGCGAACAACACATCCGACGGATTCTCAAATCATTTGAATCATATTCTGAAAACGTTGCCTGTCTTGATGCAAATTGAATGACTGTTATATTTGTCTAATCAGCTCTATCTACTACATTATTCTGGATACAGAAAAAATAATATTCACACCTACTCTTTTGAGGTTTTATTATCGAAAGACCACGAAAAAATGAAACTATTATTACTTATAACAGCAGGAGCCGCTCAAATGGCAGCTGCTGCTGTTGCATTTTTGATATGATTTGAAAAAAAAAAATCGGGAGGAATTCTCATTGACATATTCTATATATCCATAACAATTTAAAAGAATTTGTTATTTAGAATCTCCTGAAGATGATGAAGATTTCCAGAATGAAATTAGGGTTAAATTCAAATTTTACTCATGATTTTCCAATTAAATCCATATGGAGTAGAAGAAAATCGGTAGTATTTTTTCAAATTGAATGTGAAATAAAATGGATATAACATCATTCATAGACATATCTATGAATGTAAATTTTGAATTTATCAATTTTTTTAGACGAATATAGGTATATGATATGTGTCATATCAAAACGTTCATATATGATATTATCAAATCATCCGATATTATGCTGCGTATTCCAAGTTGAACGTTTTGAAAACGAATTCGCGCCACATAGACCAAGCCCTCTTGCATCTCATTGGACGGCACGCTGAGATTATTAATGTATGCTAATGAAAACAGTAATTCGTTCTCGATAAGGCGGGTCTAAACAGATCAAATCAACGGGCAGGTCTTGGGGGAATATAAAAATTGAACCGTGATAACAGCTCGGGAGAATACAAAAGACCTCGAATGAGTTTGGATACAAAGATGATATCCGAATGGAGTCTGCTCGTTCTTAAAGATAATAGCCCAACCTGGTCGCGCATCCGACGACTCGCTGAGAATGTCCCGATAGAAAATGTGCCTTCTCTTATGAACATATACTTAAGGAATTTATTCTGTACCCTCTCAAGAAGAAGGCTGTCCACGGATTTGTAGGGGGACCGAACAACTGATGCGAATTCCAGGATTGGTCTTACTAGAGCGACATAGAGGTACTGAAGTGTTCCGCTGCTGAAATCTTTGGTGTTTCTTAGTACAAATCCCAGAGTCTTCAGAGATGCCGCTGAAATGGCCTGGATATGTGGTCTGAAAGATAACTCACTGTCATATGAGATACCCAAATCCTTGATTACATGTGTTCTCTCAATGAGATTGCCCCCAATGGAATAGTTCACGCATATAGGACTATCTAGGCGAGAAATAGTCATGAATTGACATTTTTGATGTTGATTGTTAAGCCGTTGGCCGCACACCAGCCCCCCTCCGCCCGCAGATTAGACTCCAATCTCGCAACGTCCGCCAAAGATTTTACTGGAGTGAAAAGCTTCAGATCATCAGCAAATAGCAGAAATCTGACAGAGCGGATGACAAGTTTTATATCATTTATGAAAATCAAAAATAAACAATGGCCCCAGGTGACTCCCCTGCGGACGCCATACGTCACGGGAACCGGAAATGAAAGCGTGCTACCTATTTTCACGTACTGAACTCTGCCCGCGAGATAAGGACTCAACCACGAATAAAATCTCCCGTGAAAACCTAACTTCTCAGTTTCCTCCCAAGCATCGAATGTGGCACACTGTCAAATGCCTTCGCCAAATCGGTATATACTACTTCGACTTGCCAATGATCTTCCAAAGCCTCAAGAACGAACTGGACGAAGGTGAGCAGATTGGTCTCGACACTTCTACCTTGAAAAAACCCGTGCTGCTCAGGAATGATTTTATCGTATATCCGAGACTTTATATGCTCATGAATAATAGATTCAAATAACTTAGGGATGACACTAAGTATAGTTATTGGCCTATAGTTAAGAATATCCTCTCTAATCATCGAAATGATTCAATTCCCAGGCTCAGAGATCTTTTATCATGAGGTTGGAGAAATGATATATTAGATTTTGTCACTGAGATGGGAGATATACCGGTTTCGAGCTTGTTTGGCCTCATCAGTATCCCATACACCTCAGGGACAAAATCTTCATAAAAAACTTCGATATTTGAAGCAATCAGGTGTGATGAATAAATTACAAAGTAGGTACAACCAATTGCGTCAAAATGAAGTTCCACCTCTCCAATGACATGCGAAAAAAGAACTCTTTACGTTCTCTTTCACTTAATAAGATTTTAGCGGTGGCCCTAAATCAGGGCCCTCATGCAGGTTTCTCCCAGTAATGAAAACCAAGTGTTTTTAGGAAAAAGAACAAAACGGTAAACAGAAACTTCTTTGCCTTTACGGAGGCCACACTCGAAGTGTTTCGTCATATTTTTGAACCCTCATAATTTGAATTTGGAATATAGTAGATGAATAAAATTCTCAGGATATAATACCAGTAGTGAACCTATCAAAGGTACAAAGTTTCAAGTGCATAGTTCGTACACTTCAGATTTTTTAGATATCTAAAAACCCCCAATTTCGTCACTCACTCACTGGATGATCATAAAAACGTTAAGAGTACTTATCGATGTCCTATCAAGTTGAAATTTGGTAGTGAGCTAGTTTTGTACACAAAAAACGGAAAAATTCCTAAACTTAAAACTTTCACCCCCCAACCCTTAGAAGCAGGGATGTATAAGTTTGTATGAGACTTTTTGTCAATTTTGATGCTTGTGGTCTGAAAATTGATATATATATATATATTGGAGGACTGCTTGTTGTAAATGTTAAACAAAGAATTCAAAAATTCTCAGGGAAAATAACCCTTACATTTTGAATAAGGAGATAAAATAAAGCGCTCGTAGAACGCCTCATGTGTATTTACACCAAATACAATTTCGCTGTAATAACCTCGACCACAATTTCCATTGTGCAATTTCCCATTTTGATCAATGTATAATGAAAGGATTCTTTATACAATGCTTGTGATGGCAGATCTCAAATACATCGCCATGGCAGCTCGAACCTAGGTAGGTAAAAGTATATTTCTATACTTCGTACATTGTTGATTTTGAACATAAATTGTGAATTAGTTTGACTTGGAATAGATCTAGCGATGATTATATTTTATTTAATAATTATTGGGGAAAAAATTAATAAAATGAAAGGATTTTGTCATGAGCAACGTACAAAAAGAATTGAAATCCAACCAAGAACAATTTTCATGAAGAATATTGCCAAGACGAGGCCGTATTTCTAACATTGTCAAATAGTTGTCATATAGATACAAGCTGCTAACTCTACACTCTTCATCTTCACAAGTTCTTATTTCACAAACTCTATGACTTGGTCAAAATAAGTGACTTGGTGGTTTCGTAACTATAAGAACTATATACACACATAGCTTTCGATTGCGTAAGTCATTAATTGCTTCTGTTTAAGCTGGAATTTAAGCTAGATTACCTATTTGCATGACAGAGGTCGATATGTACTTATCAGGCAGAACGTTGATGGGTATCCTTAATTTGGCAGATCAGATTTGAGACACACACAGATTGGTGTTCCTCAGGGCTCAATTCTGGGACCTGTTCTGTTCATTTTATATATAAACGATATATCTAGTTATTTGAATACCAACATATTTCTGTATGCGGATGACGCTACAGTCGTAGTATCTGCGGACGATAGCAACCTAGAAGCGGATGTACAGTCTCATATTAATGATTTGTGTAGCTGGTTCAGAATGAACCTATTGCATGTCAATTTGTCCAAAACGAGTTAGATCTTCTTTCGTAATTATAACAAAATATTGACATCAATGTAAGCCTCAATAATGTTGCTCTAAACAAGGTCAAGTCCATAAAATTTCTTGGAATTCAATTAGATGAAAATTTGAATTGGAGAATACATTGTGAAAGTATATGCGCCAAAATGAGCTCAGCAGGGCCGTAGCTAAAAGCTTTCCCAGGGGGGGGAGAAATGGATTTTGGCGCCCTCTCATTCGAAAACATATGAAAAAACACAAATTTATGGAAGAAAATTAATATTGGTGAGAATTAATAATGCAGTTTATCAAGGAATTGGCTATAAATTAACGTAATTAACAAAAACTGCAAATTATTGTACAAAAATTAAAAGATATTTATAATACAAATGCAGAAGGCATTGATATCCTTCCACGAGTTCAAAGTGTTAGAATATTACTTCGCTCTGCGAGTATACGTCGTTTTCCCCAATTG
Source organism: Hippodamia convergens (assembly GCA_038502775.1). Classification (NCBI taxonomy): domain Eukaryota; kingdom Metazoa; phylum Arthropoda; class Insecta; order Coleoptera; family Coccinellidae; genus Hippodamia; species Hippodamia convergens. The sequence goes on from CM076608.1 coordinate 73,426,055, forward strand.
ATTTAATTTTTATCGAAATTAATGGAATATTTCCATAAATAATTGTGATTTTGGATTGAAAAATATTGATTGGCAGAAATGCTTTTTCTCTCATAAATTTGACAGATAATGCATAAATTCGTAGAAGGAGGTCAACATGTAATCATAAATATCACCACGTGCTAGAATGAAGTATTCTCTCACGATTTTGTTCTACAAGATGTGGCAGAATGAATGGATCTGACACAGACCTAGAGAAATAACTATTTTTTCTAGTTTTGTGTCAGATCCATTCATTCTGCCACATCTTGTAGAACAAAATCTTCAGAGAATAACTCATTCTAGAACAGTTTTTATGGTTGTATTGATGATTACATATTTATTCGCCTTCCATATGGATATAGTTATTATCTGTCAAATTTATGAAAGAGAAAACAGTTCAGCCAATCAATATTTTTCAATAGGAAAATCATTGAAGGATATCTATGGAAATATTTATTAATATTTAATTAATGAAAATTCAAAAAATTAAATAAAATAATGGATAAAACTCGCGCAGAAGGGATATTCTAACAGTCGTTCATTCAAAAATTTGAATTTGAATTTTAGAAACGTGGAAAAATATATGGTAGTGCCTTCTGCACTTGTATTATAAATAACTATTATTGGAATATTGAATCATTGAATGAATTTATTTCAGCGTGATGTTTGTAACTATTACCATAAAAACTTAATCTCTGATGACACCCCATCAAGAATTCTATAGAAATATAATGAACAGCCGTCGAATATATCATTCAAGTTTTATAGACACTGCAATTCAACCTATTTTTCGAATTAAAAAAAATTATTGAAGAAAAAAAAATGAAAAAATGAAGAATTGGATTACCTATAATTTAAAACAAATCAAGTCCTCACGTGAAAAATTACAAGAGTAAATAATGAATAACCAGGTGAATAGTGAAGTTTTTGAGTAGTCTCCAAACTAATGTTATATCGCTTAAACTAACATCTTTCGTTATTTTCAGAGACAATTTCTTCTTTTCTAGAGTAACTGGCTTTGATCCATGTATTCAAGATATTAATCTTGATATTTTCTTGATCAAGTTTTTTTTGCGCCCTCTTTCTGAATTTCGCCCCAAACGGTTCGAATTTGTTCTGGCGAGGATTCAATCCGTTATTTCGTTCGAATGTTTTTTCACTTGAGACATAATAATTCAATAAATAAAAGGTTATGTTTCTCTTCCTTCTATTGAATGATTTTGAATAGTCAGCAATTCGGGGATTCACAGCATAACAATCTTTTCGAAACGAGGCTTTCTACAATGTCATCGCTGTAGTTCAAATGAATAGTCTAGATTGCATTGCAAGCAGCTCATGTATGAATAATATTTGGCAAGTAACATTTGCTTGTGACATTTTGCTTTAGTTACTCAATGATGAGAGATCAATTTTGCGCCCTTCAGAATCTGCTCTGGGGGGAGACTCCCCTCCCTCCCCCCCCCTTATAGCGACGGCCCTGGAGCTCAGTTTGTTACCCACTGAGAACTTTAAAAAGGGTCCTTACAGCTGACCAATTACTCTTCCTATACAATTCACAAGTTTCTTGAAGACTGCGATATGGTATTGTTTTTTGGGGGGCGTCTTCTGCTGCTGCGGATGTGTTCTTGTCTCAAAAGAGAGTAATTGGGTGTCTGGCAGGTGTTTCACAAAGAACATCCTGTAGGGACTAACTTCGCTTCTTATGGACTGTTGACTTTGCCGATAATGTTCATTCTAGAGGTAGCAACTATTGGTTATGAAAATAGGGATGTGCTCACGAAATTTCAAGATGTGCATCATCATAACACTCGCAATCAAGGAAAGTTTATTTTACCCGAACTAAACTTTAGGATAGGAAGAAATTCTCCTATATTTTTAGGGATTCAAGTTTTTAATAAGCTACCTGAAGAAATAAACATTTCCCCAAATGTAATTACATTCAAGCGTGCATTAAAAAAAGTTTTATTGGGAAAATGCTGATATAGTCTGGAGGAATATCTCCAATAACTAACTATACGTGGGATTGGTGGCTTGATGTATGTGATTGTGAAATTTATTTTTACTTTTCATGAAATGATGGTAAAATTAATTTTCTCTCATTTGTTTTCTTTTTTCTCTGTTTCTTGTAATTTTTGACGTACTTCTTTGACTTTTTCTATAATGTTGTAAATCATTCTGATGGAAATAAAGGAATTATTATTATTATTATTATTATTATTATTATTATTATTATTATTGTATAAAAGAAAAATTATGAACAGCGAATGAATTTTTCTGATTTTTTATCATGCACCTTACGCATCGTGGCGAAGGACAAACGGCCAAGTCACTTATTTTGACCAAGGAACACATACCTTATAGTTAAAATAACTATTAGTTAGGGGGATATTCATTATGCTCCAATTTTCTGAAACTTCTAACTCGTTCATTCTTCATTCCCATTTCAGAAGTTCATTGCACCTGCAAGAAAAAATCAAAGCAACCGCAAAAGAATTTGTTCAGTGACATTTTCAATATTATGAACTAAAGAAATTAAAATGTTATCTTTTAAGGGAGAAATACACATAATGGAAGGTTCTGACGGTCTAATTCAGAATCACGCTGTATAAGGTGGCCAAGATTGTCAATATAATTTGCTTATACATATATACCTATACCTAATAACGATTCTACAGCTAATCATTTTTATAGACGATATATGTTGCCAAAATAAAATCTCAGAAAATAAGATGATTTTCTACAAATTTTTTTTGAGTACTTTGTAAGTGAATTAAGGAAGTAGGATTTTTATTTTTGTTGTTTGAATATGTTCATTGGAAAACCTTTTCCATTATCGTGTGAATCTACATTATACTTTCTTCTTAAAAAGTTGACTGAAACCTGAAACTAAAGCACAACCGTGTTTTCTTCACTGGGGTCGAGCGAATACAGTAAAACTCTCGTGACAAATATTCACCAACAACAAGTGATTAAAATCGCATTTATGATAGAAAACATTCAAAGCATATCAAGATTTTCGTGATTGTAATTACATGCCCGCACATATCTCAATCAAACAATAGCCCCTCCTCACAATATGCCGAATTCAGAGTGTAACTCCATCATCAACATGCATGACCAATCGACTTTAATCCGTTTCATCTGCGGATATGATTAATGTAATAAACCTATAAAAATTCAGTTAGGTACAGGAACGGACGCAGACGCTACTTCAGGCATGATTATCATATCGTTTAGATTCAATTCACATAACAAAACGTAATACAATCGGGAAAAAATATATTCAGGCTCTATTGTCTTCGTCTATTCACTCAGGGTAACAAAAATTCATAATTCATCAACAGAAACAACTTCTCTTGAGTAATGAAATTCCGAAACGTTTGATAACAATAAACAGAATGTATGAACTACTCTTCGGATTTATCGCTACTAAACTTAGCAAATTCAATAAATAGTATACTCGATGAAATTGGTGCATTCATAGAGACAATTTTCAGTTAGACTATGTTTATGATTCAGTATTTTTCAATTGGTATTCATTGATGTCCGATGTATCCACTTACTTGGTGTCAATTGAAAAAATTTATTTAATGGAGTTCGGATAAAAGTAAATAAGCACCGAATAATTTATGATGGGATGAAGAGCGACGAATTTAATATAATAGTACCTATATTTATTATGCAACGATCAAGTAATGATCGTCATTGATACGCGAGTATTAACCGGATACCAAATGAGCCGAAAGCGAGTTTTGTATACGAGTGTATTAATAATCATTAAGTACCTGATTATTGCTTACGCTATTTTTTCTACACTTGAAAAATAATGAAGAATGTATTGGAAATGCTGATTTTACTGAATGAAAATTTCAATGCAGCTTTCCAATACCTTGTTGGATTTTCAGCCACCAAGACGTTTCTAAAGTCGAATGCGCAGCATATGCATTGGTTCAAAATCTGTATCGTCATGAAAAATTTGTATCATGAAGGATATATCGGTATATATTTATATTATATCATTATAGTGCGGGTGTAAAAAACAATATATTATTGCGTTTTATAGTTTTATTCTATCAATCACTAAGATGCACCAACTTATTATTACCTTTAATACACAAACATTCGGGAAATACAAGTGAAATCCCAATTTTACCTTTGGGTATTTGAGTTTGAATACCCTTTCTTCATTTCATGTTAATAAACATTATTTGATAAATTTTTTCCAACCAATCTTGGGCAATTGCTTCATTCAAACTTTTCTTTGGGCTTTCCCTTTTTTCTTTTAATGTCTACTATCGCCTCTCTCCTTTTCGAGATATTCTCTTGCATTCGTTGCAAGTGGCCCTACCTACAAAATACTATTAATACTTCAGTGATTTCATTTCCAATACATTTTTGACATCCTTGTTTCTCCACCTGTCCATTCTAGTAAATCTCTTCACTCCTCTTAAACATACTTGTTGCTATTTAATTCTGATGCAAAATGCAAATACTTTTATTTTCCGTATTTCAAATGAAAAATAGAAAATAGTTTTCCGTTTTATTTTTTATAGAAGGGTTTTTGAAGAACATTGTGAAATGGCAATATTAGGAACATACGTCCCGAATATTGTCATGAAGTGCCAATATTGGGACCATGGTTATAAACACTGTAATAATACATAATAAATAACAAAGCTATAATTACATTATGAAACTTTAATTACGAATCAGTTTTTCTGTTCGTGCTGCATAACAAGCACAACCAATACTCAGTCACGAGCGACGATTTCCTTCTTCTTCCAAATTTTTTTTGTGTGAATAAGATGTGGAGGACGGAATAGGATTACAGGAAAAGACGTAGAACGGTTTAACAATTTAGCTAACATTAAGCTAATTTAACGTCCATGAAAAGGCATGCCTTCGTCAGATCTGCTCAAGTCGGATTTTAACGAATTAGAGGTTTTCGTTTCAGCTGGACTTTTTGTCGACTTTGTTTTATCCGAACTTAGAGAAATTTTGTATCGATATTTTCGCCACACACTTCCCTGCCAGTGATTTGCCTCAGTGAATCAAGAAATCCGTGAGTTTCGATCGATGAAAAACGAACTCTTCTCCTGACCTGGTGCTTTTTCTTCTTTCTGGTTTCTCTTCGGTTTGGGAGGGTTGTAGAGTTTGCGGCTGGGGCTGTTGATTATCTTCTTCTCCGCTAATGATGTAGGCTGGTTTCAGTCTATGGTCACCGTTGTGTCCTTTCCGTTCATTTTCACGGTGAAGGTTTATCGCCTCGTTTGTTGACTTGGTATGGGCCGTCGTACGGTAATTGTAAGCATGTTTTTGGTCCATCATGTCTTACAAATACGTACTGGGTTGTTTCGAGGTCTTTAAACACGAAACTTCTCTTCTCGCCGTGTCTTGATCCTTTTACCGTTTTGATTCTCCTAATTTGGTCTCTCAAATCTTTGACGAATTCGGTGATGTCCTCGGATGTAGCTGGTTCCTCGTTAGTGGTCAGGAATTCTCCGGGTAATCTTATCGGTTCGCCGTAGGTGAGTTCTGCTGAGGTGGTTTTGAGGTCCTCTCTCCAGGCTGCTCGCATGCCGAGAAGGATTGTTGGCAACGACTCTGTCCATCGGTCGTTCTGGTGGCACTTGATCGCTGCTTTAAGTTGACGGTGGAAACGTTCGACCATGCCGTTGGCTGCTGGTGGTAAGCCGTGGTGCGGAGATGCTTCGTTCCTGTCAACTTGCTGAGTTCGTTGAACAAGCACGACTCAAATTGTCTGCCTTGGTCGGTGCATGGTGATCCGGAGTGGTGTGCCAAATCTTGCAATCCAATTAGCATTGAATTCTTTAGCGACGGTGGTGGCTTCTTGATTCGTCATCGGGTTGGCTTCTGGCCAGCGGGTAAATCGGTCGACCATGGTAAAGCAGTATCGGAATCCCTCTGAATGTAGCATGTTGACAATGTCGATGTGGACATGTTCGAATCTTCTCAGTGGCGAAGAAAATGAACCAAATGAGGCGGCGACATGGCGGGTTACTTTGGCTCGTTGGCATTCTATGCAACTGCGTGACCATTTCTTGCAGTCTGCATTGATGGAGGGCCAGACGAACCGTTGCTTGGCATTTTTGTTGTGGCGTTGAAACCTGGGTGTGCAAGGTTGTGGACCATGTCGAATGCCGCTCTGCGGAATGGCTTCGTGATGAACGGTCGTGGCGTGGATGTGTCACAATACACGGCGATGTTCGTCTCTGGTGGCTTCACTCGTTGAAGGAGGAGTCCTGTATCTGAGTGGAGGTATCTCTGCAACTCGTCGTCTCTTCTTTGGCAGCTCTGGCAGAAAACTCCAAGGTGGCTCTGATCTCGTCTGGGAGATGTAGTCTAGGTGGCGGAACTGGCGTGATGAGCACTTCTCTGGTTTCTGTTTGAAGGCGAAGGTCAGCGACTTGTGGTCTGTGAAGATCGTGAAGGTCCGGGCCTCTACCATATGACGGAAATGTCTGATTGCTAGGTAGATTGCAAGCAATTCTCGGTCATAAGTTCCATAACGGGTTTCTGGTTGGGACACAGCTTCTTGAAGAAGAATGCCAGCGGTTGCCATTCACCATCTACTTGTTGTTGGAGGGTGGCACCAACTGCCGTGTCGGATGCGTCAGTCACCAGGGCTAAGGGTGCGTCGTCCTTGGGATGTGATAGCAGGGTGGGTGATGCTAGTCTCTTCTTGGTTTCCTCGAATGCAGCGGAAGCTTCTGAGGTCCACTGTATGGTAGCTTTCCCCTTCAGGCTGGGTACCAGAAGATCCTTCAGTGGGGCCAGCGACTGGGATGCTCTGGGGATGGAACGCCGGTAGAAGTTTACCATACCCAGGAATCGTCGTAGGTCCTTCGCTGTAGTTGGCTGGCTGTACTGTTAGATGTCTTGGACTCGATCTGGCAGTGGCTTGGTTCCATCTGAAGATACCATGTAACCCAAGAATTTTACCTCTGGTTGGCCGAATACGCATTTGCCGGGTTGAGAACTTTGGAGTAGTTTCGGAATTTCTCGAAGACGATCCAGAGATGTTCCATATACTCTTCTTCGGTCGATGAGGCTAACAACACGTCGTCGATGTAGGAGTAGCAGAAGTCCAGTCCTCGTAGTACCTCGTCTATGAAGCGTTGGAAGGTCTGGGCTGCATTGATCAGTCCGAAGGTCATGAACGGGAACTCGAACAGTCCAAAGGGTGTGGTGATTGCTGTCTTCGGAACGCCTTCTGGAGCAACTGGAATCTGGTTGTAGGCTCGCACCAGATCTAGCGTCGTGAAGATGCTTCTTCCTCGGAGGATGTGGGTGAAGTCCTGGATGTGCCTCACGGGGTATCTGTCCGGGATGGTCCAGGCGTTAGGGCTCGGTAGTCTCCGCATGGCCTCAGCTCGTCGGAGTTCCTCTTCGGTGCCAGGTGAAGTGGGGATGACCATGGGCTCTTGGGTGTCGGGCGATGCCTAATTGCAGCATGGCGTCGAACTCCTTTTTGGCTGCCTTCAGTTTCTCCGGTGCCAGGCGTCTTGGTCGGGCAGCAACAGGTGGCCCAGGGGTCGTCTTGATGTGGCGCTTGGTTTGTGGGCGATCTCCCTTGCGGTTCCTCCAGGTCGAGTGATCTGTGAAAATTCAGTTATGAAGTAATGATACCTTGAATTTCCAAAGATGATTTTGACTTCTGGGATGTTGCACTCAGTCACTTCTTCTCGAGAGGTGAGTTGGGTGGTTCCATCCAGAAGTCTCTGGTTCCTCATGTCCACCAGCAGGTTGAAGTAGCTCAGGAAGTCTGCACCGATGATTGGCTTCGAGACATCTGCTACCACGAATCTCCATGTGAAGTCCCTCGTTAGTTCTAGGTTCAGCGACAGGGTGATGGTGTCATACGTGTTGATGACTGTCCCATTGGCTGCTGACAAGGAGTAGTTGGACTTCTCTCTTCTGCCGGTGGTTGCGTTTCGTGGAAAAACGCAAAAGTCCGCCCCATTGTCGACCAGGAATTGAAGTTTGGACTCCCAATCGGTGATGAAGAGGCGGCGTGTTGGAGGGCTGTGATCACCTGCCGCATCTAGTGATTTCCCAGCTCGTTTCCCGCCTTGTAGTTACAGGGTGGCTCACACTTTCTGGCATCGGCTCCAAACCTCCTGTGGTACCAGCAAGGTCCTTCTTGTCGAGGGCGGCTGCGGTCACGGCTTCGTTGTCGGCTGTGTGGAAGTCCTCGGGAGTGTCCTCGGGACTGGTCTTGAGAGTGGGCTCGGGAGTAGTCTCGTCGGTCCTTCATCAGCTCTGCTCGCAGTGCCTCGATCTGCTGGTTGACTCCCAGGGTAAGCTGCGCCATCTTCAGGTTGATCAGGGCTTCCAGGGATGTCGTCTCTGCTACCTGCCGTGGGACGGGTTGGTCACAGGCCATCAGGTTGTCTGTATGGGTGGCTAGGGCCTCGAGGCTGTGGTCCTTGACGATGGTCAGCGCCGTCTGGACCGTCCTTGGCAGGCGGATCATCCACGGCGACTTCATGGGGCCCTCCGGGAAAGTGTTATCTGAGAGGCCCTGTAAATGACGCAAAAATTGAGAAAGCTTACGATCTCCTATTCCTTCGCGTTCTATCAGACGACGAGACTGCGATGCACTTAGCCTCCTGATCAGCTCCGACTTCAGCTTGGTGTAGGCTCCGGTCACTGGTGGGCTGAGAATCACGTCCTTAACCTCGATGGCGAACTTGGCTGGCAGGGCTCCGGTGAGGTGGCCGAACTTGGTCTCCTCCAATGTAACTCTCGCGGCTTGGAAGCTCCTCTCTACCATTGCGAACCATAGCTCAGGTTCGTGGGCAATGAACTCCGGGATCTTGACAGCGATATTTTGGCAGCTCCGTTGTCTGTCATCCTCTTGTTCGGTCGTAGGGTTCTAGTCACTTACCTGGATCACGTCAGGGTCACCAATTTGTGGGAGATGGGATAGGATTACAGGAAAAGACGTAGAACGGTTTAACAATTTATTTCAACAAAAACAAATTCAAAGTTGGTGTAAAACTTATTAGTCTGAAAAGACTGATTTATAAATAGTTGCTCCGTTGTCTGTCATCCTCTTGTTCGGTCGTAGGGTTCTAGTCACTTACCTGGATCACGTCAGGGTCACCAATTTGTGGAGGATGGAATAGGATTACAGGAAAAGACGTAGAACGGTTTAACAATTTATTTCAACAAAAACAAATTCAAAGTTGGTGTAAAACTTATTAGTCTGAAAAGACTGATTTAAAATAGTTGCGTCAGAAAGTAATGGTTAGTCTGAAAAGACTGATTTTTGTAGGACGGCGACGATGGTTGAAAGGTGTGAAACTTATTAGTCTGAAAAGACTGATTTTTGTAGAATATATGGATTCTACACGGCGAAGGCGAGTAGATAATTCGTAATGGTTTTGAAAGTCTCAAAAGACTGAATTTCGGAGCCTGGATCGTCGTTGCTTTTAGAGGCTGAGAATGTCGGTTGTTCGAAGTATTGGAAGACGCAGGTAATCAATTCAGTTGTTGAAAAAATCTGGTCGAAGCGGTAAAACTGCTGGTTCTGCGTTGAGAGCGAAAGTGTCGAATATCGTTGAAGTTGCTGGTTTCGAATAATCTCGGAGAATGAATCTGCATCTGTTTTCTTGCGATTTTTATGCCTATTAGGGAAGCTAATTTAACGTCCATGAAAAGGCGTGCCTTCGTCAGATCTGCTCAAGTCGGATTTTAACGAATTAGTGGTTTTCGTTTCAGCTGGACTTGAAGAATTTTCGCTGATTTTCGTCGACTTTGTTTTAGCCGGACTTAGAGAAATTTTTGTTTCGATATTTTCGCCACAAAGCTATTATCAATTTGAGTATGCTGATCACATATTTATTTATGAGCATAAGTTTATTTACATAAATATATCCAAAAAAAAAATATGTTCATTATTGCTGTAATGGACTGTATTGGTATAATATTTCTCTTCTGTATCAAATCTGAAGTATTCGGTATTCTGTAGAAATTGAAAGAAAACGCCTTCTTCTATGTACATATATTTACAGCACGAGATCAGGAGCGATAATGTCCCTGTCTCGAGAATTGTCTCCTTATATACAATTTGGGCGCTACCACTGGAGCCGATGAGGCACCGGATTAGCGGAGCGCCTGACCAATAGAATTACAGTATTATTATTTACATGTTCTTCAAATCTTAAAACTATTTACAAACAGAGTATTTGCACACTAGCACTTTCACCCTTCAAGATCGCCGTCCGTAACAATTGCCATGGCAATATTTGGTCCATATATGGATGGCAATAATAGACACTCATGAATCCACTGAAGAACTGTCGATTTCAAGGAACACCTTTGTATTAAACATAAAATCCCTACAACAACAAAACATATCCTTTTTGACTTACCTTACGTAATGTTTTCCACAATTTATATTGACTTGTAAGTCTATACGGACTCGATAAACCGTGAAGATTTTCATAAAGAGGTTGAAAACAAACAGCCATTCTCAGTCTGGCGATTCGGGCAGACTGCGCACTTTTATATTGCGTTGGATTGGTTGATCTCAACATGTTGAATGATTAAGTATTGATATCGGCCGCCAAAGTACTGACATCAGGATTTTGGAACGGATTGCAGTATTAGGAACATGGCAATACGTATTTGTCTTAAGGTACGGTTTCGCTTGTGCGTCGGACGCATGCAGCGACCGCCGAAAGTGGCTGCTGCGATTGTTGTATAGACTGTTCATAGGGAACAGCGAAGAAGCAGTTCCACTTCTGCAGTCAACGCAGCAGTGGCTGCAGCATCCAAACGGTCCACTGTTTGCGGTACCAGTCTGTGCGACGTCGCTGCACCGTGAATTCGTTTATAGAGAGGTTAAAATTGTTATTATTTATCGAAATTATAGAAAATGAGTGTTGAAAAGTTTTCGGGGGGTGAAGAAATGAAACTAATGGAATTAGTTACCACAAATAGATGCTTGTATGATGCATCTCATGCTGAATATAAAAATATTTTGATGAAAGACAATGTATGGAGATCGCGACAGAAATAGAAAGAAAAACAGGCAGAAAGAAATTTGCTCTTCTAATTTTTAATTTGAACTCTTCATGTGAATACAAAACAGTTTCATATAATTGAATATTAATTATTCCGAACCCTACGTTCCTGTAACTATTTTTCTTGCCAGGCAATTTGACCCTCGGAAACAAAATATTCCTTAAATCCATCTCGGACTGCGAATCCATCTGCTTTGGCAAATCTTCCTTTTCTTGCAAGTGGTATAAAATTTTTTGGTCCATCCGACTTCATTATATTTCCTTCTAATTTTTCTTCATCGTCAATAAGATCACTCCTATTCTTATGCATCAAATGCACAGCACGCCTTTTCTTGTTTTTTCTTTTCATATATTTCAAAATAATTTCATTCCCCTCTACTTCCAAAATATGAAGCGCAAGTACATAATACTCTATCCTCTAGTTCTCACTGTCGACTGTCGGCCGAGTAGTTTGGCTGCACATGAAGGAACCACTCCGACGTAACAGCGGACGCGAGCAGAAGCTGCTCGTATTCACTGCATGCGTCCGTCGCACAAAGCGAAACCGTACCTTTAGGTACAATACTTTATCAAAATAAAAAACCTTCACTTTTAAACTTCGTTTATTTTAAGATATTATAATCAAGTTTTTTTAATCTGAAGAAGTGATTGAAGCTGCTTAATATATTTCAATAGTTTTTAGTTAAACAGACAGTTACGGAATGTTTTAAGTTTCAATGCAGGTCCCTAGTTAGGTAATCCAATCCAGTTATAATCCATAACATAATAAAAGTATCGAACAAACAGCTTAGTATGCAATTGGATATCATAAAATCACACATAACCATTCAGCGATGATAAAATAACCTATTTGGATTGTTGGATTCGTTATTTTACACCAAACATAAACAAACTGAAATGTGAGTGAGTGATAACATCGAAGCGGGCAAACTCAGACTGTTAAACACAGACTTATTTCAACCATAGATCTTCTAGTGGCTCCAAAACAAGTTCCTTACAGTGCTGTTGACAAAACTTATCGAAATTTTTTTTACATTTTGCAAATACCAAATATATATGTCACGAAAGATATTTCAAATAACATTTCATTTACTATTCTAAAAAAAGTTTTCAAATACCAAATCGAAATAGATATTTTGTATTTCATATTTTAAATACCTCTATTCTCAAAATGTCACATCTCTGGATAATGATATTAATGTTATAGTTAAATACGAACATTCTAGGTTCGAGGATGAAAACTTCATCAGTGCCCCAAAATAATTGAAATAATTAATTTTTTTTATTCCACATGATTGTTACACTCTAATTTAATCAACACTGTTCTTTATTGCATGTTGTAACATAACTGCAACATAAAGTTTGGCTTTCGTCTACACGCTACTGAAGACCGCGTTCGAGGGTTTCCGTGAAACGGACTGCTAAGTTCACACCGCTGCAGCACCTGGATGGGTTACCGCAATAAATTTGAAGAACGCGCTGTTTAATGTCATCGCTTTTTTGAAATTTGTTAATGGTGATTTTTTTCTTCTAGGTCCACAAACTTGGCCGGATCATTATCCAGCAGCAAAAGGCGAACATCAAAGTCCTGTCGACATCAAGCCCATCGATCTGAAATCGTTGAGTTGCAATAAGAAGTTGGAATGGCGATACACACCCGAAAAAGTGAAGGATATCCGGAACACGGACACGCTTGGCAACTAGACTTTCAACAAGGAGGATCATGTGAGTTTTTATTCTACGGCTACTGTGCCGTATCAAACATTTCTTTTTTTTTTTCTTATTACAGGGGGTTTCTGAAAATTTTCCGTTTCAAATATTTTGTTGTATAAACGATTTATTCATTTTGCAACTTACTCCAGTATTTTTGAATGAGCGTAATGAAAACTTTGTATGTTCAACAAAATTTATTTCTTTCGAATTTTTTGGCTTCAAATATTTCAAGTTTATGAAATCCTCCCAAGCAATTTCTAGATCTAAAAGGGATAACTTCTCTTGATAATTTGAAATAGCACACTTCTGATGTTGAAACGAATTCACTGTCTGCATCAGCTGGTGCTGATTATAGTGAAAGCAAGTTTTTGTTGATGGGTACCTGAAATATCCCATAGTTCAGTCATAGGAAAAGCTTGCGTTCTAGCTTTCACATTTTAGTAACTCTAATTGTAACGTTTTCTAGAGATAGTACGGAGCTTTTGCTGTCGATATTCGATGATGATTGTCATTTTGTGAATAACTCCCAAACACATTATCCTGAAGGGTAATTTGATTAGTTGCGCTTTTATCGACGTTAAAATTAATGAGAAGGTAGAGTTTCTAATATTTCACGAAGAAGTGAAATTCAAGTTTCACACTCACGCGCATATCATTTCTTCAAGAAGTTTATATCCTTATTTGCGTGAGGAAAAACCTATATTGGATGGACTATAATGTCAGCAGTTTTCAAAGCGGTCATGTTTCGTCTTTCAAAAACGCTTTGCAATTTTCGGCGATTTTATTTTAGGGGTTCCAGAATGAGAAACCACTGAATTTCTTGATGAGTAGAAATGAGATTTTGATTAAACTTCTTCCTATTCATATTCAACTAAGGAAAACATTGGATGGCTTACAGTCTATGCCAGTGTGCAGAAAATTAAAGCAGCATCCATTGTTCCCCAAAACTTTTTCCAGCAGGTCGGGTTTTATCGATGGAACAAGTTTGATAATTTCAACAATATAACTGTCGTATATTTCAAAATATATAATTTTCGGGCATGACTAGTTGAAGATATATATATATATATATATATATATATATATATATATATATATAATATATATATATATATATATATATATATTCTTATGAAAAAGAGAGCCAAAATAATACAATGAATGTTGAAACAAAAAGTACCTAAGTTAAATAGATAAAATATATAGACAAACTGATATTGTTTCCTTCTCAAATTAAAATATTACAAAATCTTATACTCCAAAGTGCGGTAAATTATTCAATTTCTAGCACTTTCTGGAGGACCAATCGATGAAGCATATGAACTAGCCCAAATTCATTGTCATTGGGGGGAAAAAGACGAGGAAGGTTCAGAGCACTCCATCGATGGAAAAAAATTTGCAGCAGAGGTAAGTTTCGTCACTTCGTTTAAATATGAATTAATTATTATGATTAAATCGGAGTCATTCGTTAACACTTCAGGGGTGTCACATGGGATCACATGGGACCCCTGCTATTTTTAATATATCAATGATATTGAAATATGCTTCAGGTACTCAAAATTCTTATTGTACGCTGATGATCTGAAGTTTTTCAAGGGCATATCTAGCCAGCAAGATTTAGATAGTTTAGCTGAATACTGTCGTAGGAATTGATTATTTCAGAACCTGAGCAAATGTCATAAGGTGACTTATAGCAGAAAGTTTAAATTGATAGACTCTTCCTATCTAGTCAATGGAGAAATTATAAAGGAACACAATTGCGTTTCCGATTTGGGTGTTACATTTGACTCAATATTACTTTCTGATATACACGTTGACAACGTGATAACGGATTCTAATAAGATGCTAGGATTCATTTTTCATTATGGGTTCAATTTTTCAAATGACAGTACACTAAAAACTTTATATTTCTCCTTCGCTTTCAGTAAGGTTAATTTTGCCTCGACCATTTGGAATCTACATTGTCAATGTTACTGCAGGCGATTGGAGAGCGTACAAAATAGGTTTATTGGATTTTTTGCATTAAGAAACAGATTCGAAATTCGAGTTCATGACTACACTGAAGCTCGCAGATTATTTGGGTTGATTAAACTTGCGGATGTGGTGCTTTTGTACAAAGGGGTGTTGTATTCGCACCTAGTATTCTGCAAATGATTTCTTTCAGGATTCCCGATTTAATGCTGAGACATAATGATTTGTTTTATTTTCTCTCTAGACGAACTAATTATTCCGGGAACTCCCCAGTTTACAGAATGCTGAGATCTTTCAAACAGTATTGTGATTATGTTGATTTGTTTCACGTTTCTCTGCTAGTTTTCAAAAAATTTGTTAAAGGTGAATTATCTCTTTTTTTTTGGAATGTCCATGAGTGCATTACTGTGTTGCCAATTTTTACTTTTTACATTAATTTTTGATTATTAGAAAAGCATAATTGTTCTTTCCTTGTGTAACTATATAGGTTAACTTAAGAGAATACTTTAATTGGGCTTCGCCTGTTTGTATTCTGATTTTCTAAATAAATAAATAAATTGTTATTATTATTATTAATTATTATCCTCTTTTTTTAAGTTACACATGGTTCACTGGAACTCATCAAAATACTCTTCTCTGCAAGAAGCGGCCAAACATCCTGATGGATTCTGCGTGCTTGGGGTATTCTTAAAGGTAGGTGAATGAATGATGAATATTATTTGAACCCTGTATTCCGACATTTTTTTTTAAGATATGTTAAAAGATTTTAACAACGGAGCAACCTATTCATGAAATCTCAAGAACACTCAGTTTTCAGTCGATCCACCTTTGGACTACAAGATGGTACTAATTTTTTGAAACAAAAATAAATGCATTAATCTACCTTTCAAACTTTTTCTTATCGAAAAAATAACATTGACTGACAAACGGTGATGAATGATAAATATGAATTAGGTAATAAATAGTGAATATCGATGTACACTGTGTCCCAAATTGGGCGGGGCAGCACTGTATCTCAGCTATTATTGAAGATAGAGACATGCGGTTCTCGCGACCCTTTTTTCACTTTTTTGTAAAACTTTTGAATTCACATTTATTTCTGAAATAAGAGCGAAAATGAAAATGTGCACTTTTTGGAGATGTTATTCCTTCTCGGGCCCTGTAGAGAAAAAAAGGAATCTGCCTTTAATAGATATTTTTAAGTATAAGTCAGTGGCGTAGTTAAAAAAAACTGTTTTTGAGATTGAGCACAAAACTCTTCAATTTTTTAATGGAACACCCTGTATATTTAAACGTCAAATTTTTTCAATTATTTTTCTGAATACATTGATGTATCACAACCTTTATTTCAATGAATTTTAAAAATCAGAAAAATCCATATTCATGTTTGTTTATTTTCAAGAATATAACCTATGCATT
Source organism: Hippodamia convergens (assembly GCA_038502775.1). Lineage (NCBI taxonomy): Eukaryota > Metazoa > Arthropoda > Insecta > Coleoptera > Coccinellidae > Hippodamia > Hippodamia convergens. The sequence goes on from CM076608.1 coordinate 73,442,233, forward strand.
CTACTACAGATGAATAAAGGTTGAACATGCATCAAACAATTTCAATATTAATATTAAAAATTTGTTTCGTTTTCAACATTTTCAAGTTCATGTTGAAGAGTGATATTTTGTTTATATTTAAATATACTGAAATAACTAGGTTTATGTTTCACTTGGAGTTTGAAAAAAGAAATAATTTAATCAATGTGTGAAAGAATTCATGGCCTACTATTGAAAAAACAAACATAATATAGATTCTTTTGATTTTTAAGCTGAAATTCATTAAAGGTTAGGTTGTGATACATAAATATATTCAGAATAATAATTGCAAAAATGTGAAGTTAAAAAATATACAGGGTGTTCCATTTGAAAATTGAACAGTTTTTGCTCAATCTCAAAAACAGTGCTTTGATTTTTTTTAACTTTGCCACTGACTTCTATTTAAAAATATCTATTAAAAGCAGATTTCTTTTTTTCTCAATCTCATACAGAAATATCTCATACAGAAATATAAAGATCTCCATCTCATACAGAAATATAAAGATCTCCAAAAAGTGCACATTTTCGTTTTCGCTCTGTATTTCAGAAATAATATTTCTGATAGTGAATTCAAAAGTTTTACAAAAAACTGACACAGGGTCGCTAAAACCGCACGTCTCTCTTCAATAATAGCAGAGATACAGTGCAGTCACGCTCAATTTGGGACACAGTGTACATTACCGCAGTTTCACTGCCCATTAATCATATCACTAATAAAGACAAATTGATCCGAAATTCAGCTAAATGTTGAATTATGGTAACAACTTCAAGAACCTATTTTTAAAGTTAGATATTTGATATGAGGTTTCACTGAGAATTGAGCATCATTGATCTCCAAGGAATAAGATAATTTCTTTTTTGATTCATATAGGTACCACTGGTACCCTGTTTGTCCTATAAATGTGGCTTGAAAATTCTCATAATCCTATCCTACTAATATTATAAATGCGAAAGTTTGTGAGGATGTGTAGATGTTTGTTACTCTTTCACGTTAGAACTACCGAACGGATTCAGATGAAACTTCACATCAATATAGTTTCTATATCCGATTAACATAATTTATGAAAAAATTGTGGTATTTCAGCAAAAAACAACCACAAAATATCAAGCGAATCGGAAAAATGCCCCGGTTTGGGAGCTATTTGGGAGATTCCATTATGTCGACGTTGTCGATACGTCTCGTAGTCGCCAATCATCTATGTTATTCTTACGGTGATATGCAAGAATGACCCTTATGCTTGATTCACAATGAATGCAACCCAAGAAACACATACGTAAACAGCGAAAATTTAAACGATAGAAATCATACACAACAAGAATAGAAGTGTTCACAATATTAACGTAATTTCTACATTTATTATTATTATTATTATTATTTATACAAGTAAGAGTTTAGGTCAAACCTATAAACTCAGAAAACAAACTTAAACGAATCGTTCACATGTTGGATAATACAAAGTGAAATAAAGGAAGAAACTAAAAAAGACATTCACGTATTCACTCTAACAAGTGTCCACTCGTCCAGAGAGTTCTTGAAACGATTCACAGACTCGGCCTCGACCACACCAACGGGCAAACGGTTCCAAGACTCAAATACCCTGTTAGGCAGGAAATTCTGACGCTGCGTTGTTCGAAAGTTTTCCTTGCGAAGTTTGTAACTGTGGCCCCTCAAGTTGTTGGTATTTCTTTCGAACATGCGGCAGAAGTCTTCTCCAAAATGACCATGAAGGGATCTGTAGGTCGTGATTAAATCTCCTCTTTCGCGTCGATCTCTGAATGAAGGAAGTCTGAACAGGCGAAGGCGGTGTTCATAGGAGGGACGATATGCTCGGTACGGAATGCGGGTATTCCACCGCTGGACCGACTCCAGTAGATCCTCATCACCCCTGGTAGAAGGCCACCATACTGGTCCCACGTACTCGAGAATTGATCTCACATACGTGGTGTAGAACATCCGGATAGTTGTAACGTCGCTTCCCCTGAAGGTTTTCTGGATAGCATATGTTATCCGCTTGGCTTTGGCACAGATGGTGGAGATATGTTCGGTCCATCTCAGATCCCCGGTTATTGTAAGTCCAAGATCGCAATGACCGGATACCTCCTCGAGAGTTCTCCCATCGATGTTGTACGATCTACGAGGATTGTTCTTCCCGATATGCATGACACAACATTTATCCACATTCAGAGGAAGAAGCCAATCTTTACACCAAGCCGAAATATTATCGAGATCATGCTGTAGAATATGTGAATGACTCAGTGGAAAGTTGTAAATCTTTGTGTCGTCAGCAAATAGCGAGCAATCTGAGCGTATCAGACGAGGTAGGTCATAGGTGTAGAGACAAAACAAAACCGGACCAAGCACAGAGCCTTGAGGAACACCAGAAGTGACAGGGTAATCCCTTGTTGATAATGTTTTGTCCACTCTCACACGAAATGAACGGTTGGATAAGAACGCCTCTATCCAAGCCAAAATTCTGCCTCTGATACCAAGATGTTGAAGTTTGTGTAATAAACGGCGGTGTGGTACTCTGTCGAAGGCTCTGGAAAAATCCAAATACAACACGTCAACTGGTAAACCCAGGTCCCATGCCTTCGTCCAAGCGTCTACGCAGTACATCAAGTTCGTCAAAGTCGAACGACCGGTATGAAACCATGCTGCTCCCTAGGAATTATATCATGTTCTGCCGCAAACTGGATTATGTGGTCACATAATATTCTCTCCAGCACCTTCGCTACAGTGGACAGCAAAGAGATGGGGCGGTAATTTTGAGGTGAAAACTTATCGCCTTTTTTGAAGATGGGGGTTACGGAAGCCTTCAACCAGTCGGCAGGCAGTTTGGACGCTTTCAGAGAACATGAAAATATCCTACTTAAAGGCAACGCCAGTGAGTCGGCGCAATTCTGCAGCAGTCGACAAGTTATGCCGTCGATACCAGGAGCCGAGTCGACTCTCACTCTGCGAAGATATTTCCTGACCAGCTCCTCATCCACCTCAACATCGGACACCTCAACAGCACACCGGGAAGCCTGAACCTTAGGAAGTAAACCATGTGGCTCTATGGAAAATGAAGACGAAAATGCCTCAGCTAACTCATCCGCGACTTCTGATTGGCTACCACACAACTCACCACACCCATTGCGGATCATTGGAATGCTGACCTTGCCACACATAGAGGATCGTATGTACTTATCAAACTGTTTTCTGTTTCCGGGAGATGCCATTTTTCTCTCGTATTCGATCTTCGCTTGATGTATATAAGTTGACAAGTAGTTTGAGTAAGAACGATACACCTGGTATTCTCTATATTCGACTCATGAAATTCAAACGCGAAATTGTACCTATTGTGAATATTTTCGTATGAATTTTGGTAGTTTCAATTTTGATTTTTAAGCATGTACTGAGTTACTTTCATTGTCATCAAGCATAAACCGCTATCTCGATTGCAGAGCAGCGAAAGTGTGAAAATTTCGAAGTACAGCCAAGCCATTATCAGCTGAAAACCCGATCTGTGCGAAGATGTGCATCACTCCTGGACAGTGGAAAACACTCCTGTTGTTCAGAATTGTACTTGATTTGTGCTGCTTTCTGCCGTTGAAATTTTCTCCTCATTTCATGTGGTCCTCAAAGACCGAAAAATTCTGCCAGCCCAACGTCTGATTTATCGAAAAATTGAATTTGAGCAAAAAAAGATAGCCAAGCACTTTCGTTCCTTCTTCTGATGAATGAATCGGGGAATATGTGATATAGTTGTGCTATTTTGTGCCAGGAATATTTTCACGGAAATTGTTCAGACCTTCAGGAAAATGAAGAAATTAAAAAAAAATCAGTTCAGCGCGTTCCTTTTTTCAACGAGAACTATTTGATATGATTATGCCAACTTGGGGAAGTCAGTTTTCAAAAAAAAAAGAAAAAGAAGTTTCACAGCTGCTTGGCTGTCGATTCCCTGTTTCAATGTTTTTTTTTTCTAAAATGCAAAAGTTATCACGTTATCACGCTTTTAATAATTGGTAAGGAACTAGGAATATCTTGAATTCTAAACATTAGTGATCAAATCACAGTTCGTGAAATATCGCGTACCTATAAGCGTAGTGAGCGGTTCGAGACAAACCGAATGAGATATTCACAAAGATTCGTCATTGCTCGGCAAGAATCCGTACTTTCGATTTCAGGCGACATACAGTCATACATCATATTAATTATATTAATGTTGTTTGAACGAAAAAATCAAAATACGAGAACTGACAACGCCACTGACTACCTCAATTCGTAACCTTCAGGACACACACCTCTTTCACAAAATTGTTTTTATTGTACCGTTCTGGAAAAACTTTCATAACATGTCGAATCAGAGTTCCTGATTGAACCCGTAACCGTGGGTCAACACCGTGAGAAGTTTTACGGAGCGCTGAGATATGCAAAAGTTTGTGAGGATCTGAGTATGGATGTTTGTTACTCTTTCAGGTAAGAACTGCCTGAAAGATTCGGGCGAAACATCACATCAACATAGTTTATATAACAGAATAACCTATAGAGGGTTATTGAATATTTTGTGAATTGACCTTAATACAACGAAAAACTATCAAGAGAGTCGAAAAATATTCTGCCCTTCGAACGCGATCAAGACGTACGCTGCCTTAACACTTGATGATACATGAACATAATGTACCATGGGTTTTTGCCCTCAAAAAGTTCTGAATAAAAGTCTACAACATAGTTAACTTTTTCGTATGGAAGCCATCATAACCAGAATATTGAGCTCTAAATACTGTTGAATTGTATACACTTTTTAAAATGCACATTTATAGTATTTACCCAATGTCTCTCAGAACAAAAACTTTTGTCGTTTTCAGTTTTCGAAGTAGATGACATTTCGTCGGCCTAATTCATTAACCTGCTAAGTCCATTGTTTCAGAATGGATTTGGCAGATTTACAGATTAGGCCGACACTTTGTCTTCCACACAAATCAATATGGACGAATAGTTATCACGATATAAGTTTGACCTTAGGGACGCTTGCCACTACGCTAAATTCGGAACTAAACCAAGCTCTTGGACCTGAATCAAATGCGTGAGCATAAGAATATTTCGCATTTATTATGCGTGTGCATTTGATTTAGGACTAAGAGCTTTAATTAGTTGTGAATTTAGTGTAGTGGCAAGCGACCCTTAAGAATGATTCAGCACTAATTCAACGGACTGTACGTAGAGGAGAAATCGTTGGCTACTGCCTGCATTTTGCGTTTCATGGGGGGGGCCCATCCGTCAAGGTGGTTGTCTAATTATTGGATTGTATTGTCAAGTATGGGTAAGACGTATATTTACTAGAAGTTAGGGAAATATAATTGGTGTTTCAATCAGGATTTAGGCTTCTTCAAGATTTTTCGTTTCTGAAGATATGGCTAATGACCTTGGTAGTCGATGTCAATAAAATAATAATAAAAAAAAAATACTGGGAAAATAATAAATCATAATAACAATAATTTTCATAGCCGATTTGCGCAGACGAAGTTGCGCGGCCCAGATAGTATACCTATATTGTAGACAATGTAGTTGAGAGTTTTATTTTTAAGTCGGTTGTAAGTGTTTTGTCGCTAAGAATACGATGTTGATAATAATAATAACAATAAAACTTTATTCACCCTCCCAGACAAATTGAATTTGTATAGGATACATCAATAAGCAACAATAATAAGAAAAGAAAATATGTAAACCCAACGGATAATTAAATTAAACAATAATTGAACTTAAATACTCAATTTTACTGTAAAAGCATCGCTCCACTAGGAGTGATTTCACTTGTCTCTTGAAATTTTTGTGATCCAAAGCCTTCAACCTATCAGGTAGATGATTAAAAAGTTTCGCTCCGCTGTAAGTCGGAGATTGCTGAAATTTAGTTGTACGATACGTTGGAAAACAAAGAGTATTTTTATTCCTGGTATGATATTCATGATAATTAGAACATTTCATCATCGAGTTGAAATTTTTATATATATACAGCAAAGTATTCAAGATGTACACGCAAGGTACAGTAAGAATTCTATAATTAATAAATATGGGTCTACAGGACTCCCTTGGGTGGGGATTGAAAATAAGTCGTATTATTCTTTTCTGCGCCACAAAGACTGCACCGACATCAGGTGAATCTCCCCACAGAATCACATTATAATTCAAGTGAGAATCCACTAGAGAGTAGTATACTCCCAACATCTAGTTCAGAGGCAACATATTTTTTGAGGATTTTATAGCATAATAAGATCTACATAATTTCTTGCAAACACTTTCGGCATGATTCCTCCAGTTCAGAGGGATATCAACACGTAGTCACTGAGTCAGATGATACCAAGTCACCAGAGGGAATATTTAAAATCAGTCGTAGACCTGAATCACGAGTTTGAAAGTAGATGAGGTGGGTTTTGTCTACGTTCAATATCAAACAGTTTTTATAGCACCAATCAGAAAAGAATTGTACTAACAACTCGCACTTCTTCTTGAGTTGTGGCAGGTTCAACGCTGTTATGAGGAATGATGTATCATCCGCGAAGAGCAAGATCTTTATAGAAGCATGAAGTGACGGATAATACTTACTTATATAACTGGGTAGATCATTCACAAAAATAATAAACAATAAGGGCCCTAGAACAGATCCCTGCGGTACACCCATTGTCACGGGATATCTATTGGACTCGTGCTGATCCACACTCACATAAAGGCATCGACCCGTTAAAAAACTGCGGATCCACTCCAGAATAACACCCCTAAATCCAAAACTATACAATTCATCAATAATGAAATCAAACTCTTTATATTTCAAATTCCTGAATAACCAGTGGAGGTTCTTCAAATCATGACTTGCTGTCTCACCTCATCATTTATCCAACCACGACCGAAATCTGCAGTAGATGATGACTGTATAAGAGGGCATGTGCGGTCCAGTAAGGAAATAATTATACTGAAAAAATTTTGAAAACAAACATCGACATCCGTTGAATGGTAGATGTCGTCAAAACTGTAGGTAGAAGTTAACAAGGAAAGGTTTGTTAGGTTGATCTTAGAAAAGGATCACAGAATTCGCTAATTGGGAACTAAACGACAAAACAATAACTCTATGATCCCCAATGTTCGGATCTACAACATTAGTAGCAACTAGATCGCTGTTCGCATTTGTCAGGATATAGTCGATTTTAGTAAAGCTAGTTATACCATTTCTGTTTGTAAACACTCTAGTGGCATCCGTGGATGTAGTTCGTAATCCGAAGCTTATTAATAAATATGCTAGGGAGTTTTGAGGATCAAAGAAGTTTATATTTAAGTCACCACATACGAAAATTGTTTTTGATCCAGTACAACAATAGTTTAGGACATGTGACAGTGTCTGAATGAATCTAAGTTTCCAAGGGGAGGCCTGTAGACGCTTACAATACAGATGGAATTGGTAAAATTTTTTACATTTACTGCGCATAACTCACAATGCATTTCCTCACTGAATTTTTTAACATACATTATTTCATCGACCTGGTTCATAGCTTTCGTGTAAATTGCTGTTCCACCATGTTGTCTAGTAGGCCTACAGTATGATTCAGCGATTGAATACCCTTCGGAAGTTATCAGGTTTATTTGTTCACTATCACACCAATGTTCCGAAATACCTATAATATCAGGATTGATACAATCAGTTAAAACTTCAAGTTGCTCAGTCTTATTCACTATTCCTTGAGCGTTTAGTTGAATGATTACAATATCATCTCGTGTGCACCTACCTTTAGGCAATGGCGACAACACTGGATCATTATTTTTCATGCATCGCTGTTCGGGAGTCTGCGTTTCTGAAAAAACTTATTAACAGCTACTCCTTCAGGACAAACGTCTGGATTCATCACAGTATCAACGAATTCTGCAGGTAGTTCAATCTTGAATGACGAATATACATTAGGTTGCTTTGAATTTAATTTTGTGCATGAGAAATTGGCCATGTGAGGGTTCAAAAAATTATGAAGTTCTTCCGGGGTAGTTTCCAGACTGAGACGTGTAACATGAATGTGTGAAAATTGCCTTTTAGGTACTACATTCAGAACATTTGACCTCAAAGTGCCGACAATAGGTTTGGAGAATTGCTTCGAATTCTTGAAACCCAACAATTGATTGGGGACATTTGTATTATCGCCGCTACTGTTTTGAACTTTATTCCTGATTTTTCTGCTTGTTTTTTTCCTTGTGACTTCAGTCCATAAAGAAGGTTTTTCCGCACTCGAAGAGGAATCTTGTTGACTGTGGGGAATCCCCAGATGTAATTCGCTCACAGATGCGGTTGATTCAGACGTGTCATTTCGGGTCAACGGAATATCCGAAATGTTTAGTATCAGCTGGAATATTGATAACCTTTTTATCACACAATATGCCTAGTTCTTTTGTGAGTTCATGTATTTGTTTACTTTGCGACAGTATCACTTTTTTGAGATCATTGATTTCAGCTCGGAATAGTTTAGTTATATCACTCACAATTTGATTCTTGATGTTGAGCAAATCTTCCTTAGATATACAAACGTCGCTTAGGGGGGTGCAACTTGCAGAGTTGACATCGGGATCACGGCAACCCCCACATATCCACCCAGTAGCGGAATCTTCTCGGATTTTGTTGAATTCTTCCACTGACATATTAGCACATTTTATGTGATAATTGTTTCCACAAGTTTCACAAGGTATAGAATCATCATACCTGTCAATTTTGGTATTGCATTGGGAACAACTAATACCTCGACCGCGAAGCATGACTTCCAGACATTTAAATGGCGTTGCTCCGAAACGCCATCACCCTAGGTTAGGCCTTACAATTTTTTGTTCTCAGCTACGGCATTACTAGGAAAGGGGATCACGATGTCATATGTCACATTGCGATATGATATATCCTCCAGATCGATATCTCAGAGACAGACTATCAGAACATCAAGGTTGCCCTGAACATACTGAAAACGTAGGAGAATTAAGAAATCACTTTATGTGAAGGCCTACGTTCCCTAACCCAAAAAAACCAGCAATATATTGGATAATTTTTGGAACGAAATTTTAAATAAATCATACTAAAAACATAAAAAAAAATAACACCATGCTAGCTGAGCATGTTTAAAATACTCTCTATTCTTTCGAGTTTAACATTCAGTCTATTAAGTTTCAGTCTATCAGGTTTCCATAAAACACCGACTACATGAAATTATTTCTATAAAATGAGATTGTATAAATGATAAGAATATTGAAAACTTGAACAAAGTCTATCAATATCTAAGTATATAAATAATATCTATGCAAACTAAATCCGTGAACGGCTGAACCAATTTCAATCAATACTTTTTTGTTGTATCCCTAATTGTATGGTGAAAGTTTGTATGAAAGAAAAAAAAGAAGTTGCGCGTAACATAAAGTAATTCAAGAAGTAGTGTTGGGTAACTCTTGTAAGATGCGGTTCATGTGTCCCGGACACGACCCAGAAATGTAAGAGCGGCTCATTTTGAAAAACTGTATCACCTCAATTCGAATGTCCCACTAAGCGACAACGCGTCACGCATCTGTGGGGCGATCGAGCGAGGAGGATGGTACGAACATGGAGGTAAAGAAAGTGGAGGGGGCATAACGTTTGAAAAGTGTCACCAAAACAAATCCGGATTTGGCAAACCAAGATGGCCGACTTCGAGGTATTTTAAACTGTAGGTTCTGCAATTTTGGCCTTATTTATTATTCGTTCGTTGGTTTTGGCAGTTGTATGTAGTGAAAAAACATATAAGAAATGGTTTCTTGTACAGCATATGCTGATCTTACTAGAAAATTAATGGTGAAAAGCTGAATTTTTTGACGTTTGTAAATACATGGTTTAATTATTGTTGCATACGACTTTAATTGATAGGGGTACACGAGATAATTTACCTTTTTGTTTCATTGCATATTATCTGAATTTGTATGTACCTTAATTGAAAAAATAAGATGTATAATTAGTTACAGGAACAAATTATTCATTCCGTACGTAATTCAACTCACCAATTCATTAAAAGCAATTGTTTATGATATTTTGACTCCTTGATTTGTTTCGATCATTATTCATTCATCTTTTGGTCATTAAAAGAGAATCGAACAAACTTCGAATTGTAAAAATTCAAATATACAAAATTCCCGCCACAAATTTGGCACCGCAACATGGCGGATTTTTGGTGACACTTTCATAGCAAGGGAAACATAGGATATGCTACCTCCCCTTCTTCTACCTCCATGGGTACGAAGTACGAAGGGTTACGTTACAGCATACGTTAAAAATACCCCGGATGCGAAATTATTTCGACCTATCCGAGATGAGCGCATGCCAATGTCAAGGGTAGAGAGAGAGAGATATATTGTCTTTTGTCTCTGTCGTATTCCCTAAGAATTCGTAACTGTTTTTCGTTGTATCTACTCAATCTGAATATTTTGAGATTGATATTTAAATTCTTCAAAACCCAGCAATTTTCATTGCTCTGCCTAATCTAAAGCAATTATAACTACACATTTGTATTTGCGAACTTTCAAGAAATAGATTGATGAACATGGAAGGAGAAAAGTGAGTATCATTGATGAAATATATCAGCTTTGTGTATAAAATATACATTTCCAGCGATAAACTGATTTGTCAAATTTGTGGAAAGAAATACTCCTCTGTTTCGGCGAAATATCGTCATTTGAGAGATGTCCACAAAGAAGAACCTGGTGCTTCTAAACACACAGTTCATCTAAAATGCCCCATTTGCCCTGAAGAGGAAAAAATTCCTCTTGAGTCTCATGATATGCTGACTAATCATTTACAGCAAATTCATTCTCTGACTATAAAGACAACACTTATTACTTTCAAAGATGAGGAAGAATTTGAGACTTGGCGAGCAATTGATAACAGAAATGTAGATTATGTGAAACGAAGGTATAGAAAAACCTCAGATGGACTGGTAGTTTATTATGAATGCAATCGTAGTAATTATACAGGTTTGTACCTATTCGTTATTCACTATTACACACTCATTTCATCAAAAATCATGTATCAGCTACCTGTTTTATTTTTAGGATTTATTAGCCAGTCTACCAAACGCAAGATGAAAGCTGGGGGTAGTATCAAAATAGCTGGTTATTGCCCTTCAAGAATTCGAGTTAAGATTTCTAGTACAGGTATATATTGTGATTAATCAGTTATAAACCCCATCGAGTGGTATAATACATATATTATATATAAATATTCCAGCTGTGGAGGTTAAATTTGTGGAGACTCATGTTGGACATGACAATCTACGTCGATCTAAACAATTGACAAAGGACCAGCAAGAGATGATTGCTAGTAAATTGGCTGCTGGAGTCACAAAAGAGAGGATTTTGGAAGATTCCAGAACAATAACAAACAATAAGCTAGAGAGAATTAATGTGCTTAAAAGAGCAGATCTTGCTTATATAATAAGAAAATTTAATATAAAGAAAAGGAAACGTGATGATGACATGGTTGCTACCACTATAAGAACTTCAGATGATGATGAAAGCAATAACCTTCATATATATCTACCATCTACAAGTAGGGCTGATTATGAAATGGATGTTCAGAGTATGATAAGTGAATCCAGTCACATTTCAAATGATCCAATTGAATCTACTACAGAACTTGGTGTACCTATGTGTACAGTATATTAATAGTTGATTATAGATTATATTAGAACAAGCAAGATTTCAACTTGGATTATTGGAAGAGAGTAACATTCGTAATATTGCAAAAATAATCAGCGAAGCTTATAACTCGCAGTGCAATAATACTTCTGATAGCAGCAGAAAAAGGTTGTCTATGGAATGAATGTATGTTTGCTTTTGTATTAGTGCTTGGTGTAATATTCAAATGTTTCTTATTTTGCTAGTTCCAGGTATTGATCCTCGATCCTCATCTTGACGAGGAAGAGTTTGATTTTGGTCCTTCAGTTTTATTAAAAACTCTGCATGTTTGAAATCTACTCAAAGGTAAACACGAGGTTTCGAGCATGTGTTTTAACAGGAAAGAGAAGATATTGAACGTAACAAAGAATATTAATCATAAAGGTTATGTACTAATTTTAGTTTTTTGCTTAGTATTATCCGGTTTATATCTTTTCATTTCAAAAGTGATTGATCAATATTTCAATCTATTTCATTTGCTATTAATAATTTAGTTTTGTTTTTAATTCTTAAATTTGAATTCCAGGGGTCTTGGAGAAGATTTTACGTTCTTCTGTCGACAGGAATCAAGACACCCTTCAATGATATACATTTTCCTGAAATTTTTTGTGAAGGGGAGACAGGGTTTTTTCTGCTGAGGTTTTTCCCTAATCTCAGATATCATACCCCCCTTGCACCAACCTCAGCATTTTTGTTGATTTTTGCATTGTATAATGTAGGTCTCACAATTAAAAAAATATATGTAAATCTGCATTTTTTTTTCATAACTGCAAAATTAATTAATTATTGAAATTACTAACCCTAGAGCTCTAATAAAATGAAAGCTCAATAGAAAAATTGAATTGATAATAATTAGGGTACTTATCAGTTTGGAGAAAAGGAAAGTATGCTAAATTATTTTCAATTACTGCTATACTTGCAATATATCATGCAAATTTTATTTCAATCAATCAATCCTATCCTACAAAACTTCAGTTATTTTTAAAAAAAAAATAACGAAACTGCTTTGAATTATTTGTACACCATGTCGGCTTATTCGTATAACTCGATGATTAATTGAAGTATGGTGGAATTTCTGTAGAAATTGCACAGTTTATTAGTATATCCTGTTTGCGATTTCTCCATTGATTCAAGCAACTATCATTTTTCAATAGAATCCATATTTCTAGTAATGTTAGACGTTACATGAATCATTCTTTAGGAATAGATACACAAGATATAATAAACGTATCTATATTTTAACACTCAATTCATATAAACCTTTCAGCATCCCACAGTTCTCTAAATTGGCTATAAAATATCAAAACCTACCAACGAATCAAATTTAAAAACTCAAAGTAAAAATTTTTTGCTTTGATTACCGCCGCTGTCACTTCACTGTATAGAATACAGGTTATGTTTATGTTTCCATTTTCAACACGTCAACGGCCGATCGGTTGACGTGGAGGGGAATTACGTGGGACACAGTGCTGTTTCATGATTGGTCGAGATTTTCGCATCCGGGTATTTTTAACGTATGCTTTACGTTACGGTTCGAAAGACGCAGGGAGCGAGACCGACGCAGGCACGCAGGCACGCAGGTACTCGGAGATCGGAGATGCAATTGAATGATGTTGGTTTGGTAGGGGGGGTTCGGATTGTTCGGAAGACAAGAGTCTCGGACTCGACATCTCGATAAACACATCGGATCGATCGGCCGTAGAATTTCGCCGGGAGCGCAATCCGAGCGATCTGATTCTGATAATCAGATGTGTTTTGCCGAACTGAAGTAATAAAAATACAGTGACCCTACACTAATTGCTTTCATGTTGATAGAAGGTACTTCCATCTGGACTGGGGGTTATTCCTCATAACAAAATTAGGGTTGTTCTTTCAGGTTGCTCCTTTCTTTGGGCAATCTAACCTCTTACCGACCGAATATACAGGGAGTTTGTAAAACAAGGAGAATATTGTTTATTCATAGAAGGAGAAATTATAGTCCCATGAGCCTCATAGTCATAAATGTTGAAATTGCGAATTGTATCTGAATTATTTCAAATTAAACAAGAATTTTATTCTTAAGTTCAAATTTATAATAATTTATTTTCATTTTCAATAACTCTTATTTTTTGTTTTTTTACATGTTTCGTTTTTTATGAAAGTTACATTTTATTTATATTTTATTGAAATAAAAATTTCAAAATATATTTTCTGCTCAAATTTTTTGTGTAGGAATATGTCCGCTGAAAACAATGAAGAACAACGGGTTAAGGCTCAAGAATATGGTATTCTAATAGTCCAATACCTCTCCAAACCTTGAAAGTATAATCAGAATGATATTATCATCTTTAGATAAAACCATTAATATAAATAACATCCAGAGATCATATGATCTCAGTTCATGTTGAATTTATAAATTGTAATGGAAACAATTCATTCTTAAACTAACAAACTGTTCATAATATACTTCAAATTTTTGGTTGAATGAGAATATATTATCACGGTAAGTTTCAATTATTTCGTATAACTATATTCCTTCATTTTCGGTGTAATTTGTAATTTGAATCAAAGAAATATTACGCGACCTTCCACTCTCACCCGCTCACCGTCGCTCCATTTTCAATACAAACTTCCAACAGTTGTTAATACACATTCTGAATTAGTGTGCCTTCTGCCTTCCCCACATCCCCACCGCTTCAACTCGAACTCTAACGTCTAAAGCCCTGTTCTCAGAGCTTCGTCGTGTCGCTGGCGACAGTTGTTCAGCCAATCAGAGCATGTAAACAAAACTTCCCCTGGCCCCTACCTTTTCATTTCTGGTTGTCAAAATCTGTCGCGACACGCCCCGTTTGTAGTTGAAATATTTCAACTACACATTGGATTTCTGCTACGATCTCATGAAACAAGGAAGGAGTGGGGATCGTCGCCAGCGACACGACGAAGCTCTGAGAACGAGGCTTAACACACGTAACGACGTTATCCCCCTTTCTTTTGCTTGCATGGGCCCAGTTCCAGTTGCGAGCGACATAGTATGTAGTAAAGCAAATTTTGTCTCGACTGCCTAACGCGTCATGAACGCTCGGAAGTCCCGGAACGCCTCGCCTCATTGGAAGTGGTACACTGTACCGCTTGAATACAAAAGTAAGGCACCTCTTACAAACTCAATTTTAAACCGTGTACTACCCAACACTATCAAGAAGACTTATGCGGGTTCCGGCGCATTCGCCAATTAGTAACCAGGACATTTTCTACATTAATCCACATGAATAGAAGTTAAAGATGAATTTCATTTGGATCAGGGGCGGTTCCAGGCCCAACTATTGGGGGAAAACGTCGAGGGGAATTTTTAGATCTTCAAAAGAAAAAGTTCTGGTATTTTGGGCGATGGTAAATGTAGGAGCTCCCAATCGAAACACCATTTGCTAAGATATTTATATAAGGTGTTTCATTGGTAAATTAACATACGGTAACCTGAGCTAGACCTACCCTAGGCAAGTCCAAAAAGCCCATATATGTTAGGTCTAATCAATTCCATAACCGAGGTACAGTGTGGTTCGTGTATTCAACAAAAATTTCAATTGCTTATAACTTTTGAACCAACCGGTATAGTCGGTTGATACTTGGAACGTATAGTAACCTTCCACAGGTCGATCAATTCGTATTTAAATTCCTGAAAAATTCCAGGTCCGTATTTGAAAAATTTGGGACTTCTTCCAAGCTGAGATTCAACACTCTGTATATTAAAAATTTGGAAATTTTTTGAGATATTTGAAAAAGCGGAAAATTTTCTTTGGGGTTCAATAGTTTTCATTGTCCCGCACGTGATTTTGCTCAAAGAAAGCTTCAGGGAAAGCTCCAATTGAATATTTGAATTCCAATTATTTCTTAGAAAACTAGTTCATTGTAATCAAATTGGAACAATTTTTTTCGAATTGATAAAATATTTGCATTTTTCAATATTCTATTTGAAAAAAAAGGTTTGATTGAAAGAAATTCATTTATATCTATTATATCCCACAATGGTTGTTTCGAGTATACTACGAGTTTTTCAAGGATTCGGTAGATATTTCAGCTAGAATTATTCGAGTTTCGTTATTTCAGTTCAGGTAAACAATCATTTAATAAATAGTTTCAGGCTTTCACGACCGAATATACTAACATTAAGAGAGTCTTCCGGGCTTATTGGCCGTGGTCTATTAGGAATTATTTCACCTAACGTTTCGCCTACAACTGCGGTAGGCATCTTCAGAGGATTCTTGGTCTGAAGTAACTCGACCGCTGAATTTCCGAAAGTGATGCTAGAATTGATCTGTTGGCCCAACTTATACCCTGATTAATGGCGGGAGAAGGTAGTGGGTTTACGCGCGCGATGTTTATTGGTCCATCGCTCCCACTTCGTATTGGATTGATTTTTGTCTTTTCCAATACCGGCCACCATGCGCTATGTACCAAAGAAGTTTCTTCCCTTCTGTTCATGTTGTTCATGTTCATATATCTCAATGGCTTCAATGTTCATCCTAAGATAGAAACTCTTGATGTTCGAAATAGCGTCTGCCTTTAAGAAAACAATATTATGTCCATCTGTTAGAGCACGTTCTGCTAGTGCGGATTTCTCTGTCTGATTGAGTCGACAGCATCGTTCATGCCCCTCAATTCTCTTATTGATACTCCGTTTCGTTGTACCAATGTAGACTTTGCCACAGTCACAAGGTATCCTGTAAATACCGGGTTGAGAGAATGGGTCGACTTTATCGTTGGTATATCTGATCATTTGACCAAATTTTTGAGTTGGCTTATAGACGGTCTCTATATTGTGCCTCTTCAGTATTCTACCAATTCTATCGGTGACCTTAGGGATATATGGTAAGATAGCTCTTCCATTAGGAGTAACTTGTGACGTGTTATCATCACGTGAATTTCTTTAGCATTATATCCGTTTACGAAGAACGCATGCTGTAGATGTCAGTGGCGGCTTTTGGGGGTGGCGAACGGGGCAATCGCCCGGGGCCTCGCACTTGGTGGGGCCTCGCGCACTAGAACCCGAGCAAATTTTGATATTGATTTAGATCCCTAATTATTTATAAAGGTTTGAATATGAGGATAAATTTGAAAAAAGTTAGTTTACCAATACATTCATCCAGAACGAAATTGAAGAAACCATTCTGTAGTTTTTTAATATTGCGCTTTGTTGGAACGTCCGAATGGGTAATTGAGGCATCAGATGTCCGATCCACCAGATCAGTAGGTAGAAAAGAATGCACACAACACAATTAGGGTAAAAATTATCTAAGTATTTAGGTACAATGTTTACTTATCCCAGATTTTGGAACCTCATAAAATATTTATAGCCCTGTTGACCGTTCTTTGACGGTCTCTTTGAAATATTCGTTGAATTATCGTCTTATGAATGAATTCATTCTATTGTGGGGAATTACGGAAGGAGGAGAGCAAAATCTTTTTTTTTCAAACCTAGTGATTAGGGATAAAAATATTGGGTTCAGTTTTGTTATATTCAATTTTTTCTGATGGAAAACTTCCATTGTTTTCGGTTCTTCATTTACAACTGGGACTTCACGCCCTCAATCAAACTCATAATAAGTGGCTCCTCTATCGCTCGGACAATCCCATGAACAGTCATATATGGTGGATTTTGCTTCCAATAGAAATATGCATACAAGATGGCGCCATTTCTCAAGAAACTTTCTATTATGTTCATCTGGATCATAAAAATGAACAGTTTCATCTTTATGGTCTTCTCTTCGAAACTGAGAATTTCTTTTCAAAATACCAAATAGTACTTTCATCATTTATTATCACCATCTGTGGGAATTCCGCTACCCGTCTCTTTTTCAGCCCGCGATGTAGATCCTAAGTCTAAGACTTGTGGTTCAATTGGTTTGGTTCATTAGACCGGAATGAACAAACGGATCAATTTCATAGCGAAGAACCGAGAAAGTGTGAAAAAACTGTGTGTTACTTGAAAATTATTTCTGACACTCTGTGCGAAATTCAACAAGATTTTCGAAATGAGTTCGCGTGATCGTGATGCCGGTAGAAAATTCGAGTCGGGTAGTTCAAAAAGGAAACGAGCAATCAAAAGAAAGCAGGAACAAGAAAATCTAAGTGGATCTTTATATAAATTCATGAAATATGATGATCAAAAAACTTCTACGAAACATTTATTGCCTGTAAGTGATTCTAATTTTTTGAGGACAAGGAAATTGTCATGATATGTTCCTATGTAATGATTGTATAGTTTATTTTTCGAAAGTAAATATTTTCCTGGGGGGGTAATTACCACCATTAACCCCCCCCCCCTTGCGACGCCAGTGAATCATTATCTCTTAGCTCTTAGCTCACCGGTGCCACCGCCAACGCAATCCAGTCAACAAGAATCTGAGCTCGAGTCTATGTCTGCTGGAATGAAAAATCTTAATCTTCAAAATGTCCAAGGTTTGTGGCCCATAACAATTTCTGATGTATAAGACCGAACTGAGATTGTACCAAAAGGTCCAATTCGGGTTGAAGTTGATTCATTTTTCCGTAAATGAAAATGGATGGCGATTCAGCGAATATCACTATAAGAAAATATTATTTACCTGTGAAAAGCTTGACAGGCGCTGAATGATTTATTCACAAACAAAGGATGCTGAAAGGAGTTTTTCTAGACTCAAAATCATAAAAACATTTTCAAGGAATTCGATGACACAAGATCTATTCTATTCTATCAATAGAAAATGACGTAGCTCATTCGGTCGATCATGATACTTTAATTAAAGATTTCAGTGCTAGGAAAAGCCGCAATCATTAATTTAAAATTTTATCATTTCTGTATTTGTTAATTTTGTAAATCTTCCAAAGTTATATTATATTTATATGTTATATTATATTATTATATTTTAATTAAAACTCAATTTTTTATAAAATATGACAATAATCTATACAGAACAGCCGGATTTACTTTCGCATCACATGCTTTTCACGAAGGAAAAAGGGCCTCGCGATGACTTCCCGCCCGGGGCCTCGCAATGGCTGAGGCCGCCCCTGGCAGATGTTCAACTTCATCCTCTAGAAATTCCGGCTCGCACAATCGTCGGGCTCTGTCTACGAGTGTTTTAATAACTCCTCGTCTCTGTTGAGGGTGATGATTGGACTGCCCTCCACCTTCGGTGTCGGGCTCTTTCTGCAAAAATGAAAATGAAATCATGCAGTTTTTAGACAACACGCTGTCATGCAAAATTTTCGGTAATTTTGATGCACTTGTGCAATAACTTCCGAAAACATTGAGAATTTTTCGAAGGCATATGTCAAGAACAGACTCTACGCTAAAATCCCTTAGAAATTCTCTAGAGACATTTTTATATCCCTTTTTTCCGTGGGTTCACCAGTTTTTCATGGTTTTCAGCCTGGAGCAAAAAATGAAGAACTTGAGAAGATTATAACACAACTATCAAAAATCCAATTCAAAGGTCAGAGAGCAGAATGCCCGCCAGTGGATCCTTCAAATTTGTTACCAAAAGATTTGAGTTCTGGGTATTACACGTACTGTGGATCTCTAACCACGCCACCTTGTTTGGAATGTGTTATATGGATCGTTTTCAAGGAACCAATAGAGGTCTCACAAGAACAGGTAACTAACTAACAAGTAATCAAATACGGCCCTGGGTTTTCAGATGCAATAATGAATATGAATGGTAATTATATAACTGATTTGTTTAACGACTCGCTGACACCAAATCCGATTTTGCCAGACGATGGCGGACAAAACTGGCGAACGAGTAACTTTATCGCGTCTTTGTCCGAAAACAGATGATCAATCGTCGTCTCCGAATGTGTTAAAGTTTTTCACTAGTTTGCTAGAAAGATGTTTCGGAAAACTAACGAAAATCCGAAAAAGAAATTCGGCCGGCCACAAACCTATGTGTGTGAATTTAGCGTTACCTGTTAAGGCAGTTTTATCAGAAAAATGGGATTTGGTGTGAGAGTACCGTAACGTTATCGCGTCATTTTTCGACAAGCCGAGAAACGGATGATCAATCGTCGACTTCGAATTTGTTGGGATTTTTCGCATATTTGCCTGCAAGATGTTTCGATGTACCGATGTTCCGGCAAACTGACGAAAATCCGAACAAGTTCGGAGTCGACGATTAATCATCCACTTACCGGCTCATCTGACAATGATGCGGTGAAGGACGTGATTGGGTATGCGCTATTTGTCTTTCACGGGGGATTGATCCCATCCTGCTCCCAGCAACGTCCGTCTTGTATGCAGTGTCTATCATGATGACACAGATAGGTATATACAGATGTTTGTTTATTTGTTCTCTATGGACTCAGGAACCAGATGACCGATATTGATGATACTTTCACTATAACGTAGAGAATTTATTTTGAGAGGTTCTCATGTAGGGTTCATTCCTATATCACGAAGAAATAAGAAAAAATATCGAGTTTCCATGAAATAGTCGGTGATTAACCCGATTTTTTCAGGCTTTTTCGGCCGACGCTGGGTAAACTATAAGAGATAGTGAAACATAGTCAGAGACAATTTTGTAGCTCTATAGAAAGAGTCCTCGATGGCATATGTTTAACTGCTGAGGACAACCCATAATAACCATTCTTAACATTTTTAATTCAATTCTAAATAATGTTCAATTTGAAGGAGGGCTTCCGACTGTCATGGAATGGATTCATAATGGAAATTAATGTGATTGTTATCTGCGACATTTATTCCTGATGAAAAAGGCTTTTTACGGTATAGTTTTCTAATGGATACTTTAAAAGTAACCGCAGGTTGAACGACTGCGAATTTGAGCAAGAAATGATTTAATCTACGCGAGATCGCTTTGTCAAGTAGTCACGTGCCTGTCTCTCCTTCGATACGAGGTTATAAATGAGGGGTTGCGGACCTATCAGTACCGTTTTAAATTGAAATATATTGTAAAAAAATATAGACCCTATATAATTGAAAAAAAAAACAGAAAACATCGAATCAATGTGATGAGATTGGAAAATATTCATACATTTACATCGACATCACTTATTGAGGCTATTTTTAACGCTCTAACCGCAGCTTACTATAGTATGTAACTGGAAGTTCAATTGGGTATTCAAATGATCCCCATTTACTTCTAGACAGAGTCGATATTTTTTTTTAAGTTTTTTAGGATTTTCCTTACCATTTATGGAATATATTGAGGTTGTCAATTTCTTCCTCTATTCTGAATTTAATGTTTTCAATATTTTGCGGACGAGCCATATACACTTTATATTTCAAATATCCCCACGAAAAAGTGTCCAATGATGTTAAGTAGAGACTATCAGGAAGCCATATAGAAAGGAACTTCGATATAATAGAATCACAGCATTCTCGAGTGGCGTTCTACAGCTGCCTAAGATTTTGACAAAAGAACCCATAATTTTCAAAAACTGCCGAAAAAACCTCAATAAAGTATATATATTTGAAATCAGAAGAAAGAGCTCTAATGATTAGGAAAATAAAATACAGAGTGTGCCACTTGAAAAACAACAATTCACATAGAATTTTTAGGTTAACGATGCCTTTATGCAATTCTTAGTACTGAATTCTGAATGCCCATAAAAAATACTGCAAATTTGCCCATTTGAACTTTTGTGTACGACCAATATTAACAGAGATGGCTATTGAGCAAAATATAAACAATCACCCTGTTCATACATTGCATTAATCTGCATGTTGACAATTTCACAGCCATAAATTTTATGTAATATGAAGTTTTTGGGCACAAACTGCCTTTTTGCATTGGAATATGAAAGTATTCGTCTCATAAGCTATTTTTTCTCTTCCAGTTGGGTGCCTTCAGAAAGCTGAAGTTTTATCCGCAAGAGGAGAACTGTACTTGCAACGACTGTGATGGCTCAATCAAGACTAACATCAGGCCTACTGTACCTCTAGGCCCACGGGAAGTTCTTGAAGGACACTGAAGATTGATAAAAAACGAAAATAACTAGTTTAAACACCACACACTTTACCAAGCACCCTAATCGTGCATGTTTTCTTGAATATAATATAGTAATTTGTGATAAAACTACCATGACAATTTACAACTACTTGAGAGTACAAGAAGAGAGTTACCTATATAGGACAAATAAAAAATGTCAGTGTTTTTGCTTCAAATGCCATCCTCCAATCCTATTTGTTATACTGATCAAAAAATTATTCGTTATGGTAATCCAACACTTAATTATTTAAGTCATAAGTGCCGTGTACAGGGTGATTCACTTATCTTGGTAAGCCCAATTTTCTCGAAAACGTCTGAATATTTTTTCATTCTGTGAATTGCGTTTTGAACAAGTCAATGTTGCTTTGAGATGCGCATAAAAATCTGCGGAATAGATAGAGACGCCAGGCGTCGCGGCGCTATCAAAATATTTTATCATGTCATTCGAAAGATAATCTCATTCTGAATTTTTTTTCGAATACAATTTTTATTAATTTCTTACCGTCAGCGATCTGCAGGGTGTTTTATGTTAATTCTATTCCATTTATTTTTTTCTGTATTGTGGTAGTTCGCCTTTATTTGGAGACATAGATATGATTTTATCCCTTGAATTCAAGAAGGCTAGTTTTCTAAACAATCTGTTTCTTCAAATATGATTGAATATGTGGATACAGCAAGATGGGGCTCCATGTCACAACGCTGCCATTGTGAAGAGGTATTGAGATAAAGAATTCGAAAATAAATGGACCTTTATATTTTGACAAAAGTAACTTATAAAGAGATAGGGAAAAGATATAACTTATGTATGGATCATAATGCCTAGATGACCTAGATATGATTTTGTTTCGTGAAATGACGGAGGCTTTGTAACAAACTATTTCTCTATTATTATATTCATTAAAGATTATATCTTATAACAATAAACATTTTTTTAATAACAAACGAAACATTTCCAATCATATGTTCCTTATACCGGTCATCATGATCCAAACATAAGTTATATCATTCCCCTATTTAATTATGAGTTACTTTGGTTAAAATATAAGGGTCTACTTGAGCACATACGTTTCTTTTCTTTATTTTCAAATGGTCCAAGTTATTAGAATCAGTTTTGTATACCATATTTTTCAGGGTACCCCTCGCCCCTCAGAAAGTAATCTATGAGTGTTAGGTCTGGGGATATCTGAGGGGTCCATTTATTTTCGAATTATTGATCTAAATATCTCTGCACAATGGCAGCATTGTTACATGAAGAGGCAGATTGTTTAGAAAACTAGCCTTCTTGAATTCAAGGCACAAAATCATATCTATGTCTCCAAATAAAGGCAAACTACCACAATACAGAAAAAAATAAATGGAATAGAATTGACATAAAACACCCTGCAGATCGCTGACGGTTAGAAATGGATAAAAATTGTATTCGAAAAAAAAGTTCAGAATGAAATTATCTTTCGAATGACATGATAAAAAAGGTATGTCCCTAGAGAAAAAATTTTTGATAGCGCCGCAATGCCTGGCGTCTCTATCTATTCCGCAGATTTTTATGCGCATCTCAAGTCGACATTGAGTTGTTCAAAACGTCATTCACAGAATGAAAAAATATTCAGACGTTTTCGAGAAAATTGGGGTTACTAAGATAAGTGAATCACCCTGTACATTGGAAGAGTAAATGGTCGAGTTCACTAGCATACACTACTCTACTCACTTCGGTAGAGTTAATGTTTACACGTTGCTAGTAATTTGAGAGGATAGTTCGATGAGCCGAATCACATGGAAGACTAGTAAGATGTACTATACTCTCCTTAAACCGGGCAAGTGACTGTTCGCATTGGTATAGTAAAGTAATAAACCAGGAGAGTAGAGTGAGAATTTGGAGGTGGGGATGGGATAGTCGACTGTACTTTACCGTTACTTGCTCGACCTGTTTACATTGTGCTAGTAGGAGGTAGAGGTGGGAGTTCTAGTTCATTTACAAGATATAGTTCACTAGTTCTCGTTCACGATGGTGAATAGTTCATATGATTAGTTCATTTATTTCATCTAGTTCACTCGTTCCTAGTTCACAATCGTTCATTTCCATTTCCACTGAACTCATTGGAATGGTATGAACTAGTGAGTCGTGATTCATGCCAGGAACTATTGAACTAACGGTGAACTGATTGGTACAGGTTCTTGAGTTAATGAGTGGAAATGTCCATTATTTGAAGCGATGCTTTTCAAAGTTTTCTGGGATTCGTTTGGAGAATAAAAGAATAATTATCAAAAAAATTAAATGAATTTAGAAAGTTCAAGATATCGTCGAAAGTTTTCTGGAAAAATACCGTGACTCTGGAATTCTTAACGAAAAAATGTGATCGACCATAAGCGTTACGAGAACGGGGTTATTAGGGATTGAACCACCCTCCCTTGCGGATTAGAATATTTAAAAAATTTTACGTAATAGTTTGAAAAAAAAAATTGAAAGATTTTCTTGACTGGTGGGTGTTAACCTCTCCCCCCTCCCAATAACTCAACTCTAGGTACGTCAATGTGTCCGACTCAGCCAATCAAGTTTCGAAAAAAGTAAGAAAACTCCATCAATAATATGCATTTTATACCACCGACACCCACTCTGTATTATATACTCTACATCGCATCAAACGATCAAATCGTGAGAAATCTAAGGAATCCAAGGAACACCCCCATGGTACAGAGAATACATTCACCCGAAAACCCTAAATATTAATTGAATAGTTGAAACATCTGGTCTGGAACTGAATACTGAACCCGAGAGGAGATAAGAGAGAAACTGAGAACGAGACCGTCTCATCATCGCTGAGTGAACGAGAGGATCCTGTGAACGAGTGAAGTATACATCCAATAGTTCGTGAACTAGTTCCTCTAGTTCCTTAGGCGGAATAGTTCGATTGAACTAGTTCGTTCACGAACTACACACCTCTAGTAGGAGGATAGTTAGCACTCGACCACTCTACTCTACCATTTACTCTACCAATGTAAACGGCACTCTAAGTCCCGATCGTTCGGTCTGTGATTCTGCAATGGAATTTCAACAAATCATTATTTTAGTGTGTATTTTTGATATCATTCAAATCAGATATAGAGAAGTACAGAATTAATTTGCAAGACGTCTATTTCAGTGCTAAATCAGTGCCAGACTGGCACAAAGTAATAAAGTTCCGGGGCCACCTACAAGGGGAATGAACGAAAAATCATTTTAGTACGATTCTTTTTCGTTCCATTACATTCTAGAAACCATATAAAACAAATTTATCCGACCCAACATATTCTGGCATCTGTTGAAGACATAATATGAAAAGTCAAGATTGCAAGAAGTATTAAACTGAGGACCTATAGCCTAGCATATATGAGCAATTACTCGACCTCCAATTCGACGGAATTCACCAAATGATTAAAACTGCAGCAGAAAGGTTATTCCCTAAAAGATATAATACGCCTTGAATACATACCAACCAGGGGAACTACAAACTTTCTTCATGGAGGAATTACACGACTACCCTTTATCCTACGAGAAATACATGCCTGTTTGGATGAACTGGGATACCCATTATATACCCATGCGTATCTATGTATAACGACTGATTTAAGATCCGGAGCGGTGCCAGAGAAATTACAAAACATCTTGATCTTACCTATCCTCCAGTGGTGGCTCGTCATGGTAGGCAGGGTCGGCCAGGCCGACCCAAAAATAGTCAAGAAATAGAAAATAATTATAAAATTTTATTCATTAGGATTAATTCTGAATTTTCAATATCGATTTTCAATTCTCGAGTATTTCTATCGATATCGTATATTTTTAATTTCTACTCAGAACAGGAAAGTAAACATCCTGAAACTAAATTCATGAAACACTTTTTATTGGTTTTCCATATTTCTACCTATTCCTTGAAATGATTTTAGCCTTATTTTATCTATCTATATATCAGGCATTGCAGATTTCAGAATACCAAGGAGCTCTGCAATTTGACGTGTGCTTTTTCCTGCATCATTGCTATTTAATATTTTCGACATTTCTTTGAGTCAGGGCCGCCGCCAGGGCCGGCAAACCGGGCAACCTGCCGGAGCGGCAAATAAGATTTTTCATACTGAAATTTTTCTTCTTCAAAATCGAAAAGTCGCCTGTTATTGAGTATGAAATCCAATAGACGCCAAGACTTTGGGGCGGCTTTTTGACTTTGCTCGACCAATCCATGATAATTATAAAGTTTCCTGCCCACTTGTATTTTTTTTTGTATATTTTTTGTATTTTTTTTTTTGTGATCTTGAGGTAGGGAAAATGATCTTTTTTTTGCGACTGTGTAAAAAAATCTGCTCATGAATTAATTAATCAATTAATCAATTCAATTTAGACGCCTACAACCCCGTAGTTGTAAGGAGTGTCGGGTTTAGCCTTAGTAGTAGGTAGAGCGGGTTGTCCCCCTCATCAACCGCCTTACCAGGCCGACCTACTAAAAAAAACACAGTTGGCCGGATACACCATCGTCTGGGAATCACAACATTTCCATGGACTGAACTTCTTCCTGTCCCGGTAGATAGGAAAGCGCAGTCCTATAAGGGATCCCCATTGTATAGTTATCGTAGTAGAGGGGAACTATACAATGCTTCTCCCCAGTTTCGTATTTTTTCCCCTCCACTGTGATAACGGAACTCGAGTATTGGGTAGATCCTCAGGGAGGTCTGGGGTTATCCCTCTGGCTTAGTCGAGAATAGATTTGGGAGGAGCCGGTGTAAGCGGACTGCCAATAGTACTCTTTGGGTCATCCCATCCAACGATTCAAGGTTTCCAATAGAGCCCTAGCAGCCTGCATGAGGTACCAACATGTGTACCCTTGCATGTGGTGCCCATGGTGTACTTTGGGTCTACCCCGAGTCTGAAGTCTCGAGGGGCCAATAGGACCATAGATGACCACGCCGTTTCCTCATATCTCATCACTCGAAGCCTCTCGCTCATTGAGTTTGCTTGGATTAGGAAGGGGATGCTCAGATTCTAGCTTGATCGAGAATAGTTTTTCCGAGGGATCGGTGTTAGCAGGGTGCCAAAAGTAATCATTGGGTCATCCCATCCGAAGATTCAAGGTTTCCAATAGAGCTCTAGCCCTCTTTATGGGGTGCCCGAGTGGGTGCCCTTGCATGTGGTGTTTTGGTGCACTTTGGGTCTACCCCGTGTCTGGAGACTCGGGGGGCCAATAGAACCATGATTGACCACGCCATTCCCTCATATCTCATTACTCGAATCTTTCCGTGAGACAAGAAGTAGCTTGAAGGTAGACTTAGTGCCC
This sequence comes from Hippodamia convergens, assembly GCA_038502775.1. Classification (NCBI taxonomy): domain Eukaryota; kingdom Metazoa; phylum Arthropoda; class Insecta; order Coleoptera; family Coccinellidae; genus Hippodamia; species Hippodamia convergens. The sequence goes on from CM076608.1 coordinate 73,469,202, forward strand.
ACGATGGGGCAACGATATGGAAAAAATGCGTTTCGCCTAAGAGGGAGTCGTTTTGGAAAAAAAGTTGATGATTAATGAAGTAAATTCGGCTCTATCTAGAAGGTATCCCCATTTTGCAAAGAAGGAAGACTGAAGGCGCATATCAATTTCAGCATTTGGCGTCCGTGACATGACTTCATCTTTACAGTATGGAAAAACCAAGGGAGCCTCAGCATTACGAAGATCAGCTTAAATACACAATAACCTCCTATTTCTTGATGAAAGAGTTCTTCAGATGTTGAAGAAGTAGATATTATTATAGAAATGGTGTTGATGGATACATTGAGCTCGAGATATGACGAATATGACAAGTTAAATATAGAGTAAGCGGCTCCGATGAGTCAGAATCCAAAAATGAGTTGAATATACCAAGCTTGAATTCCAACAGTTTGATGGTGTGATGAAAGGTAGGCTTGGATTTTGGAATTAATTCAGCAGATTGATTCTGATATAAGAGAGGAGGATAAACTACAATATTTTTGTCATATTGGAAAGAGTGGTCAGTCTTAGTTAGATAAATGGATTATATTTATGAGTTTCATTTATTTTTTTACTTGCCTCCCCAGAGCTGTAATTGAGACTGTAGTATCAGGAAGTCCTATAGATTCACTGTGCAAAATATTTTTAAAATCGGTGACGGGGCGATAAAATTTATATTAGTACACCAACAACTGAATAAAAATTTAATTAAACCCGGAGTTATAGGTACCGGCAGAAAAAAAACGTTTAGTTTTTGGAAGGGTTTCCAGGATAATTCTGAAGTGATTTTTTATTTTCAGCTTGCCAATCAGGTCAAAATTTTCATTTCTAGGAGGGGTTTAAAAAATTTCAACCGTCGGATTTTACATTCAAATGACGATACATATGTATATTACTCTCTTCGCTTATTGATACGAAATGTAGGCAAATCTTTTCGGGTTTTTTTATCGATCGTCTCAAGTACGCATATTGATAATAAGGCGCCGTCGTTTCAAAATTCGAAAAGGCGCCTTTTATGAGTTGAAAGGATGCCTGACTGAAATTTGAGGCAGATTAGTGTTCTTTATTTACTTGATAATACTCATAGTAGAAGGATATGTTTTATTTCGCGCACAGGTGGAAAATCGAAATTGCGATACTGAGGTCTTTAGTGATTTCGCCCGTGCAATCGAATGGGCTGATCAAATTTCCGAACCAAAAAGCCCTTAAGTATATGAGATATGAGGCCGAACTTTGAATTTCATATGCAAACCCATCTTTCTTATTGCCGATTCGGATTAAGCGGGAAATTTTTCATCCGAATTAGTTAAAACCGAGGTTAAAACCAAAAATTTTTTCGTCCATATTTAGGCCCTTTATGCAGCATTATTTGTTCAAAAATCCGGGGACGTTCATTCAGATCATGATGCAAAAATTCATATTCCGATACTGAGGTTCTTAGTAATTTTTGACAATCAGATTTTGAGTCCAGAAAGGCTTATATACGAGATGAGAGGTCTAACTTTGCAATTTCAAATGCAAACCTTCCTTTTTTATTTCAAATTTGGATTCAGCGGGAGATTTTACAACCGAATTGGTTGAACCAAAATTTTTTCGTCCATTTTAAGGCTCCATGCAGCGTTTTTCCTTGAAAATTCAAAGTTTGTCCTCATATCACGCATAAACCCCATAGGGACCAAAATATGATGGGCCCGGGCCCAATCGATTCCCTGAGAAAAATTACTGAGGACCTCACTATTAGAATATGAATTTTCGCATTCCGGATTTTTGAACAAAAAATGCTTTATAGGTCCCGAATATGGTCGAAAAAATTTTTTTTCAACCAATTCTGTTGAAAATTTTTTCCGCTAAATCCAAATCTGCAATAAAAAAGACGAGTTCGCATTCGAAATGTCAAAGTTAGGCCTCATATCTCGTATAAGGCCCTTTTTGTTCTAGAAATCTGATGGGCTCAATCGATTTAATATTTACATTGATTGCTCACACTAGCTGGATCAAATTTTTGAGTCGAGAACTTGTTCCACCGTAACGTGAAAAAATGTTATGAGGTCAAATATCCAATCGAAAAACGAAAACAGTTAAAAAATCTACATGTAATAACATTGTCTTGACTTTTTCTTACATTCGGGAGCTGTGTTGCCTTGAAAGCAGAAATTAGTAATAATAAAAATCCAGGACGCGCTAACTGTCTTTGAAACGAAATTAACTCATTCAACTTCTACTCAGAGCCGGGGCGGCGAAATTTTATTTAGCCGGGGCGGCAAAATGTCTGGTGGCAGCCCTGCTTTGAGTGTGTGATCGTTTGACTAAACAATTGCGTACGGTACGCTTTGAAAACAAGTGCGGAATGAAAGAACCTGCTAACACTGCCCTAATCACAGTCGTGTCCGGATTACTGGAGTGTCCGGTCTAGCGACTGTCCGAACTATCGAAGTTGTCCTGTAATCATACTTATTATATTACATCATTAAAATAAAAAATTTTAACTATTTGTTGAATGTATTTGTTCAGTTCTGAATTTATTTAGTGATTTTCTGACCATTAAAATAAGATATTGATTTAAACTTAGAGAATGCCTTGATTTGTCAGTTGTTAACATAGATTAACACTATATATATTTATCTATGGTTGTTTATTAATGTCATAACGTATTTCAAATATTGTAAATTGAGAACTCGAAGAAATATCATTGTTTTTGATTTCTTTCAGGTTCGTAAGTTATTATTTTAAGATATTAGTTTGTTATATTTTCAACTAAAGAAGACATCAAATCGTCTATTTCTCGAAGTCAGAAATAAGAATTGACTTTCATTCTTATAAATATATAAGAAAGGGTTGCACGTGATTTTTAGTTTTCTTTGGTTCATTTTCATTATTCGTTTCATACATTGTGTTGACGAATCTAAAAGTAGATTCTTAATTTATTGGACTGTTGAATTTGAATGATCGAGTGATGACAAATACGTGGTAATTTTTCAGTACAAACAGTTTCACATTTTTTTACTGTTCGACTGGATACCATAACTTGGACTTGAAGAAAATTAATTATGCTTCGGGTGAACAGGAAATTTCCGAAGATCATATTCGGCTCTTGAATCGGAGTTGTTTCTTCTTCAGTTCTCATCTTGAATTTATATATATAGGGTGTCCGACAATTAGAACAATACAAATAAATAGAATATTTTTGGGAAGGAATCGAAATTCAGGTTTGCAGTTTGGAATTAAACTTTAACTGAATATTTTTTGAGCTTTTTGGTTTCACCGCAAGTCTCACCAACTTTCATCATTCAAATGGGAATTCCCATATATTATGATAAAAATAGATTCCTCATGAAAATTTGAGTTTTTAAAAAAAAATTCGAATTGTCGTTAGAAAATTTTTATTAACGTGAAATTACGAAAACAAAAATTGATAATGGTGCTGCTCTGCTGAAATATGGATGTGAGATCCAAGATTTCATTTAAAATTAAGTTAGTTAATTGTAGTTTATTTTCACCAACGGCACTGAATTCAAGTGAATATTTCAGGCCGTTTAAGGCACTTGACGCTAAACGCTAGATTTCTTGAGTATTAACAGGTGTTGATTCGAAAAAGTCGAGAATCATGGGAATGCAATAACTTGAGGGTTCTTAGGTCTAGCGGGGAAAAGAGGTCAACGGGTACTTCGAGAAAAATAGGGATAGTCGATCAGAGAAGACGGTAGATGGTCACAACGTTGACAATTATTAGACGCGATTCAGAAGAACCGATCAGACAAAATTTTCGACTAAGTGATTAACGGACACTAGTCGGAAATGTTGAGACGAATTCATTAGACGATAACTGATTAAATATTCATAGACGTGCTTCAGTGACTGTAAACCAGAGTTCTTTCTTGTCAATGTTTTTTTCTTCTATTCATTAAATTTTCTTTTGAATTACCTGGTGCCTAGTTATTCCCTAGACCCAGTAAAAATCCTACATGGATATCTAGAAGGTTTGGGCTCCCACGAAAATAGGAATAATGCTTCTGTCACAATAGCCAGAATTGAAAATCATGGTGCAGGAGGTCACAAATTAGGTGCAGAAATAACACCAATTCCCTTAAATTCATATTTTCTGGAGATTCGGAAAAACCATCAATTCACGCGATTACATTTCGAATTTTTTTATTTTCAGAAAGAAAATTATTGATTGGATGTTATTTGTAAAAGTGAATAATTTATAGCGTCAATAATTTTTTTCTGAGAAGACTAGCCTGTTTGAGTTGAAAAATTTCCACATATTCGATAGTATAATTTTTGTGAAATTAATATATGGTAAAAAAAAAGATTTCACGATAATATATAAAGGGGTCTGGCAGACCCACATCTGAACGGCAGCGAACTTTCCAACGAGCTATCGGTCTCAATGCATAGTGATAATACTGGAAACAATGATCAAACACAGAATTCAACAAAAAATTGCGAAAAGGCTTGCGTTTGTATTTCGCAGAGGATACTCAATCAATGATTGCTTGACCTGGTCAGGAGCTGCAAGGATATATTTACACAGCCTTCTCCCACGGTAGGAAAGTCATTGCTGCATTCCTGGACATGAAAAGAGCGTACAGGGTGATTCACTTATCTTGGTAACCCCAATTTTCTCGAGAACGTCCGAATATTTTTTCATTCTGTGAATGGCGTTTTGAACAAGTCAATGTCGACTTGAGATGTGCATAAAAATCTGCGGAATGAATAAAGACGGCAGGCGTCGCGGCGCTATCAAAAATTTTTTCTCCAGGAACATACCTTTTTTATCATGTCATTCGAAAGATAATTTCATTCAGAATTTTTTTTCCGAATACAATTTTCATCCATTTTTAACCGTGTGCGAACTGCAGCGTGTTTTATGTTAATTCTATTTAATTTTTTTTTGTATTGTGGTAGTATGCCTTTATGTGGAGACATAGATATGATTTCGTGCCTTGAATTCGAGGAGGCTTGTTTTCTAGTCAAAGTGCCTCTTCAAATAAGATGAAATTTGTGGCTACAGCAAGATGGGGCTCCATGTCACAACTGCCATTGTGAAGAAATATTTAGATCAAGAATTCGAAAATAAATGGATAGGAACCAATGGACCCATCAGATATAGCAAGACCTAACTCTCATGGATTACTTTCTGAGGGGTACCCTGAAAAATATGGTATACCAAACTGATTCTAATAACTTGGACCATTTGAAAATGAAGATAAGAGGCGCATGTGCCCAAGTAGGCCCTTATATTTTGACCAAAGTAACTTATAATGAAATAGGGGAATGATATAACTTATGTATGGATCATAATGGCCGGTATTTAGAACATATGATTCGCAATGTTTCTTGTGTTATTAAAAAAATATTTATTGTTATAAGATATAATATTTAATGAATATAATGAAAGAGAAATAGTTTGTTACAAAGCCGCCCTCATTTTACAAAAAAAAATCATATCTAGGTCATCTAGACATTATGATCCATACGTAAGATATATTATTTCCCTATTGGTCGAAATATTAGGGTCCATTCATTTTCGAATTCTTGAACTCCAATATCTCTTCACAATAGCAGCATTGTGACAAAAAGCCCCATCTTGATATATCCACATATTTGATCTTATTTGAAGGAGCTGATTGTTGAGGAAATTAGCCTTTTCATATCTATGTCTCCAAATAAAGGCATACTACCACAATACAAAAAAAAATTAAATAGAATTAACATAAAACACACTGCAGTTCGCACACGGTTAAAAATGGATGAAAATTGCATTCGAAAAAAAAATTGTGAATGAAATTCTCTTTCGAATGACATGATAAAAAAGGTCCCTGGAGAAAAAAATTTTTATAGCGCCGCGACGCCTGGCGTCTTTATTTATTCCGCAGATTTTTATGCGCATCTCAAGTCGACATTGACTTGTTCAAAACGCCATTCACAGAATGAAAAAATATTCGGACGTTTTCGAGAAAATTGGGGTTACCAAGATAAGTGAATCACCCTGTACGTAAGATCCTGTAGGGTCCCGTTTATACATGCGATGGAGCACTCCAAAAACGAACATTCTATTCACCCATCAAAGACAGTAGCTTTATTCGGGTTACAATTTTCAGGACAGTCCCAGGATCGTTCTAAAACTGCGCCGAACTGATGCGCACTCGTTTCGATACCTAGGACCGTTGTAGGACTGGTTCGAGTTTTGAAAAACCCGAATGCATCAAACGATCCAAATATGAAAAAGAGGAAATAAAAGCATTTCAGTTTTCATCACGAGAAATATATCTTGTCAACGATATCTTCATTGAAGATAATCGATGGCATCAAGATTCGGGCCAACAACCATCACGTAAAGCCCTAAAAAGCACGCACCCAGAATAATCCTAAAACAGTACCTGCCCAAGAGCGGGACCAGCTTTCGGACTGTTCTCGGACTATCCCATAGATATAAACCGATTTCAAGCGAATAACCAGTAATGACCGCGGTTATCTACGGTCCTGCCTGCGGTTATCTACGGTTATAACCTTCAGCGATATTCCTTGTAAAATGATTATAACCGACAATGACCGAAGTCGCTTGAATGCAGTTGGTCCTAGTTGGTAATTACCAATGAGGACCAGGTTATTCGCTTGAAATCGGTTATAGATTAGATGGTAGCTCTATTCGGGTTCACACAATTACTGTTCTAGGACTGTCAGGAGTTTGCGCAGTAAATTTGTTCGCGATAGTTAGCGTTCGGGTTTTTTGGGGACTGTTTCAGGACTGACTTGTTTTGCGTTCGGGTTTTTACGAATAATCCTGGGATAGTCCGAGAACAGTCCGAAAGCTGTCCCCGCTCTTGGGCAGGTACTGTTTTAGGATTATTCTGGGTGCATGATTTTCAGGGCTTTACGAGATGGTTGTTGGCCGGAATCTTGATGACATCGATTATCTTCAATGAAGATATCGTTGACAAGATAAATTTCCCGTGGTGAAAACTGAAATGCTTTTATTTTCTGTTTCTCATATTTGGATCGTTTGATGCATTCGAGTTTTTCAAAACTTGAACCAGTCCTAGAACGGTCCTAGGTATCGAAACGAGTGCGCATCTGTTCGGCGCAGTTTTAGAACGATCCTAGGACTGTCCTGAAAATTGTAACCCGAATAAAGCTATAGATATATCTACATCTATGGACTATCCCAGGATTATTCGTAAAAACCCGAACGCAAAACAAGTCGGTCCTGAAACAGTCTCCAAAAAACCCGAACGCTAACTATCGCGAACAAATTTACTGCGCAAACTCCTGACAGTCCTAGAACAGTAATTGTGTGAACCCGAATAAAGCTAATTACTTATTTCTAAGTCCCATTAGGGGTGAGAACTCATGTTATAACAGTGTTCAGCTCAGGACTGCCCAAGTCGACACTCTCCAATCAAATCATCACTACTTTTTGCAACTAATAGAAGGACGGTTTCCATACATTCACATTGATCTTCCTTCATTAACGCCTCTCTTCAGGCTAGACAAGCATTCTCAAAGAGAGCTGTTTGAGAAGAAGATAACCCAGGATACATAGTTCTTTGGTTCTTCGTTCTTCCATAGACGTAGATATTTGATGTTCTGTGACGAAGATCACAAATCACGTACTAATTCTATGATCATTACAGGTAGATGTAAATACTGTAAATAGTAAATATTCGTTTCATGTTTATCAAGAATTTTGATACAAAACTCTTAAACTAAAATGTCCAAAGATAACCCCCATTTCGACAGAGACCTGGATTTATCCAATGCAAATAGGGGTGTTTGGCTCGTCAAACTACCTAAATATGTTGCTAACAGATGGCAAAAAGCAGCAAGCGATATAGAAGTAGGAAAACTAACAATAACGAAGTAAGTTTCTACTCTGATTCAATAAAAATTCCTTGATTCTATATTATTCTTTATTGTATTCTTGTAGAGCACCTGGGGAAAAACCTCAAGTTTCTCTAACATTATCGTCTGCAACTCTTAATATTCAAGAAGAAGGCGAAGAAGCTATTCCAAAAGATCATAGGTTGGATGTGTCAACTGTAACTCAGCAAACTCTTGGAGTTTTTTCTCATGTGATACGTAAGTAGGTATCTTAATTGAGTAATATAACAAATATCTTGATTATTGATTCATAATCTGGAACTTTTACTGGACTGAATCAAAAATTTGTTCTTCATCTTATTATTATTTATTAAATTCGCTTCAACCACAAGGGTTATTAGCGATGGAATAATAATGATACATAATTAAATTAACACTAAATTAATCTTGCGGAACTAACAGGTTGTTTTTTATTTATTCGTTTGAATATCTATAAAGTGATGAGGATTTTGGGAACAAAACAAAATTGAAAATAAATGGTACCCTTTTGTTTTGATGTTTCAGCTGGATCAACAGATTCGGTTGTTCCTGAATCTGAAAAATTGTATATGGAAGGCAAAATTGTACAGAAATTAGAATGCAGACCATATGCTGATAATTGTTACATGAAATTAAAGTTACAATCTATTAAAAAGGCAGCACAGCCTACTCGACAGGTACAACAATTGGAGAAAGTTGTGAATACATATAAACCTGTTTCAGATCACAAACATAATGTAAGTTTCCTGTCTTCATTCAATTTTTGGAATTTTTTTCTCTTATAAATTGAATTGCAAAAATGGAATTTTTAGATCGAGTATATGGAACGTAAAAAGGCCGAAGGAAAGAAAGCTCGTGATGATAGAGATGCTGTCATGGATATGTTATTTAATGCATTCGAAAAGCATCAATACTACAATATTAAAGACCTTGTGAAAATAACAAGGCAACCTATAACATATTTGAAAGAAATCCTTAAAGATGTTTGTAATTATAATCTGAAAAACCCACACAAAAATATGTGGGAACTAAAACCAGAATATAGGCATTATAAACAGCCAGAAACAACTAAAAAAGAAGAGGATGTGGATGATTAGGATAATTCATATGAACTTTGTGAAATGATACTGTGTATAAACACAGTATCACTTCCTGTTCATCATGAGCAAACATACAATGTTCATATTAACTCAATTTTGATTACTTTTCCATTGTTATGTTTTGGAGAATAAAATATGAGAAAATTGCTATATTACTTATGTAGTCTATTAAAATATCGAAAATTTCTTGAAATGAGTTTTTTCCATTTCAGATTATTATAAAAGATTCAAAATCCCTGGAATCCCATGCTAACACTTTGGCCTAAATTTGAATGATACCCACCTTATACACATACACCGAACTTCTTTTGAACTTATCACTTTTAAAAGGAACTTTTACAAAAACTTCTATAAAAAAGTTCTAGGTACTTTGTGTAACAGACCCTCAGCTTTATTTTTAATTGAATACTGAAATGGCGACTAGACTAAATACAAAATTTCCTGACTGAATTGGCATAAGCTTATTAAAAAAAGGCTCCTGAATCCACACAGTCTGAAGGAATGTTTTTAATTTCCTTTTTTTAGGATAATAATGAATTTCATTACCTCCCAGATAATTGTGTCTTCATTAAGTCTTAGCAACAATTGATTACCTCCGATCTTCATAATAAATGGGTGTGTACATTTCATGGGACCCTTCAACAATATAATATTTACAATAATTCTCAAGTTATAGTAGAGGAAACAAAGAGACAGGAAACTCCACAATTATATTTCAATGAAAATAAAGAGTTTTATCAGCATCTTCAACTACAGCTTCATCCCAAGGCCCATATATGTTTTCCTTATATTTCTGATACTTAACAAACAATAAAGGACAAATAAAGATGACGAATAACAAACAAATGAAAAATATTACTGTCACAAATCCAGAGATGAGATTTAAAAAATGTAAATCACATAATGCTAGAGCAAGCGTAATCAGAAGTGAAAATTTTGTATTAACACGTAAATGTGGAAATAAAACAAAACACTCTATTGCTATTGTTATAAGAATAAATGCATGGTGTGCTGAAGATAACCGGGAAGCCAAACAGATGGATGCGAAAATTGCCGCACTTAATGACAAACTATTAGAAACTATAGTTGCATTCACTCCATAATCAAAAAATATCAAATGTATGAGAAGCATAAATGAAGTCATTGTATAAATCGTATCTGTGCTTATGGTATCAGTTAGGGTATATAATACTGGTGAAAATAAATGTCCAAACACTATATAAATGAGCAAAGTCCTAAGATCATGACTAATCATATCAAAAAAGGCACTATCAATATAATGGAATTTATGTAATAGAAAACCAACTAAAGTTAAACAGTTGAAAGTATTGAAAATCAAATTTGGTGGAAGCCATTCATTGTACAAGTAGATGTACACTAAAACAAATCCAATAACGGTACAGATTTCTTGAACAAGTAAGTTGGCACCTATGAAGGCTTCAAAATAAGTAACTTCCTTGAAGTCTATATTCTTCTTCAAGTCCCGTAGAAAAGTATTGTCTGTATAATTATCAGGATAACTTTGTTGTTTATAAAGTACTTTTTCCCAAGGTGCCATAATATAATATTTGAATAGTCACTTTATAAAATACACTTTGCAAAACGATATCCTTCCGTTTATTATATTTAAAGAGTATTTCATTTCAAATTGTTTGTTTCATTTTCTTATTTCCCTTTTAAAGATAATACCATATAAAACAGATTAATTTCATAGAAAATCTGTGGATAATAACCATAGACATGCATTTTTAGTTTTGAAACATTGGGCGCATTCAGCAGTAAAACTGTTAACAAATTTTTATGATCTTCTGCTGAACGTTGGGTAGCGTAGCGGTCGTCATTTTTAGTAGGGTACCTGACTTGCGCTCCTTTTCGGTAACTGGTGTGGCTGACAGTTGTGACAGTTTGTTACTGCTCTTTCTGCTGAATGCGCCCATTGAGTAATCATCGAAATGCTTACCATTTTCAATTCCCATCTTCTATCATGAGGTTGAAGAAATTTATTAAGTTTTGTCACTGAGATGAGAGATATACCGATTTCAACCTTATTTGGCATCATTAGTAACCCATACATCTTCATGAAAAACTTCGATATTTGAGGGAATTATTGGCGAATCCAAAAATCTAAACTCCCTCTAGCGGCGAAATATCGCCCTAAGAAAACAAGTATACTTTGGAGTAATCGCGTTCAAAATACATGGTTTGTAATATAAATTAGTGATATTTTCGTTTAATATACGAAGAATGGTCAAATTATTAGGTTTTTTGAATAGTAGAATTGATGCTGAGAAACTATAGAAAGGAATTATATAGTTAACATAAGATTATTCTCAAATTCATCTGTTAAATTTCAGGTTGGAAGCTGTCTTGAAGCTAAGCAGAAATAAAAAAAATTTATTTGAATAATATTGGCTAGTGGTATAATATTTTCATTATGAGTGAATGAATTATTGATGCCTTTATATATTAGAAAAAATTGAAAAAAGAGAAGCTTGGGTGAGAAAATTGAAGATGGAAAAAATGTTTTTCTCCTTTCATTTTCATGAGAGTGATAATCTTGCAATACGTCTGTTGTAAAGAACTTTGTGAATATTTCATAGTGGTTTATATATCCTTTTAGGCTACCTCAAAATTTCAGCAAATGAAAGCTTCTAGCTTAACGGTACGGCTGTTACTTCTCAAAATTTGCCACGTCAATATTCAGAAGAAATGAATAAGGCTTGTATGGCCCAATGTAAATTGAGGAGAGAATCCAGGAATAATACTCTCAGGGATAAACATATTATTCCTCACTCAGTGTAATCATTTCCATGATTTTGAAAGTGATGAGAAAATCAAGGAAAAAAATGTTGCACTAATGTCTGTTTTGAGTGAACAAGAACAATCTGCTGTTATTCTATTCAACATGCAATCTGGGAGATTTGAAAATGCAGAGAAAGTATCTGAAGACAACGGGATTTCAGTGAACACTGGTGATTTGATGTGAAATTTTGCTTACGCCATTAAAAATGAGAAAGAATTGAACTCGCGCACTGGTTTGGCTATAAATAAGTTTTCGAACAAGTAAAATTTTTCAAATATTGTATGAATTTTTGAAGGGTTTTTGTATATTTATGTCAGCATTTTGTTTTAGTTGTTTCACTTTGACTTTGCAGTTACATACATCTCTCCTGACTATTTAGTATCATCTCTGGCAAATTTTCCAATGTAAACAAACATTCTATCTATATGAGAAAGATATGAATAATGAGGGATCGGTAAAATATATGGAAAAGATTTAATGGACATAACCTGGCAAATGTGCGGCTGGCTCCCTTGTGTTGACTCCGTTATGCGTTTTCGAAATCCAAATTCTCACCGTATTGATGAGGGCCGAAAGCCCGAAACAGCTGTCTACGGTTCATTATAGTTTCAGAGGGTTATGTCCATTAAATCTTTTTCATATATTCTATCTATATTTGATTGTTATGTTAATATTGTGTGATGAAAAATGTGTACAACTTGAACACAAATAAAGACTATAAAAAATTTCAGAATCATTTATTCATTTTGTAATATGATTAAAGAAATCAATCAAATGTTGTTTTTAATCTTCATAAAATGAATCACTCACTTTCAAAAATGATTTCGATAAACTTTATTAACAATGAAGTCGTAGGTTTCCAAATTCAACATATTCATCTGAACCTGTGTGCAGCACGAATGATTCTGCTTCAATTAGATATCACTTGGAGGTAGTACCATTCATTTACGAATCTCATGAATATAGGAAATATTTCCAATATGTTATTTCGCGTGTAATACATATTCATTTGACCAAAATAATTGTTTTTCCAAGTAATTTAAATATCTGTGCATACAATTTTTTCATTATTCGTTGTGAAAACAAATTGTGCTCCTGAATTCGCTACACTTAATGTACAATCAGAAATCCATTAACACACGCCACAACCTTGAATAGCCTTTAAATCATTCTTAAAATGAAAATCTATTCATTTATTTCACAAAATAATATAAATATCCCGTTGTCATTCAAAAATTTACAAAAAAAAACCCTAGCGCCACTCAGGCTGGTGGCTAAATTTCGAACCTAGAAAAGAAGTATTTACAGCGCCCTCAACGGTGGTTGGATTCGCCAATTACTATTATTTTGAATTTATCCATGTTTCAAAAATGTTTTCGGTGTAGCCCACAGAACATTTTGATGTTTTTAAGAAAAAGAAAAGAATGAAAAACAAAAACATTCTTTGCTCTATATTTTGATATAGAGCAAAGAATGTTTTTGTTTTTCATTCTTTTCTTTTTCTTAAAAACATATTTTTATGTTTTGTGATTGACCACAGAATATCTATCCTTACCTTAAGGCATATACCTATTAAACCCTATACTGCTAACCATATACGTATAAACTCCTATACCGCTAGCATTGGCCTGTTTACCTGCATTCATTTGAAGCAGCGATCACGTGGTACTATTGTCCCCAGCTATACACTGCGCCATATACCTATTAAACCCTATACTGCTAAAGGGAAAATAAAATTGATGCAATCTAGTTGCCATGTCTTTTGACCCATACGACAATCTGCGCATGCGCAATCTCAGAATTTGACAAATAGAGAAAAAGTGAGGTTACGTTTTTTCAATCTGACATCACACTTTGACAAGTGAATATAACTATTTGAAATTATTTGAGGTTGGGTTTTCGCGCATGCGCAGTGCATAGCTGGGGACAATTGTACCACGTGATCGCTGCTTCAAATGAATGCAGGTAAACGGGCCAACAGTGTTGTCATCTCAATTTACAAAAAAAAACCCTAGCGCCACTCAGGCTGGTGGCTAAATTTCGAACCTAGAAAAGAAGTATTTACAGCGCCCTCAACGGTGGTTGGATTCGCCAATTACTATTATTTTGAATTTATCCATGTTTCAAAAATGTTTTCGGTGTAGCCCACAGAACATTTTGATGTTTTTAAGAAAAAGAAAAGAATGAAAAACAAAAACATTCTTTGCTCTATATTTTGATATAGAGCAAAGAATGTTTTTGTTTTTCATTCTTTTCTTTTTCTTAAAAACATATTTTTATGTTTTGTGATTGACCACAGAATATCTATCCTTACCTTAAGGCATATACCTATTAAACCCTATACTGCTAACCATATACGTATAAACTCCTATACCGCTAGCATTGGCCTGTTTACCTGCATTCATTTGAAGCAGCGATCACGTGGTACTATTGTCCCCAGCTATACACTGCGCCATATACCTATTAAACCCTATACTGCTAAAGGGAAAATAAAATTGATGCAATCTAGTTGCCATGTCTTTTGACCCATACGACAATCTGCGCATGCGCAATCTCAGAATTTGACAAATAGAGAAAAAGTGAGGTTACGTTTTTTCAATCTGACATCACACTTTGACAAGTGAATATAACTATTTGAAATTATTTGAGGTTGGGTTTTCGCGCATGCGCAGTGCATAGCTGGGGACAATTGTACCACGTGATCGCTGCTTCAAATGAATGCAGGTAAACGGGCCAACAGTGTTGTCATCTCAGGGGAAACAAAATATGCTATTTTTGCGTTCAGAAAATGCCAAAAATATGCTTTTTCATTTGGGAAAGTGCAAAAAAAAATGCTAGTTTTTCATTGATATTTTTTTCTATAGTTATTTCTGAAATATAAATTTTCTTCGATTCACAACACTTGAATGTGAATGAATATTGGGGATCTGAGTTATCAGATTTCAAAATATTCCTAGGTCCTGGGTTAAATTTCAATTTTTTTATTGTCAGAACTGTTTTTCTCAAACTTGGATGAATTGAAAAATGGTTGTTGTATTGATATTAATAAAATATGTTATATCTTAATATTCTCAAATGGATATGTAAATTACTGGAAACTTCTGAACGCGGAAGAACTGTTCCTTTAAATTCTAACTTGAATTGAATCTCGGTGATTTAAGCTTTGATACTTCACAAAAAACAAAAACCAATGTTAGATATTTTATTTATGGTTTCTCAGCTCCCAAAAAAATATACGATAAAAAAGTTACGATACCGGCTTTTTCCAAAGCATTTGAAATTTTGAATCTCGGAGATCAAGGGTGCTTGAACATATTATGATTCACGTAACGGGTGGGACATTGGATTTGAAAATACCTCGAATATTATCGACTCCCTCGCGTTAATTCAGAAATAGGAATTCAGAAGAAAAAGATCCAGATGTCCGGCCGGATCGATTAGAATTGTCCAAGTTTATTTAAATATTTTCGGTTGTTGCAAGTTCATGAAAATTTATTGTTCGTTTCATTGAAGAGGGTAACAGTTAACACTGGAAGAAGTACCAACTCAGTCGGTTCTTGTGCATCTGTTGATTTCGAAATATTAGAAAATGTCCGTCAATAATTTTTTTCTGTTTTCCCTCTCGAAAATATGCTCAATAATATGCTTCATGCTAAACGCCAGAAATATATGCTAAACATGAATCAAATATGCCAAATTTAGCATTAAAAATGCTGAATTGGCAACCCTGCGGGCCAATGCTAGCGGTATAGGAGTTTATACGTATATATGCCTTAGGGCCGGTTGTTCAATTGAGGATTAATCCGCTGATTATTGGATCCAGGATTAACTTCTAACTCTGGATCAGAGAAGTCGGTCGTTGTTCAATGAAAAACTAACACCGAATTACCTGATCCAGTGTTAACCTCGGAATTCGCTGTTTTCTCGAAAGCATGTTGGCTACACTGCTATTACCGACGAATCGAGCCGTCGTTCTTCATTGAAAGAAGAATTTAAGTTCTATCATTTTAATTATCTATGTCAATAAGTCGACACGATGAAAATTTCGAATTCAAAATTTCATTCCTTCAAAATCTTGAGTGAGTAGTTGAAAGTGAAAGCGGTGTTGAAAAAATTGAAATGGAAGGGATTAAGAAGAGAACTTCAAACTTTAATGAAGGGGAAGAGAAAGTGTTGATAGATCTTGTGAACAAATATCAGCATATAATAGAAAACAAGAAAACTGATGCTGTTACTAACGAGGAAAAATTAAACACGTGGAAGGAATTAAGCAGGGAATTTAATTCAATTTGTGGTGGTTGCAAATCGTACCAAACCCTGAAAACCAAATTTAAAAATTTGAATCGATTGAAAAATTCTTTTTCTGTTAATTCTTCCCAATAGTTACGACGCTGCTTAAATACCGGACTCTTTCGCATTGGACAAAGTACATCAATCACTTCCAAAAAATCTTCATCGTCTGTGATACTTTCATCATCCACATTCGACATTTTCAGTTTTTACCAAAAATACGTTGATCTCATATCAAAACAAAACAACAGATTGTAGAAGTGGACCTGTCAAATAATTTAGGTTATAATCCGTGAATTATCTCCGTAATCCATCGAATTCCATGGGTTAACTTAACCCTGAGTTAATCCGGTGTTTTCTCTTGATCCTTCATTGAAAAACGGCACCTCGTTCGTAACCCCGGATTACCAGTAATCGCGAGATGATCTCCTATTGAACAACCGACCGGATAGATATTCTGTGGATTGACGTCCATCGATATAGTTCTTTATCTATGCTTTCTAGCACAGACTGCTAATAATAAATTAGTCTATGCTTTCTAGTCACCGACTGAGATGCAATAAAATACATCAGATCGCTCGGATTGGGCTCCGGCCCATATATTAGTGTTCTGTGTAATCTGTGTATACGGCTCTATGAAGAAAATCGCTTTGCTCCGCGAAATTGACCGAGTGAATAGATCGTCCTCTGATTGATCAGATGTTCTTGCCGAACGTTCCATATGTGTACTCCCCTCTCCCTCAATCTGGATGTAATAAAGGGGGCGTTCCACTTGGCGATCACAACGCTCACGCTCACGACCGCTCTTTTCCCCATTCCACTTGCTTGCTAGCGCTATTATGTTGACTCAAGTGGAACGGATTATTGGGCGTTTTGGGCTGTCATGAAAGAAATGACAAGAATGAAAAAAGTAGAAGTCATTCTGAACAATAAATTTTATTAAAGTGTACAACAGTTAGAAATATTATAATAAATATATATCTAAACTGTATTCTGAACGTCCATTTTCACTTTCACGCATCTATTGAGATAGGTCGTCACAGAACATCGAAATATGTGGGTCGATTTAAGCTTGGAGTGAGCGATGATTTTGCCGCGCTCACAAAGACCGCGGTCGTTAAGTGGAACGGCTAAAGGAGCATTTTGATCGTTGTGATCGCCAAGTGGAACGGCCCCAAAATAACGATTCAGTCAGAGGCATCCGAGCGATCCGAGGTGTTTGCCGAACGCTCCATAGGGGTAACACGAACACGCACCTGACTGGAAAGCAGTAGGCAAAGATTATAGAGTTAGAAAGATAGGAAACGCCCTTGTATCTGTGGTACTAAAATCCGACTACGATTTTTGGCTAGTTTCTTACTTGTGACACATAGATGACGCTGAAAACATTATTCAGTACAGAAAACTATTTCAATAGGCGCGAAATTCGAAACACATTTCTCATAAATTTTCATTTAATTGAATACTTTGTCGAGCTTTTAAAAAAATATCCTGATCGACAAAAAAAAGGAAGGCTCCGCTTTTTGATCAGGATGATCTTTACTTCTGCATTTTGCTTTGAATCAAATGAAATACGCTTCTGGATTTTTTATATTTTTATTTGAAATGATTGTGTAAAATGAACTGCAATACAATAATTATGAAATTGAGTACATTTCAAAAATTTGTTCACATATTAGAGAATTATCATAACAATTTCAAGAACTTATTGTGAATGAACTATCGATAAATCGAACATCGATTAGTCAAACAGTTATTCTGGACCCGATTCATTCATATCTTACCCAGTGTATTTTAACCTCAATGAGTCTAGAGGGTCTAGTAGATGAGTCGAACTGCTGGAAGGGTCGTCAAGAGAACCACCACCTCTATAAGTCGTTCTTCTGACCACCATTGCCTCTATGAGTGGAACTTTTTGATCTAATGAATGAGACCGAAGAAAAGTCGGTTCGCAAACAAATTATCCAGAACAATATATTTTTACCCCGAAACCTCTATCCATTTGACAACACTGAAAATAAAAAGCAATGAACAAGACAATTACATGATAAGAGTTTCAAAACTTACATTTCTATTCTCTTTGGTAATGAAAAGAATGCACATTCAAGATTATTATTTCTGCAATTAATTACCATGCATTTCGAATGTCGGCCAGTTTTTAACACAAAATTTATAACAAAAAAAACACACGAACCAAGATTATGGAGTGAGCTAGTTCGTACACTTGTAGATTTCGAATTATTTCAGTAGAAAATACTCGAGAAAATACAATCATCAGTCAGCAAAAATATTTATTCAAGTATTTCTTTCAAAATTGACAACAGCCTACTAATAATCTCTATATAATCAATGCCAAATGGACCCTAATTAAATATTTTAACCATAGATCGATTACTTTTGAAAAACAGATGTCGCTGACATCACTGTAGTCGCTTCGTTTCCCATCTTTATACTCTATAATCTTTGGCAGTAGGTATAGTTCATTCAAATCTTGAAAATAATAACTTAACCTATTTTATGAGATTGACATTTAAGTGTTAAGCCCCGGTATCGTATATATTTTCCAAATTTTCCGTGAAAACTTTTCGAATTGCAACAATTCGTGGCTTAATAAGGATGAACAGTATTAGTGAATCTTGTATTGACTTGAAGCGAGAATATGATGCCTGTTTCAATACGTGGTTTTCAGAGCAATTCTTGAAAGGAAATTATGACGACTCAATGTGCTCAACACTCCTTAAAACATATCAACAATGCGTTAAGGTACATATGAGAATTAATAATTTATCTGACATAATTTACTATCTGAACCATGAATTCTTTTCAGAAAGCCATGAAAGAACATAATATTGATGTACATGAAGTCCAACGAGATTTTTTGGGAACAGATAATGAACAAAAAACTCCAGATAAATAAGTATTTAAAATGTGTTATGGATGAATGCTGAGAAATAATAACAGAATTGTTTCTACACTGAACTGATTACTGAATTTCATCAACCAATTTTGTTGAATCTTATATCATTACTGTTGTGAAAATGCAATTTATTGTGAGATTTTGTTGAAACTTATTCACTGGAGCAAATTTGTTTTGAACAGTTGTAGAGACTTTCCTTCAGATCTTTTCACAATATACAGTGTAACCTCTTTAATTCGGACACATAAATCCGGACATCCAGTACTCCGGATGCCTGATTTCAAAACCCTTAGTCTAGACGTATCTCTATAATCCGGACGCACACAAGCAATCGCATCTGAAATTTACGAGTTAAGAAATGAATCATACCGAAGATTATAGAAAACTATAATCTTTTTTTCAGAAGAATGTTAGAGTACCGCTAGTGAACCAATGTACAAGAAATGAAGATGAAACCAATGATTCCTCTACTGACAGTGACGATGATATAGCAACGGTTCAAAAGGGAAGAATGAAGAAAACAAAATTTCAGACGAGCAGATGAAGATGCTCTTCGAAATGAAGAATATAGCAGTGAAAAATTAAGCTCACTGTAAAGTTCAAACCAAAATTTCAGATTCCCTCAAAGTTGAGTAAAATTTTAATGTGATCTCTTGATTTTACGAATTCAAATTCAAATTATTTTTGTTCCTTTTCTGAATAATGCTATTCGTTCAATAAACAAATTACAAGAAAAATAAACATATCATTTCTATTGTGATACGAGTTTTGATATCCTGTATTTGAAAATTTGAACTAACCAAATGTTTTCTTTTACTTTAATGGATATTATATCTCATTCAATACCCAACTTTTAATGATAATTCTGTTCTTCTATAATCCGGACAAATCTAAAATCCAGACGACTGCCTTGCCATCAATTGTCCGGATTAAAGAGGTTGCACTGTATTATGCAATATAATAGTAGGTGCTAGGATAAACCCAACCATCAACAAGTGAGGGATATGACCTCTTCAAGGTTTATTCTACATGAATCTGGTTTTTCATTTCCTTTCACTACATCTAGCCTCCCTGTAGCTATATACTAGGTAACATCTCAACCAATAAATATTACTGTTTACTGTTGACATAAATACTTGGCGGATGGCCTGTATTATATCTTTTGGGGCATTGATGCTGCCGGTCGGTTCATCTCTCTTTTCACCAACCCATTTCAGTTTCCCTGCTGTTAGTGTATTGATTTAACCGGTTTGCCCTTATCTTTCAGCTTAACTGCATATTTGCTGAATTTCCTGCTCAATCGTTCCTCCATGGTTTTCCACGTTCTTCCAATTTTTTCTTCCATGTTTCCAACTTTGTCTACAATATTCCTGACCTTTTCTAGTTATACGCCGCCGAATTTGTTTAGGAATATGGAAATAGATAGTTTGATGTGCTGTATCGTTTGAGAAATTCGTGCTCTTTGAATGACATTGAGCAATTCACTTTTCGTTGAAAGGCGTCGGTTCTCGTGTACTTTTTTCATTTCACTGTACAGGGTATCCCAAATTGCTTGATTTTGACTGTTTTAGGTACTTCTAGACTTCGAAAGGTATCCTGAGCTCGATTTTCGTGAAAACCCCATTAGTTAAAACCTTTTCACGATATCTTCATTTTTTTTTAAATTTTGATATATGTATTATCGATTTCGAAAATGTGCCATAACTTTTTTATTTCGAGAATATCTGAAAACGATTAAAACATTCTAGAAGCTCTTTTTCACAGGAAATGAGAAACTATATTAAATTTTTTTTCTCGTGGAAAAAAACCACTTATTTATTCTTGATAAAACGAATTTTTTTCACCTTATATCATAGGAAAAATTAAAGTTGAAAAAAAAATTTAGATAATGTCTTATTCCCAGTGAAAAAGTGCTAGTTGAAAGTTTTTATCTTTTTCAGATATTTTCGAAAATGAAAAAGTTATAGCAAATCTTCGAAATCGAAAAAATATCAAAATTTTGTTATATTTTCAAAACAAAGATATCGTGAAACGGTTTCTACTACTGGTGTTTTCACGGAATTCGAGCCCAGGACTCCTTTCAACGTTTTACCTATCTAGTCCAGAAATACCAGAAACAGCCAAAATCAAGCAATTTGGGATACCCGGTAAAGGGTGAGCAAATTTGATGAACTATAACTTTCTGACCGAAAGAGATAGAGGAAAATGAATGACACTTTACGGTCGACTTTTTTAGAGAAATTGATAATGCCATTGCACCTAAGTTTTGTAAATACGTTTATTCACTGAAAGAATACAATTGTCCGTATGTAGGTAAGGATAATAATCTGTATGTTGTCGTGTGTTATATACCGGCGCGTCTGCACGTTGTTGTATGTGCTGATGACCGAGAGGTATATTCCGCTTCCGCTTGCTCATGCTCAACTGACTGTCGAGTTCCGCCTCGGGCCTCGTCGTACTAGCCTCGCTGTTGACCCGGTGGGGTGACAGTCATGACGCCACGTCAGCAACATACGGGGCGGGAAATACTACATTCCTCCCCCACCACAAGGAAAGGAAAAACTTAGTCGAGGTAGCGAGCAGGGGGTTTCCTGCGCAGCATTGGATTTCTTCTTGGGCCTGGGTCTTCATCGGCTCCATCTCCATTTGCTACGTCTTTCTCGGCTCTGGCTTCATCTGCCTCATGGAGAGGAGGTAGTTCAGGATTCTCATTTAGTTGTTCCTCAATGTCGAGTTCTAGGTTTGGAACAACTAGTTCTGAAGCCGATGGCACGTCTACATTTTCTGGGATATCTGATCTTCTCCTTCTCATCTGGTCAGAGTGTTTACGTCATTGGATACCATTGACATCTACGATAAACGATAGGGGCCCAGTTTGCTTTACTATTTGGCCTGGCGAAGATCCTTTCTTTAAAGAATTATTTATCCATACTCTTTCCCCTTCAGCAAAAAACTCTGGTACCTTCGCAGTTTTGTCATGATTTTCTTTTTGTTTAAATTTCTCTCGTTCTATATTCATGTTTATATCTGGTTTCAATAGATCAAAATGGGATCTGAGGTGATGTCCAAACATCATCTGACTGGGTGTTCTCTTGGTTGATCTTCTGATTGTGTTTCTATAGCTGAAAAGAAAACTTTGGAGCCTCTGCGATTGATCAAATGTTTGGTCACTTGCGCACATTCTTTCTTTAAATGTTCTGACAGTCCTCTCAGCCAAACCGTTTGATTTAGAGTGATACGGGGTTACTTTAACATGCGTCACCCCGCTTTCACTACAGAAATCCTCGAATTCCCTGGAGGTAAGTTGGGGACCATTATCGGAGACCAAAAGTTTTGGTAAGCCAAAACGAGAAAATATCTCTCGTAGAACCTCTATCGTTTTAGCGGCAGTTATATTCTTCATAGGAATTATCTCCAGCCAGTGAGTATATGCGTCGATAAGAATCATCCACATTTTTCCTTCAAACGGACCTGCGAAGTCTAGATGGAGGCGAGACCAAGGTTCCGCTGAAATTCCCCAGGGGTGAAGTGGAGCATTATATATATTTTGTCTTGATTCCTGGCAAAACTGACATTTCTGTGTCTCCTCAGCGATGCAGGAATTTATCTTTGGCCAGTAAACATGCAACTTCGCCAAGGATTGCATTGCTGTGATTCCTGGATGTCCGTCATGAAGCATAGCCAAAATTTCTTTCTGTAAGGAGTAGGGTACACAGATGCGGCCTTTCCATAATAATATGTCTTCTTCAAAGGATAGTTCCTCCCGTTTCTCGTAATAGGGTAACAGATCTTCATCAAGATGTGTTTTACTTGGCCAGGATCTTTGGGCAAATTTTATTACTTTGGACAAGATTTTATCTTTTAAGGTTTCTGTTTTCAACACGCCTTTACGAATAGGCAGATTCTTTACTCTCAAGTGCAATAGTCTGCAGTGCTTCACTAGCTCAGTTTTTCCGGCAGTGTCGTTCATAGGGAGTCTCGATAATGAGTCAGCAGGACAATTTTCTTTTCCAGGAGTCTACACGACATCGAAGTTATAACCATTTAACGTCATGGCCCATCGCAACAGCCTGTTGCTCGCAATTTTTGGGGTTTGGCGATTTTCCCCAAATATATGTTGCAGGGGCTTATGGTCTGTGGTTAGGGTAAATCTTCGGCCGTACAGGTATTGGTGGAATTTCGTCACTGCGTAGACTAGAGCCAATGCCTCTTTATCTATAGTTGAGTAGCGTATTTCTACGTCGCTAAATGATAAATGATCTCGAAGCAAACGCAACAGGTTTAAGTGTGCCATCCGATAACCTGTGAGATAACACAGCCCCCGCGCCAACCTCACTCGCATCGCTTGATACCACTAGGGGTTTATTCGGGTCATAGTGGATCAGTGTCTTGCTCGAAGTAAAGGTGTTTTTGAGGTTTTTTTACGATTTCAGTATCTTCTTCAGTCCAGTGCCATGGAACGTTCTTTTTTAAGAAACGGTGTAGTGGAACGCACTGTATGTGAAGGGTTTTTATGAATTTTCCATAATAAGTTATAGCACCCAAGAATGACCGTAGCTGTGTAGTGTTTTTAGGTAAAGGCATCTGCTTTATTGCTTCAACGCGGTCCTCGGTGGGATGCAATCCGTCTTTGTCTATCTTGTGTCCCAGGTAGGTTACACTACTTTTTAACCAGACACATTTTGATTTCTGGGTTTTGATTCCTGCTTCTTGAAGTCTACGTAACACTTCTTTTAGACGGTCCAAGTGCGTAGTCAAATTAGAGGCTGTTATTAAAATGTCGTCGATATAACAAACTACGCCCTCCATGCCAGAAAGTATTTGGTCCATGGTTCGCTGAAATAATGCAGGGGCAAAACTTATTCCAAAGGGTAGTCGTTTGTAGGTGAAGTATTCTTTTGGTGTGCAAATAACTAAGAACTGCTGACAATCGGGATGGCCTTCCATCTGCAAGTATGCATCCTTCAAGTCGATTTTCGAAAAATATTTACCCCCTGAGAGTTTTGCAGTAATGTCTTCGAAACGAGGGAGTGGATAATCATCCATCTGGACATGCTTATTTATGGTGACCTTGAAATCTGCGCAGATTCTGATTTTTCCGTTTGACTTCAAAGCAACTACAATCGGCGAAGCCCAGGAAACCGGAGTCAAAGTGGTGTTAACTGGTTCCAATACACCCTCCAACACTAGTCTGTCGATTTCGGAGGAGACTTGTTCCTGCAACGCAATAGGAACGTTTCTAGGTCGAAATGCTTTAGGAATAACGTCATTACTTATTTGTATCCTTGCTTTATGTCCTCGTATAGTACCCAGTTTTTCTTCAAAAAGTGAAGGAAATTCTTTCAATAAATTCTCTACTAAATGATCTTGATTGTCTTTCCTCCCCTCATTCACCTCTGGAACAATCGTGTTTTCTCCATTTTCCGACCTAACGTTACAGACTTTGGCGCCTGGTGGCAGAGGTAAGTCAAAAGCCAGACACCAATCCAACCCAAAAAGCGGAACATCATCTTGTTTTGTAACGTAAAGTGGTAATTTTAACTTCTTATCGAAAGCTTTTACTGCGACAATTGTTTTCCCTAACGTTTTTATGGGTTTGTCTCGATAACCGATTAAGTTGGATGCCTTTGACAGATGTGGTTTTCCCAGTTTCTTCCACATTGTCTTTTCTAATACTGAATGCACACTGCCTGAATCGTATAACATGTCAATTTTGATTTCATTTATACGTACTGGTAAAATTATTTTAGTTGCTGAACCGATTTTGCTGACATTTCGTACAACTAAGCTGTCGTTTTCCGATTCAGAGTCTGTTTCACTTTCACTAGCTGTTGTTGATGATTGTTCAGACTTATCGTCGCGGACGCAACGTGTAGAACGTTTTGAACGCCTATCGTACTTCAACTGTTTAGTGTTTTGTCGAACTATAGCGTTTCCGCTTATTATGCACACACGAGAAAAATTATTTTTCTCGCCACAGCTGCTACAGGTCTTTTCATAGGCCGGGCAATTTTTTTGTCGATGTTTAGAATCGCCACAAAAAGACAGTCAGTATGTGGATTTAACTCCGTTTGTTTCAATCGCGCACTCGATCTCGCACTTTTTGAAAATGTCTTTTCGTTTCTGGATCTTCCACCCTTATTTACGCGGTTTACACTATTGTCCACTTTCTGAGCATTTAGATGCAAACTATTCAACTGTTTCGACTGGATCGAAGCTTGCTCCAAAAAAATAGCAGTTGCTTCTACCTCTTCGAAGGTTGTATCGTTTTTTTGGATGTTTTTGAATTATTTTCTCTTGCCACTCACGATCGTTCACTCCAAATATTAATTGGTCGCGAGGCCTTTCGTTCAAGCTTGTACCGAAACTGCAATCACCTGCTGCAGCTCGTAGACGGTTTGAATAATCGGTAATGGTTTCACAGTCTTTTCGAAAACACCCGGCAAAGTTAATTCTTTCAGCAAAGATATACACCTTTTTACCGTAGAATCGGTTAAGCACTTCAATCTAAATTATCTTCGATATAATTTGCAGTATTTCCAATAACATGCGTTAACACTTGATCGATAGAAATCTCCAAAAAGTCCAAATACGTACATATCTCTAATCAGATTACCAGGTAAGAAAATCAAATCATTAATGATGCCACAGAAATATTCCAGTCCCAATTCGTGAAACGATTTCCGACTTAATTATGAAGTGTTTTCTCAGTTGACTTCAATAATGTTTTCATTTTGTTGATTATTGAATTCATATCTTTTTCAAAAAAATGAGAATCGATAACTTTTTATTTATTACGAACAGATCATTAATAGTACGAGAGCTAGTGAACCTTTTGAGTAACGGTTTGCCTGTAAGGCTAGAAATTTTTATAGTGATAGTTCCTAGCATGCTGAGGACGGAAATCATCGCCTGGCACCCCTCACCCCTGCACGTCATCAAGATCTATATCTTTGAAAGTGTTAAAAAAATTAAAAAAATAAACTTGTTCCTGTAAGCTTGAAACTTTCATACGATTTTGTTCGTTTATTCTGAAGTTCAAGAAAAAATTGACAGGCGATTTCGACGAGCACAAGTACCTGCCAGGCGACTCGAAAAGGGTGTAAAATACGAACAAAAATGAACTTTTTTATGTAAGGCTGAAATTTATATATGTGTTCGTCTGAGGGAATGAAAAAATAAGTTTTATTATTAATCTTCATCATCATCTGATATGTTATCATTAATTTTTCATCATATAGTACAGTCGTTTCAAGCATAGTACACTGTGTCTTAAATTGGTTGAGACTGCATTATATCTCAGCTATTATTGAAAATAGAGTCATGCGGTTTTCGAAACCCTTTGTCACTTTTTTGTAAAACTTTTAAATCCACAAACAGAAATATTCCATCTTCTTTTGTTTCTGGAATACAGTGCGAAAATGATAATGTTCACTTTTTGAAGATGTTATTATTTCTCGGGCTCTGCATAAGGAAGAAAAAAAATTAAAACTTCTTAGAATGATATTTTTACGTAGAAGTCAGTGGCGTAGCTAAACATTTTTTCAAAGCATTGTTTTTGAGATTGAATTGGAACGGAATGAAATTTTTCATATGGAACACCATACTGTATCACGACCTATGCTTCAATAAATTTCAGTTGAAAAAAATATCCCACGCATTTAATCAATATTCACAAGCATTTAATCATTACTTTTTCAAAAAGCCATGTGATCTAAACCCATTTATTTTATCCTATTTTGAACATAATTTCAAAATATCAACTGAAAAATGGTTTTTTGATGCATGTGTGGAAAAATTCATGTCTTACTTTAAAAAAAACAAACAGAAATACAGTAGGCGCTTGATGCCGGATTATCGGAAATGCCGGATTATCGAATTTGTACAGGAAAAAAAAGCTAACTTCATATGATTTTCACTACTATCCAACTTTCACAAAATAAGACCGCTATTTTGTCAAGGGACGCTATGAAACAAGACAAAACAAATACGTGACATCACTGTCGAGGTTAGGTCCGGACTGCCGAGCGGGAAAAACTACTCTCGGTGATCCGGCGTTCAGCTGTATAAAATGCCGGATTATAGAGCAGGTTGCCTGGGTCCCAAAGTGCCGGACTACCGAGCGTACCGGATTATCGAGCGACGACTGTATACATTTTTCGGATGGTTGACGCTCAAATTTATTAAAGGTAAGGTTGTGATACATCGATGTATTCAGAAAAAAATGAGAAGATTTGACGTTAAAACATACGAGGTGTTCCATTTGAAATATTTCAAGTTTGAGCTATATCTTAAAAACATTTATTAGATAGAAAGGATTTTTAAGTTACGCCACTGACTTCTACGTAAAAACATTATTATAAAAATTTTCATACTTTTTTTTTCTCATACAGGGCCCGAGAAATAATAACATCTTCAAAAAGTGAACATTTTCATTTTCGCACTGTATTCCAGAAACAAAAGAAGATGGAATATTTCTGTTTGTGGATTTAAAAGTTTCACAAAAAAGTGACACAGGGTCTCGAAAACCGCACGACTCTATTTTCAATAATAGCTGAGATATAATGCAGTTTCAACCAATTCAAGACACAGTGTACTACGCTTGAAACGACTTTACTATATGATGAAAAATTAATGATAACATATCAGATGATGATGAAGATTAATAATAAAACTTATTTTTTCATTCCCTCAGACGAACACATATATAAATTTCAGTCTTACATGAAAAAGTTCATTTTTGTTCGTATTTTACACCCTTTTCGAGTCGCCTGGCAGGTACTTGTGCTCGTCGAAATCGTCTGTCAATTTTTTTTTGAACTTCACAATGAACGAACAAAATCGTATGAAAGTTTCAAGCTTACAGGAACAAGTTTATTTTTTTTATTTTTTTAACACTTTCAAAGATATAGATCTTGATGACGTGCAGGGGTGAGGGGTGCCAGGCGATGATTTCCGTCCTCAGCATGCTAGGAACTATCGCTATAAAAATTTCTAGCCTTACAGACAAACCGTTAGTCAAAAGGTTCACTAGCTCTTGGACTATAAGTTGGCTTACTGGTTCTTTGACATGTGAATTATTCTTAGTTTTGAATCGAGACTTGTATGTGTTCTAATTCATTGTTCGACATGGTTTATTCAATTGCAGAGCGGGTGGAAATAATTTCACTTTTTTTTGCAAACAATCAATGTGCGAATAGAACCGCAGAATTCTTCAATCAACGACATTTAGATAAACATGTTAATAGGAAGTATTTTTTGGAATTAGTGTCAAAGTTTCAAGAAACCGGGTCCGTGGCTAATAAAAAACGAAACATGGAAAGAAATGAAGCAGCTGAAGTAGCTGTTCTTGGACAGATTGCTCTGAATCCAATGACGAGTACGAGGCAGCTAGCACATGAATCTGGTTTTACAGGTGTAACGAAGCGAACTTCGTCACTAAGAACATTCTGTATATTTTCCCACCATTTCTAAATTCAAAAACGAAAGTATTCGTTTTATCGTATTGTGACGAGGTGAACTTCGTTGCCGTAATCAACCTGTATAATTTTCAACAATTTTGAATTCAAACATAAAATTATTTCGAGTTTCATATCGTGAAAATCTAAGAAGCCAATTTCAGATTCCTACCTATGTAGAAAAAACTAACGTTCGCCGTAGTCGGCGACGTTATCTGTACCATATGTGTTTTTGTGCGGAGCGGCAATTGTTTTCACGATATCCGGGACTCGAAATATTCCCCCTCCAACCGACCTTATAAATTCGGCAGTTTTGAGGCGAACAGTCAGTTTTCTTCGAGTTCTCCGATAGTTTTCCGAATTTTCCGATAGCTAGTTCTTCGAGTATTGAATTCACCGAGTCAGTTCTCACTTCTGTTAGAGTTTCGAGTTTTCCGATAGGCGAGTTTTAAGTTTTCAGCTTTCCTAGTCTTTTTTAGTTTTCCGACGACGGGATTTCAGTTCCGAAAGTTTTCGAGTCGGTAGTACCGAAGAGTTTTGTGCTGGTTCCAACTCCTTATATTCGGTGTTTCCAACGAACGAGATAGGACTCAAGTGTTGTGTCGAAACCAGAAATCCGCAGGATTGGTAAGACCCATTTGATTCACCTGTCTACGTGGCCGGCAAGTTTTCCTGTACTATTCGACGGGGGGGGCGATATCCGGAATCTATACTCATTATTATTGTGTTTTTAGCATTTCTTCGCGTGGCCTACGTTTGTGTCCCGGTGGTAGAGGTATCATTGAGTTGGTACTCTTTCACCCCTCAGGTAGAGTCGGTCTAGGGTTCCTTGCTTGTGGCTCTCCTTCGCGGGAACTCTGAACAGACTCTTCGATCTTGAGGAAAAGGGGCCGGTGCCCTCATTTCCGGGTTCGGTTACTTTCTTGCCAGATATACACATCTTCTGTTCCCCAACTCGTTTTGGCGGGTGCGCCAATACGATCTAAACCTAGGTTACTGTTACTCAGTATTTATTCGCGTAGTCTACGTTTAGGCCCCGGTGGTAGAGGTATCATTGAGTTGATACTCTTTCACCCCTCAGGTAGAGTCGGTCTAGGGTTCCTTGCTTGTGGCTCTCCTTCGCGGGAACACTAACAGACTCTTCAACCCTGAGGAAAGGGGTAAATTGTCCTATATTTCCCCACTGTAGCTGTCATCTGGCCAGCGAATTTCGCAACCTTTGTTCGGACTCCATTTTGTCAGGCGCGCCGACGTGCGCAGTCCTGGTTTTCTTTGCGCCTGTCTGGGGGATATTGGACAGGACTCTTCGAGTCAAGGGGGAGGGGACAGTAGATCGCGTGCGCGCGCAGGACAGGACAACTTGTTGACAGGTAGACAGCGTGCACCGCCTTTCACCCGCTACATTGTATGCTTTTCACTGGTAATCAAGATAATAAGGTAACTGGCTGTCGCTCTCTTATTAAACTGTTTTGACACCACGCATTTTAACCGCTTCACATACGCCGCCCGCTCACCTCGCTTCATTTTATTCCGTCCGTCATTTTTGTTGAATTTCTTTTGTAACTTGTTGGTGTATATCGTTAATTTTGCTGCTTTTCACCCCATTCATTTCATTGTAGCACCGTCAATAAATTACAGCATTTCGTGTGGCAATAAAGTATTTGTATTTGGTAATATATTGTGTCTCGTCGAAGTGAGTTTTATTTATTTAGTTCAAAGTCGCTCCTCTTCAGTGGAAGAAATAACAACATATCAATCGCTACCATCCCAGATTGAATCGAACCTTGTCTCCAACTGTAGAAAAGCTACCCAGGCGGACAACTGTGAGCGACGTAAGGAATTGCGACCTTATAAAACCCATCGCAATTGGCGCCCGAGTAAGCTTGGAAAGGTAGTGGTAGGTGTAAGTCGCAACCCAGAGAAAAACGCCGTCACAATTTGGCGCCCGAGCAGGGACATAATTTCTTCACGATAAGGCCGAACAGAAAGGTTTTTAGGGTTGACATGGAGGTGAACAGGTTGAGAGCTGAGGAGCTGAGATGGGAGCTGAGGGCTCGTGGCCAGCGGGTCGGAAGGACTGTCCAGGAAAACCGAATAGAACTGAGGAGAGCGCTGACGCAGAATGCGCAGTTCTGTCCCGTAGACAGAGACATGGAAGAGGAATTGGAAGACGCAGGTCGAATCCTGAGGAGCCTGGTGGAACAGGTTCAGGAGTTCGACGAGGAAAACGCTAGGAATGAGGAATCCCGCATCCGGAGTCGGCTCATCCATTTCCAGAACCGTCTGAGTCAGATGAGGCCGACGACAGCGGAGGAGAGGAAAAAGGCCAAAGAGCTTACTGAGTTGTGGAGGCAGACAGACGAGATGCTGAGAGACGCCGTACTGCTGGCCGAAGCCAGGGCCACTTTGAGCACGACGTTGAGTGCTGAACCGCTGATTTCTTTCGAGGATCCTCCACTGAATAACTCAGGAGCTGTCAACTCGGTAAGCGGAAGCGACTCCGAGGAAGATGCTGAGGTCACGCCGGACCCAGGCAGGGAGTCAGAAGCTGTTCGGAACCACACGCAGTTGAACCGAACAAGACTACCGGAGAACCAAGAGGGAGGCCTTTCGTTAAGTTTCTTCCGGAATTTGCACGACAGGGCTTGTGAAGCTGTTCGTCGACGGCTGAACTTCACAAGTTTCTGGGGGACAGGTGACCAGGGAAGGTCTGGATCGCCCGTGCCAGGAAACAGGAGGGCGGTAGCGGAGTCAACTCGCCGGATTTCGTTCCCGTTTCTGGAGCCAGAGGAAGTGAGGCCGACCGAGGAAGTCGAAACTCATACGGCTGCACCGAGAGAGCGAGACCGTCCCAGTGAGTCGGAGAGGTTGCCTGAAGGTCGAACCGGAGAGGATGTCCGAACGAGATCGGATAAGACATCCCAACAGCAACCTAGTCAGCCATTTATACCGGTGTATAAGTGGAACCTGCACTTCGACGGGTCGGCAGACGTGGACGCTTTCCTGCAGGAGGTCGAGCAACTAGCGGTGACTCGCAGAGTCACGAAGGAAGGTTTGTTGGATTCGATATTCGAGCTGCTGCGGAAGGACGCTAGGGACTGGTACATCCCTAGGAGAGGGTGTTTCAACGATTGGGAGGACTTTAAAGAGCAACTTCGTGAGGCTTTTCTCCCTCTAGATTACGAGGAAACCCTCCTGGAGGAGATCAGGAAACGTACCCAAGGAGAAGGCGAAAAACTATTACTTTTCGTAACCAGGATGCAGAACCTCTTCCTGAAGCTTACCGTAAAACGACCCTCCGAGGAAGAACAGGTGGCCATAATCAGGAAGCGGCTGTTACCGGCGTTGCAGAAGGCATTGGCCTTCCAGGAGACGAAAACTTACGCACAACTGCTGGCCAGAGGAAAGGTTTTCGAGCTGGTTCAGTGGAATACCGACCAGTACGTTCCACCCCCGACTCGAAAAGGGCTGATTGATGATCCACACCTGGTATATGAAGGCCCCTGTCGAAGACCGTCGCAGACGCTGACTGTCGAGTCCCCATCGCCTGTGAGGCCAGAGGCACCAAGAGCGTCGCCTAGGAGCGACGCAGAGCCGCCAGACAGGAAGTCCGACCCGACTCAGGCCCAGTCGGACGGACCGACACGTCGCGTGAAGAAAACTGTTCGTTTCGCTGATGTAAGGGCTGATAGGATCCAGTGTTGGCGTTGTGGAGAAATGGGGCACTTTAGGAGAGAGTGCCGAGCGACGCCAAAAATTTTCTGTTCCCGATGTGGAAAAGAAGGTGTCTTGTCCAAGGATTGCCGATGTTCGGAAAACTAGAACGGAGCTGCCTCGCGGGGAGGAGACAGTTCCGTTCGACAGCATCCCCAGCCCAGCAACCTAAGCAGCCGCAAGACAATCGGCCAATCGTCGTCGTTCACATCGGGCAACAACCCGTGAGAGCCCTGTTGGATACTGGCGCATCCAGGTCATTCCTGAGTAGCAGGGCGGCAGAGGCATGCCGTAGGATTTTCGTTTGGCCGTCTGCAGTTTCAGACGTGTTGGCCACCGTGGCTGACGGGAATTCAGTCGCCGTTGAAGAAGTGTACGAGCCGAGAATACGGTTCGGAGAGGAGGAGGTCGAAGCCCGTCTTTATTTGGTGCCCAACCTACCGATAGATCTCGTCCTGGGAATGGACCTACTGAGTTCCCACGACTTCAGGATCGATTTGAAGACAGCGAAATGCTATCTGAGGGGCGAGTTGTTGGAAGGAGCCGTTTCTCCAGCCGTCATCCTGCACAACTCGTCGATCAGTTCCTTGGGCCAGCGGGAGGAGCAGGTTCTCCGGAAGTTCCTGGAGGAGGAGCTGGCAGGATTTGACCAAGTCCAAGGACTGACCAAGATGGCAAGACACGAGATCAAGATCAAACCAGGA
Organism: Hippodamia convergens; assembly: GCA_038502775.1. Classification (NCBI taxonomy): domain Eukaryota; kingdom Metazoa; phylum Arthropoda; class Insecta; order Coleoptera; family Coccinellidae; genus Hippodamia; species Hippodamia convergens. Next base: position 73,502,069 of record CM076608.1, read on the forward strand.
ACTGAGCCGATCAAGCAGAGATACCGTCCGTGTAACCCGAAGATGCAGGAGATAATCGACCAGGAAGTTGACCGGATGTTGGAGGAGGGTATCATAGAACCCTCGAGATCTCCATGGAGTTCCTGCGTCGTTATAGTGAAGAAGGCTAACGGAAGTCCCAGGTTCTGCATAGATTTTCGAGCAGTGAACGAAGTCTCGATAAAGGACGCGTACCCGTTGCCGTATATCGCCGGCATACTGGACAAACTCAGGCGAGCGAAGTACATCTCTACGTTGGACTTGAAACAGGGATACTGGCAGATTCCTCTCACGAAGGAGAGTAAGCCTATTACCGCTTTCGCAGTGCCTGGAAGGGGTTTGTTTCAGTTCCGGGTTATGCCGTTCGGCCTTCATTCGGCCGGCGCAACGTTCCAGAGACTTTTGGACCGTGTTATCGGTCCGGAGCTGGACCCGATTGCCTTTGCGTATCTGGATGACATAGTGGTCTGAGGAGAGACTTTCGAGGAGCACCTGGAAAACTTGAAGGTGGTGTTTCGTCGCCTCCGGGAGGCAAACCTCAAGATAAACCCTGAAAAGTGCGAGTTCGTGAGAAGTTCTCTCAAGTACCTAGGCCACGTGATCACCGCAGAAGGAATCGCAACCGACCCTGACAAGATCGCTGCCATCAATTCTATGAAGCCACCGAGGAATGTTCGCGAACTTCGCCGATTCCTGGGAGTGGCGAGCTGGTACCGAAGATTCGTGGACGATTTCACGAAGATAGTTACGCCACTCACGTTGTTGCTGAAGAAGAAACAAAGGTGGAAATGGGATGATGCGCAGCAGCAGGCTTTCGATGCGCTGAAGAGGAGGCTCACCGAGTCACCGGTTTTAGCCTGTCCGGACTTTTCTCAACCGTTCACGCTGCAGACAGACGCATCCGAGAATGGCCTCGGAGCGGCCTTAACCCAAGTCTGTGATGGACGCGAGCGTGTGATCGCCTATGCCAGTCGCACTCTGAATGGTGCGGAGAAGAATTACTCAGTGACAGAGAAAGAATGTTTGGCCATTGTATGGGCCATAGACAAGATGAGGCCATACTTGGAAGGTTATAGGTTCACCGTTATCACCGATCACATGAGTCTGCGGTTGCTGCAATCTATAAAATCCCCATCGGGTCGGATTGCAAGGTGGTGTGTCTTCTTGCAGCAATATGATTTCGAGATAAAGTATAGAAAAGGTGCCCTAAACCGAGTAGCGGACGCCTTGTCGAGAGATCCCCTACCGTCCGAAGAACAAGTTTGTGTAACCGAGAACCCGATCAGATGCCCCTGGTATGTCAAGAAGTTCCAGGAGGTTTCGAAGAACCCCTCAGATTTTCCGGACTACAGGATCCAAGAAGGAAGGTTGTACCGGCATTTCTGGAGTTCGGATGACTTCACGGAAACTGAAATGGGAAAACCATGGAAATTGTGCATCCCGACTGAAGATCGGCAGTCTGTTCTGCGGGAGAATCATGATGTGCCAGTAGCCGGCCACTTGGGAGTCGCGAAGACCATAGCTCGAGTGGCCCAGAACTACTACTGGCCAGGGATGTTCCGTGAAGCGGCCCAATACGTGCGTAGGTGCCAGCAATGCCAGAGGTATAAAGTCTGTCAGCAGAAACCTGCAGGGAAGATGCAGCCGCACCGCACCAGCGAACCGTGGGAGACCGTCAGTACGGATCTGGTAGGACCTTTACCCCGTTCGAAGAAGGGAAATACTTTCCTGGTTATGTTCCAAGATCGCTTCTCAAAGTGGATCGAATGCAGACCTCTTCGAGCAGCTACAGGCAAGGGAGTATTCCAGGCTTTTTACGACCTGGTGGTGTTGAAGTTTGGATGCCCGAAGACCGTAATAAGTGACAACGGGTCACAGTTCGACGGCCGCCTATTCAAGGGCAACTTGAAGAGTTTGGGCATTCACCACCGATTCGCTCCAGTCTACTCTCCGCAGTGCAACCCCGTGGAAAGGGCGAATAGGACGATCAAAACCATGATTGCGCAGTTCTGTGAGCAAGATCATCGCTCCTGGGATGAGCATCTTGGAGAACTGGCGTTCGCGTTGAACTCTGCCAAACATGAATCTACCGGATTCTCACCGGCATTCCTGAACTTCGGCCGGGAGTTCCGCTCTCCCGAAACGAACCGTCGTACCGAAGGAACGAGGGATGTTGCAGAGGATTCGACCGAAGAACCACCTGTCCGAGGGGTAGACCAGTATGCGACTCGTCTTAAACGACTACTAGAGACGCGGGAGTTCGTCAGGCTCCGGTTAGACCGAGCTTTTAATCAGCAAAGCCGTTATTACAACCTCCGGAGGAGAGATTGGTCGTGCCGGGTCGGAGACAAGGTGTTGCGCCGGGAACATCCGTTATCGTCGGCGGTTGGCGGTTTCGCGTCTAAGTTGGCCCCCAAATATTCCGGTCCGTATACGGTTGTAAAGGTAGTGTCTCCCGTAGTTTTCGATTTAAAGGACGCTTCGGGAAAATACCTCCGACATATCCACGTGAAGGATTTGAAACCGTTTCACGAAGGTGAGCTGAGCGGTGAGCCGTCGACATCCGCTGGCAACCAGCGGATATAGGGTGCAAAGCATGCGAAATTGAACCGTCCGTAGCCGAGATGCCGTCCAGGTTTGGAACCATGATGATGAGACCAAGTTTCGTGGATTCTCAGGAGGCAACCAACCGATGACCGGACGTGGAAGTGCAAGAGGATACTGTTTTAGGTCTGTCCTCCAAGGGAGCAGGGTTGGCTACACCCCAAGTTTGTTGAACCTTAGGAGACCACAAGGCGGATTTGGATTCCCCAGGAGTGAGATCGTCTGTCTTCACCGACGAATTCCGATTAAGAGATACTAATCCCTTTTGAGTTTCAGAACAGAGATGTCCAAAAAGGGTTAGGGATCGAATCGACGCCGAAGTGGTGGGTTCCATGACAGCCAGGTACGATCTGCTGATGGAAGAAGACTGTGAATCAGGTCCAGACTGGAAGGACATTCCAAGGGAGCGTTCCTGCCTCGAGTGGATGCTCGAAGCCATCCGCCAAGCAGTCCACGGTCCAGGAGAATTCGTCCGAGAGGTCGTCGAGCGCCAGACAAGGCGTTGGTCAAGAGGCTAGGTCGGACAGATCGAATACCAGATCTGTGGAGGTTCAACACGACCTTCTACGACCCCTGACAAACCTCCAACCCTTGGAGTTTTGTCCGGGAATTCTGTCGCCGAATGGCGAGGTGGCTGGCGACGATGAGGTTAAAAAAAAAAAACTTTCGTTTTTTTTTCGGTAAGTGGAGGGGGTGTGTAACGAAGCGAACTTCGTCACTAAGAACATTCTGTATATTTTCCCACCATTTCTAAATTCAAAAACGAAAGTATTCGTTTTATCGTATTGTGACGAGGTGAACTTCGTTGCCGTAATCAACCTGTATAATTTTCAACAATTTTGAATTCAAACATAAAATTATTTCGAGTTTCATATCGTGAAAATCTAAGAAGCCAATTTCAGATTCCTACCTATGTAGAAAAAACTAACGTTCGCCGTAGTCGGCGACGTTATCTGTACCATATGTGTTTTTGTGCGGAGCGGCAATTGTTTTCACGATATCCGGGACTCGAAATATTCCCCCTCCAACCGACCTTATAAATTCGGCAGTTTTGAGGCGAACAGTCAGTTTTCTTCGAGTTCTCCGATAGTTTTCCGAATTTTCCGATAGCTAGTTCTTCGAGTATTGAATTCACCGAGTCAGTTCTCACTTCTGTTAGAGTTTCGAGTTTTCCGATAGGCGAGTTTTAAGTTTTCAGCTTTCCTAGTCTTTTTTAGTTTTCCGACGACGGGATTTCAGTTCCGAAAGTTTTCGAGTCGGTAGTACCGAAGAGTTTTGTGCTGGTTCCAACTCCTTATATTCGGTGTTTCCAACGAACGAGATAGGACTCAAGTGTTGTGTCGAAACCAGAAATCCGCAGGATTGGTAAGACCCATTTGATTCACCTGTCTACGTGGCCGGCAAGTTTTCCTGTACTATTCGACGGGGGGGGCGATATCCGGAATCTATACTCATTATTATTGTGTTTTTAGCATTTCTTCGCGTGGCCTACGTTTGTGTCCCGGTGGTAGAGGTATCATTGAGTTGGTACTCTTTCACCCCTCAGGTAGAGTCGGTCTAGGGTTCCTTGCTTGTGGCTCTCCTTCGCGGGAACTCTGAACAGACTCTTCGATCTTGAGGAAAAGGGGCCGGTGTCCTCATTTCCGGTTCGGTTACTTTCTTGCCAGATATACACATCTTCTGTTCCCCAACTCGTTTTGGCGGGTGCGCCAATACGATCTAAACCTAGGTTACTGTTACTCAGTATTTATTCGCGTAGTCTACGTTTAGGCCCCGGTGGTAGAGGTATCATTGAGTTGATACTCTTTCACCCCTCAGGTAGAGTCGGTCTAGGGTTCCTTGCTTGTGGCTCTCCTTCGCGGGAACACTAACAGACTCTTCAACCCTGAGGAAAGGGGTAAATTGTCCTATATTTCCCCACTGTAGCTGTCATCTGGCCAGCGAATTTCGCAACGTTTGTTCGGACTCCATTTTGTGAGGCGCGCCGACGTGCGCAGTCCTGGTTTTCTTTGCGCCTGTCTGGGGATATTGGACAGGACTCTTCGAGTCAAGGGGGAGGGGACAGTAGATCGCGTGCGCGCGCAGGACAGGACAACTTGTTGACAGGTAGACAGCGTGCACCGCCTTTCACCCGCTACATTGTATGCTTTTCACTGGTAATCAAGATAATAAGGTAACTGGCTGTCCCTCTCTTATTAAACTGTTTTGACACCACGCATTTTAACCGCTTCACATACGCCGCCCGCTCACCTCGCTTCATTTTATTCCGTCCGTCATTTTTGTTGAATTTCTTTTGTAACTTGTTGGTGTATATCGTTAATTTTGCTGCTTTTCACCCCATTCATTTCATTGTAGCACCGTCAATAAATTACAGCATTTCGTGTGGCAATAAAGTATTTGTATTTGGTAATATATTGTGTCTCGTCGAAGTGAGTTTTATTTATTTAGTTCAAAGTCGCTCCTCTTCAGTGGAAGAAATAACAACATATCAATCGCTACCATCCCAGATTGAATCGAACCTTGTCTCCAACTGTAGAAAAGCTACCCAGGCGGACAACTGTGAGCGACGTAAGGAATTGCGACCTTATAAAACCCATCGCAATTGGCGCCCGAGTAAGCTTGGAAAGGTAGTGGTAGGTGTAAGTCGCAACCCAGAGAAAAACGCCGTCACACAGGAACTCGAATTGCAAATATTTTGAAGCATCATAAATTCCATCCTTACAAAATCCATCTTTCACACGCACTAAACGAAGATGATTTTGACCGTCGTGTTGAATTTTGTGATACAATGAGTGAACGAGTAACTGCTAATCCCAATTATATGTACAATGTTTGTTTCTCCGATGAGTGTTCGTTCTTTCTAAATAACGGCACAGTAAATCGACACAATTGTCGTTATTGGGCCGATGCTAATCCGAGATTGTTCCACGAAGTTTATACTCAACAACCACAAAAACTCAATGTTTGGGCTGGAATATTTGGTGACAACATTGTCGGCCCGTTCTTTTTACCTGGTAATCTTACTGGAGATATGTATTTGGACTTATTGGAAAATCACATTGATCCAATTTTGACGGAAATTATTGAAAACAATCCTGGAAATTATGTGGAAGATCAGATTGTGTTTCAGCAGGATGGAGCTCCTCCACACTACGCCTTACCAGTTCGAGAATATCTGGATCAAAGATTTCCAAATCGGTGCATTGGAAGAAGGGGTCCGACTGAATGGCCAGCCAGATCGCCAGATCTGTCACCACTAGATTTCTTTCTTTGGGGCCACTTGAAGAGTAAAATTTACTCTACACAGCCCGATTCCATAGAAGATTTAAGAAGACGTATAGTGAACGAATGTCGTCAAATCACTCCAGAAATGCTGCAAAATGTGCGCCATCGTTTCGAACAAAACTTATTTCATTGTATGGAAGCTAATGGTGAACAATTTGAATATTTAATTAATTGATGTGAGTTTTTGATAAATCATTTACTTTACTTTGAAAAGTCTTATTTCTTAGATCAATACTTCAAATCGTTCCGATACCGTACAGTTGGAGAATTATTTCAGTGAATAAAACAGCTAGTCGAACATCTGACCCTAGTATAGCATTAACACGTACGGTATGACTTCATTTGCCCAGTGGTAGATGTTTTGCAATTTCAAATACAAGTACGGAAATTTTGGTGTTTCGGAAGAACGAAATGTCAATTATTCGCAAAAAATTAATTTAAGTGATAAAATTAACTAACGCATGAATATTTCGACAACTAATGCATAAAATGAAAAAACAATTACTGTGCTGAAATCAGTATAAAAATACCTTTCAAATGAGGTATCACTCACCCCATCTTCCCTATTCAAAAATTGGGGGTGAGGGTTGTAGTAGCAAGGGTTGAAGCGCTATGCGTCCGTAACCTACATCTTAAGTTGTAACCTTCGAAACAGAAATCGACCTGTCCGAGCATTTCTATCGAAAAAATTTATTTCGTCTGTAATCTCGTCTGTTTCGTTTTCAAATGGCCACCCTGTATATCTCCAAACGCCCATCTGACGTATATTCAATGCGCGCTTCAAGAAATATCTTGAAACGCAACGTTGAACCGAAAACGCGCGGTTGCATGTGTACGGGTAGCTTTAGACATTCCGTACCCGTATTTGGCACCTTACACGAATAGGCGCTATGCCATTGGTCAAACGAGCACAAATTTAGAAACCTTTTGAGTCTAACATGCCTTTTTTCTGTAGATATAGTTGCCAGACAGATTTTTTTATAATGTAGGTAATTTAAATTCTGCAGCATCCAAATGAAATATCTTTTAGATCGAAACATGATACCAAGTTCTTGAAAAGAACTATTAAATTTTGAAGCAATGAACTGAAAATGTCTAGTTTGATGACTGAACTTACAGTCATGTCGTACGAACATGAAAATTCGAATTATTCACTTTCCAGAAAAATTCAGCTTACACTCTTGATTAGTTTGGTTGGTGGGTTGGGATTGTTGGGTTTCAGATCAGACTGACAACATCTTTACCTAATCAAAGGATAGAGTGAAGATGAGAATAATAGATATCTATTGAAATATTGTCTGGGAGGTTTTTGCAAATTCCTGAAAACTTAATTTTTACGCAGGGTCCTTTCTTCTATTATTTAAAATTTTTTTTTAATTGTTTCTTGTTTCAGAGATTGGGAGCGAAAACCCAAATTAAGTAAATTGAGTTTTCAGGAGAATAATAGAACTATAGTGATTTAATCAACTAGCTTATGAACGGAGCGAGCTTATTGAGTCAAGATCATTAATCGCTAGATTAATAAACGAGGGGATAGCAAAATTTCTCCGTCGGTCAAAAATAATCAAATAAAGAAATTCTAACATAAGAAGTATTTCATTCTTAAACATGATTTATGAATTTAGTATAACCAAATTGAATGGAACGATTGACGTATCTCACCTAAATATCAAACCTGGGTTCAGAAATGTTATTATTCGTGAGATTTCGGAATTTTCTATGTTCGGTTGCCCATGACAATTACGCATTAAAATGCGAAATCAAGCATTAATAGGGGTCATTAATGGAAGATTTCGTGTGCGATAAACTTTACTATTGAAGTGTATTGAAAGTGTGGGTAAAGTTTCAGTTGTATTCATATTAAATCGCACCAAGTGTGGTGAGGAGAGTCTTTTGAATTTCACATACATTTGAAAAAAAAACATGAATAGTACTGAAGAAAACAAAATCTTCCACAGATGCTTTTCCAATAAAATTTTATATATAAAAATTTTTTTTCAAGAAATTTCTCTGATTTTCCTTTTGATATTATTTTTATTCTAGCAGAAGATAACTTCAAAAATCAATGCGAACATTTTTTTTCTATTCTTTCTTCGTTGTACCTATGTGTAGGTTCAAATGTGTGTTATCAAAAAGGTTAATTCTCAAATGATGAGTTCAGTTAATATAGGCAAAAACTACGACTTGGGGGAAAACACGTACAAGATTTAGCGCAGTGCTATAGATACGTTTGTTTCACTTGCGCTAGAACAGGTTTCGAGTCTACCAATGGCGAAGCGCTATTCGCGCAAGGTGCTACGGATTGTCTAAATGAGTACAGGTACATCAGAGTATTAGAGCACCTGTTTTTCGAAAGGCGTGATAGCAGGAAACGTGTTTCGAAAAACCTGATGTATACCCGGTCTTATATTCTTTTACGAGCGTTTGTTCAAAAATGCGCTTTCGCATGTGTACGGATACATTGGAGCACTTGTATTTTGAAACGCGCGTTTCCTAACGCCTAATGTGTACCGGGGCTAATATCTTGGAACGCACATTTAACGAGCGTTGGATCACAAACGCGCGTTTTCATGTGTACAGATACATTGAAGCTTTTCCAAACGCCTAATGTGTACCTGGGGCATATCCTCCATGTTCCCAATCCTTTTACTTAGCTTGAAGTAATTGTTCCTCAACTCAATTTTCATGGAACTCAATTTGTCTCTCAAAGCGTTTTCTATTTGATCCTTTCCTTCATTTGATTTTATATTTTCTTTGTGTTTTCCTCCATTTGATTTTCAAGCTCATTTTTTCAAAGGCTTGCTTGAGAAATTCCATACTCGCCTGGTCCATTTTCCTCGATTGCGATCTCGTTATCGCCATTGAAAATGTTCCACAATTCAAATCAACACAGCAGTTCAATTAAACCCACACCTAACACAAAGTTTCAGGGTATAAATCAAAATGTCGGATGTGTTGAATGTCTTAATTATTTCAACAATTACTACACTAGTTTATGTACACACTCTCTAATTTATGTACACAATTACTGATTTCTTCTTCTTTTGCGTTGCCTTCCTGGCAGAGCCGAGGCCTGGTGGCCTAATTACTGATCTACTTTCACCACTTTTTACTTCGATACATTCGCAAATATACTCGGCCTATTCAGATACTCCGTTGCGCGATGCGCTTATAGCAGGGGTTCCCAACCTTTTGTTGGTCAGGGACCATTTTGTATTATTAGCAGGGACCACTATGTCGGTATAATAAAACTAAACTGTTATAATCAAACTGGACCTTCAATGAGAGAATAACAGGAAATTTAATTAAAAAATGTTTTTAGTATAAACTTCAGTAATTTTGCATAATTATTAATGTGATTTCTGAGCTTGCATCTGCTTCACGAGTTCGGCTATATTAGGACTAATATCGTTACTCAAAGCTACACGCAAATTATAAGTCACTTTCAAATGATTCCTTGCCTTGTTTTCAATTACCAACAAAGCAGAAAATCCTCACACAAATAAATCGTTGAAAAAATCATAAAATCGCGCAAACTGATTTCCCGAAGTTGTGTATAAGAAATTGCTTTTTTACACGAAAATGACTCGAGTGAATTCGATTCAAAAGCATCCTTGCAGTTTCTATGATTCCGAAATTCAATGAGTTCTTCCTGAATTTCTTTCGTTACTTCTCCAGCGTCTGTGCTAAAAGGGTAACCAATCAGTTTTGATCAACTTCAGCATCTGTGGTATATTCTGGAAAGTAATGATTAAATTAATCAATCAGCATTTGTAAATGTCTCTTCATGTTTTTCTTCAAATTTGCCTTGGTATCATCATATTTGGGGTTTTCCACAAGTGCTGTCAATGTCGGAAATTAATTATTTTCTTCAAATTTACGCATCCACAACTGCGAAAAAAGCTCGAAGTTCATCTTCGAAAATGAATATATTGGCGACGATTTCTAATTTTTCATTTCCGGAACCTTGCAGTTATTGCATATTAAATTTTTTTAAATGTGTGAAAATATCCTCAAGATACGCCGAATTCATCTGACATGCCGCATCAGTTATCAGTGAACTATTTAAACAACATATTATCTTTTGATAGACATCGAACTTCTGTTTGAAAAAGAAGTACGAAGTGCCTCATGGCCAGAATTCATTTCAGTGCATAATTTGTTGAAAAGGCATGTTTGTAAGGCAATGCTTTTTATGGTCATTTGTAGTGCCTCATTGAAGCACACAGGAAGAGTTTTAGAAGCTAATGACTATGATACAGTGCGTTATTTTTATCTTCGGATGATGATCCAAACACTGCACCATCAGTACAGAGGCCAACGAGTTTATCCCACATAAAATAATGTCAAAATATTCTGAACAGTTAAGTCCGATAGCAAGCGGTATTGGTTAGTGGTGTAGGAGGGAAGTAGATGGCGTGGCGGATATTGAATGAAAAACTGGACCATTCGCAGAACATATTTTGGCTTCTGCGGACCACTGGTTGGGAACCCATGGCTTATAGAGAGTTGCAGGGTCTTGACACCTTCCTACCCCCACCCCAAATAGTGTTTTTAGTTGAGACAACAAATACTCGTGTCGCTGCATACGCAAATATTTAGTGATATCGTCAATAGATGACTCTGTTTGAGGTTTTTAGTCGTGTTCCGTGTTTGTCAAACATATGTTTTATTGACATAATTCACACAATTATTGATCACATTATGTATTTACATTCACAAGATCAAATGGATATGAAGAAGATAGTTATTAGTTATTCATTAAATATTGGAGAGTTATTATCCACTTTCTTCATCATTGTAAAACACAATCTGTGACAAAATTCCAAGAAATGTAAGAGAGAAGAATTTCTTCAGGTGAGTACAATTATAATTTTCCACATTCATCTCTTGTTCTTTTTTTATTGGCTGAATCTTTCAGATTTATGTTTTTTACTCAGTGATTAAGAAAAAATTTATTCTTTACAGGTAAAAGAGCTGTGATACTTTCTAAATTGAACTGTTTGAGACGAACACACTTGAGGGCACAGGAACAGATTCTCTACAACATGATTTACAAACTGAAAATACAATTAAACCAGAAGCAGTATCAAATCAAGAACTATCAAGAAAGATTAAGTGCTGCACTTGTAAACCCGAAAAAAATTCAGGCAAAAACTCTATGAGGAAAAAGAGAACAAGCAAATCTTGAGAAGCCAACTTTTTAAATGTACACTGTGTCCCAAATTGGGTGTGACTGCACTGTATCTCAGCTATTATTGAAGATAGAGACATGCATTTTTTGCGACCTTGTGTCAGTTTTGGTAAAACTTTTAAATATACATATATGTTTATTTTTGGTAATTGTCTAGACTGATCCGAAAATTGACGAAAAATTCAGTAAGCACTAACCTTAATATGCAGGAGAGGAATCTTATTTCAGATTTATCTGGTCGGTCTTGGTTCTTCTAGAAAAAATTCTCAAATTAATTGACGGTCAAATCAACACTTCAATTTTCAAGTCCGTTATAATATTTCAGCGTGTTACGATAGTCTGGGAAAGTGAGAATAAGATAAGATAAATTGAAAATAAGAGCGTGAGGTAGAAGTTTTTTTCAAAGTTCAATTGGTGGGTGATTGAAATTTCAGGTGAGTCGGCCCGTTTCACAAAAATTGAGAAAACGGAAATAAAACACTCAAAAAAAAGGTTAATAACAACAAACCCGATATAGTAAAGGAAAGCTGTAACTGACGAGCCAGCGGTAGAGGCGGGTCAGCACCTGAATCAAGTAGGGGGCTGGCGCAACCGCTCTGCTGACGCACGGCGGTTATACGCGTAAATCGAAGAGGATACGACAACAGGTGATCCTAAATGAGTCTAGCGGATAAGAAGCGAAATAGGAGTGACGATTTCGAAGGGATAGAAGCGGAGACTATTGGAAGGAATAAAAAAGTACTGAGGTCACCAAATCTGAAACTGAGAAAGGGTGGGGAAGAAATGGATTCCGGAAACCTAGAAAGTATGTTCAAGATGATGATGGAACAAATGATGGTGGAAATGAGGAAAAATACAGAAGAACTAAAGGTTGAGATCAAGAATATGCGTGAAGAAATGAAGGAAAGAGAGAAAAAATGGAATGAGGAGAAGAAAATGTTGGAGAAAAGAATTGAAGTTCTGGAAGATAAGGCCGAAAGAGAGGAAAAAAGAAGGAAGAAAAACAATATTGTAGTCAAGAATCTTGCTATTGAGGTTGGAAAAGAGAAGGAGGAAATTCAAGCGTACATAGAAAATGAACTGAAGACAAAAGTTGAAATTAAGGGAGCATACAGAATAAATAGAGGGTCAAATATTGAAATGTTTGTCGCTGAAGTAGGTAGTTGGGAGCAAAAACAACAGGTAATGAAGAAGAAACATAATTTGAAAGGAAAGAAAACAATTATAGAAAACGACCTTACCCCAAAGGAGAGACAAATCCAGAAGCAGATCCTAGAAATAGGAAAAGTGGAGAGAGACAAAGAAAGAAATGTGAAAATAGGATATCAGAAAATAACGATAGATGGAACACTATATGTCTGGGATGAAAAGGAACAAGGAGTAAAGGAACAAAATGTAACTCGGAACAGAGGAAATTCATCAAAAAACTAATTATGGTTAGTGGCCACGGAAGTACTGAAAAGATGATGACTAAGCAGGAAAATGGAAATGAATATGGAAACACACAGAGACAAGAGATGGCTAGGGGAAGGAAAGTGGGAAATATGGAGAATAATATTCTGGTTGGAACGAAGATTAAATGGAGAGAATGGAAATTGGCCACATGGAATGTAAGAGGAATAAGGGGAAAAGAAATGGATTTAATAGGGGAGTTTGAGAGGTATAACATTGACGTTTTAGGTATAACAGAGACAAAAAAGAAGGGGAAAGGAGAACCATTGATGGAAAATGGGCACATTATGGTATACGGTGGAGTGGAAAATGATAAACACGGTGCAGCGGGAGTGGGATGTCTGATAAATAAGAGATGGAGTCAATTTGTGGACCACTGGGAGGTGTACTCTGAAAGGATTCTCTTACTGCGCCTGAAAAAGAGTATGAACCGAATGATATCTATATTGGTAGTATATTGGCCGAACGAGGATGCAAGAGTGGAAGAAAAAGATAAATTCTGGGAAGAATTGGATATGGCAAAGGAGAACTGTAAGGGAAAAATTATAATATGCGGAGATATCAACGGTAGAGTTGGTATTTCACAGGATAATAATGGAGTTGTGGGCAAATATGGTGAAGATAGGAAGACAAATAATGGAAATAGACTTATTGAATACTGCAGAGTGAACGATTTAGTAGTGACAAATACTTTCTATGAACATAAGGATATTCATAAGTATACAAGACAGGGACCAAAAAGAGAAGATAGATCAATTGTAGACTATATACTCGTGGAGAGGGATAGCAGGAGAGAGGTGAATGATGTGAGAGTATACAGGGGAGCCGAATTAGGAACCGATCACTACATGTTGGTAGCAAGAATGGTAGAAGAGGGTGAGGGAGAGAAGGTCGAAAAACAAAATGAAAGATGTTATGAACGGATTAAATATTATAAGCTAAGAGAACGTGTGAATGCAGAAAAGTACAGAACAAAATTAGAAGAAGAACTTACAAGGGTAGATGTAGTCAACTGTAACTGGACGCTGGAAGATTTGTGGGTTGAGTTCAAGACAAAAGTATTAGCAACAGCAAAGGAGGTTTGTGGAAGTGTAAGAGTCAAAGGAAAGACGAAATATACTTCTTGGTGGAGTGAGGACATTAAAAAAGAGATAAAATGCAAGAAGAACAGGTGGAAAGAATACTTAAGAAATAGAACTGAGGAAAGTTATATGAGGTACAAGGATAAAAGAAAAATAGTTAAAGAAATGATCAAGAGAAACAAGAACAAGAACTGGACTGACTTTGGGGATAAAATGGAAAAATATGCTAATGAGAACAAAAAATTATTCTATAGAATGCTAAAAAATACGAGAAAGAAAAAGGGATTAGAACAGATAACCATAAGAAACAAACAAGGGGAACTACTGACAGATGAGAAGGAAATCATGGTAAGATGGAGAGAGTATTTTATAGAACTCTTGGAGGGAAACGATGGATATGTCATGCCTGAGGAAGCTGTCGGAAAGGATGCTGGAACAAACACTGATGAAGATCATATAAGTATAGAGGAAATTAACGAAGCATTGAATAGGTTGAAAAGTGGAAAATCTGCTGGATATGATCTGATAGCACCAGAGATGATGAAAAATATGGGGAATATCGGTAGAGAAATTTTTAGAGTGATCTGTCAGAAAGCGTGGAACGAGAAGGAAATACCGGAGGACTGGAGGAGGGCTTTAATTGTTCCAATTTACAAGAGCGGAGATAAAAAAGAATGTGGTAATTACAGAGGGATAACACTAATGAATACTGCGTTGAAGGTGTATGAATCAATACTCGAACAGCGACTGAGAGCACATGAAGAGAAATCCCTAGACGAGGCACAGAGCGGATTCATTAAAGGAAGAAGTACTCAAGATCATATATTCACAATTAAGCAGATAATTGAGAAAGTAAGGAAAAACAAAAGGACTGCCTATTTTGTGTTTATAGATTTGGTCAAGGCTTTCGATAAGGTCAGAAGAAAGAAGCTGTGGGAAATACTAGAGAAGCGTGGTGTTGACTCGGGATTGTTGCAGTCGATCCAGAGTATTTACAAGAAAAATGTTAACTTTGTCATAAGGCAAAACATGAGATCAGCAGAATTTGAAACAAGGGATGGACTGAGGCAGGGGGGAACACTCAGCCCTCTGCTGTTTATAATATTCTTAGATGAAATTATAAAAGAATGCAAGGAAAATATGTCAAAATTGTTTATAGGACACTGGAGGATGGAGAGGATTGAGATATCAGAATGTGCGTTTGCAGATGATGTGGTGCTGATGTCAGGAAGTAAGAGGGGAATTCAGAAAAATGTGGATATGTGGTATGAAACATTAAAGAAGTATGGTATGGAAATCAATAGAAAGAAAACAAAAATAATGAGAATTTCAGAGGAGGAGGATGAAGTGAGGGTGGAAATAGAGGAGGAGGTGATACAGCAGGTTGAACAGTTCACCTACTTGGGGGTCAGTATTGATAAGAGGGGAAATCAGGAAGGAGAGTTGAATGATAGAATAGAAAAGACCAGCAAACTTTACCACGCCATGAATTATAACTTCATCAGGAAGAGAGTAATAGCCGAGAAAACTAAGATGATGGTGTACAAGACAGTTATTAGACCAGTGCTAACATATGGATGTGAAACCTGGACAACAACCCTGAGAGAGAAGAGTCGATTACAGGCTATGGAGATGAAAATTTTGAGGGGAATAAAGGGAGTGACAAGGAGAGACAGGTGGAGGAATGAGGAAGTCAGAAGGCAGTTGAGGGTGGAATCACTGAATGATTATATCGGGGAGAGACAGTTGGGTTGGTGGGGACATTTACAACGGATGGAAATAAATAGACAAGTAAGACGCATTTGGGAGGCAAAAGTGGAGACGAAACCTAGAAGAGGAAGACCACATCTAACATGGATGGACAGCGTTAAAAAAGAGGTAAACCGGAGAAGGAAAAGTGTGGAGGAGGCCAAAGTGCTAGCTATGGACAGAAAACATTGGAAGGAATTCATTAAGAGTGTTTATTCAGATAATAATTGAAAAATAACATATGTATACTGTGAAATTGTAATGTAAAGATAACCCATACACCGAAAGGTAATTTGGGATAATGATTATATATATATATATATATTTAATATTTCAGTTTCGTGGCCTTTTTTCCATTATGAATACAAAATTCTCGATTTTTTCTTTATTTATAGCCTTCTTTATCACTGGATTTCCCTAAAATTTGATGATTTCTAAGTGTGTACAATCCGGTGATATGATGGCCATCTTCATTGCTACGTCATACGAATCACGTTATATTGCGCTGTTGACGTAGAAATGAAGATGAGTAGATGACAAATATCATTCATATCACCGGATTTTAAACACTTAGGAATCATCACATTTTAGGGAAATTCAGTAATAAAGAAGCCTATAAATTAAGAAAAAATCGAGAATTTTGTATTCATAATGTCAAAAAGTCCACGTCACAGACTTGAAGAATGAAGTGTTCGTTCAGGATAACCCTCAAAGACTTTGAGTATTTTAGAAAAAAAAACCAAGACCTGAAAACAGATTCTGCATATCAAGGTTAGTGCTTACTGAATTTTTCGTCAATTTTTGGGTCAGTGTAGACAATTACCTCATTTTCTGTATATTTATATTATATTTGTATATTTTTGTATAGAGAACATTAATAAATATATATTTGTGAAGGACTATTGTTTTCAATTGCTTAGAATTCAGAATAGGCAAGCCTACTGAAAATCCTAAAAAGCAAAATAAGAATGTAATTTGAATTTCGCGCCGAGCCTGCCGAAAAATGTGATAAAGTAGTAACCTGTAAAATATTAGTTGAGACAACAACCGCTTGGGGTTCCAAACAGTTGTTTTAATCATAGTACGTCAGTGTCCGATCTATTCTACTTAGTTATCTGTGGAGAGTTGAAGTGCGCACAGCTCGTAAGCCCGAACGTGAACGTTAACGTGAGAAATAACGTCAAATATAACGTTCACGTGCTGCAGTGAAAACAGAGTTGAAGTGCTACTAACTAGCAAACCTAACCAGGTTATTTTCAAGGTTAGGAGAAAGTTATGTCAAAATTCAAACGTTCTCAACTCATCGGGCAGATTCGTATAACGTTCGGGTAACGTACATTGGCGTTTAAGGCCAACGTACGTTTGTATTTCTAGGGTTTAAGGCTTAAGCGCGGCCTACGATAGTTAACAGGCCAGAATGTTGCTTTAAAATGCGACGTTGTCGGAACCCCCGCAAGGGGTTGTACTAGGCTCATAGTGGTACGACCTTGCACTTGCAGTCCTGTTTTGAAGCGTAACATGTTATAGTTCGCATCAGAAATTCGACCGGGAAACGTGTGAAAAGGTGTGTTTTTTTCGTGTTCGTGTGATCGGTTTTTCAATAAATAAATAAAGTGAAAATAAGTGTTGCAGTTGCACGACTCGTGTTTGTGATTGAATTTTTCGTTCAGTGTTCATATCTGGAATGATATTCAGAAATAAGGTTTTTCATTGTAATATTTATTGGAATTTCATTTGGAAATCTTCGTTTTGAGCACTATGCCTCTTATGTGTGCATTGCCCGGTTGCAAAAGCAATTATAAATCTACTAATGAGAAGGTGTCGGTATTTAGATTTCCGAAAGATCCCGCGAGGAGAAGAAAATGGCTTAACTCAATTCATAGAGAAAGTAGTTTTAAAGGCAGCGATAACAGTGCAGTTTGTTTAAAACATTTTATAGATTCCCATATTTTGAGAAATAACTCTTATCCAACCGAGGAAGGTTCAGTTATTAATACACCCCGAAAAATTCCTAAATTGACTGATTGGGACAAACAAGATCAAATCGATTCATTTTCCGACTTTTGTTGTCATTTCAAAGACAAGGCAATTTTCAACTTCTTTTCCAACATTGAAGAAAATGACTTTGTTCAGTTCAACAATATAAATTTCGAGGAGACATTTCCGAAAATATTATCGGGGTTAAAGATCTTGAGTAATTTGAGAATCGAAGTCCTATTTAGAGACGAAGTAAACGTACTCATTTTTAATTTCAAGTGGTTATTAGGTGACAGGTAAATTTGTGACAGGTGATTTAGAATTAGAATCCACAGCTGATGCCAGCAGCTCTCCAAGTCAATGTGTTTTAGATAAAGTTAAAGAAGAAATTAAAAAACATTTGTAGCTGTCTCAAAAGTTGTATCCAAAAACTGGATGATATTTGCGCAGACGACTTAGACACTTCTAAAATTATAAAAAAACTAACGTTCTTAAATTTATTCTTGTTGAATTTCTGTTTTATAGGATTTATTTTAAGTTGAAAGATCAGCAGTCAGAATGTAATCGTTTTCGACAGCGAAATAATACTTTTTTTCTCTTTTTATGTTCATTCTCCTACTTTATTAGCTTGTGAAAGTGAAATAACTTTCATTCTGATTGTGATCTTGTGGAACTCAATACAACAGCTACCTCATCGTGGTGAGTTCTGGATTATTTGCGATAAAATATTAAGAAATTATTCGCAGATAAACGAAATGCTGTTTTGTTTTCCTCCCTACAGTTTTGTTTTTAATAGTGAATTGAAATAAATTCGAAATTATATCGAAAACAGTGCGAATTGCCCAAGAAAACCGTATACTTTCTATATCTTCGCCTGCCACTAGGCCCGTTGCTGGTAACAACGGCAACGTCCAACCTTCCGGCCTGTTAGATTTAGTAGGCCGTGGCTTAAGGTATACGTGAGAAGACGCTAGTTTACGTCGGCCGTTAAGCTGGCTCTAACGTAGACGTTAAAAACTGACGAATGCGCATGTGTATATGTCAATTATAATGTCTACGTTCGTGGAAACACTCCAAACTCTCTTATATGTTTATCGCAGGTACGCTCTTGCCTTCAATCACGGCCTTCTATATCCCCTGGCCCGGGCATTGCCAAGAGCGGCAACGCTGCACTGAGGGATAGCCACTCGACACTCGATGGTCTCGATGCAAAGAAACGTCAGTCAGTCTATAATAGTGGTAAATAAGTCCCGCGTTTTTGTATCCTCCTCTCAGTTTAGTGTTAGTGTGAAAAAATAAGTTAATTTTAGTCACCTTTTGCGATTGTTCGATGCCGTGTACAGTCAAAGTATTTGTGATATTGAAGTTAGTGAATTTTCCTTGGAATAACAGAATAATTGGTCTATCCATCTATGTAATATATAACCTATAAATTCAACTTTGACTCGGGGAAATCTGCTTTGAAAAATGGTCAAAATGTATTGTATTTCATCGTGTAGAAGTAATTATCCGTCTACCAAAAATGAAAGATATTTTAGTTGTTTTGGTTTTCCTAAAGATGAACAGCGTAAGCTTTTATGGATGAGTGCCAAACCACGAAATTTCATTCCAACGAATAATACTTTCATTTGCGAGAAACATTTTGATTCCGACGATATAATTAAGTTCGATAAACCTTTGTAAGCAGATGGAACCATTAAATTTGAGATTTCCAAAATTGAAAGAAGGCGCTATCCCAAAAAAGTTCCAATTTTACCCTCATACCTTAAGAAACCAAATCAAAAAGGACCGATCCTCAGTGTAGGAAGGAAGTCACTTTTACTAGGATTAATAATGAAGCAGAAGCTTTTTTAAGTTTCGATTTAATCAATGATTACAAAGACCCATTTGAAAATTCTTCGGCTAAAATTGATAGATTTATCTGGATGGGAAATTGAACAATGTGATAACGCTAATGACTTGAAATGGATACTTCCTTCTTATTTCATTCTCAGCAGATGGTCTTAAGTTACTTAATTGCTTTCTCGTTATAAAAATGCATCAGATTTTTTGGGAGATTCCTTGACTACAAGCATTTTTATCACATAAGAAAAGAATAATGAAAATTTCGACCAACTCAGGCAACTGGAAATTGTTATTGATCATTTGAGAGTATTAAAGAGAATTTTATGTTACGTTATTTTTTGAGAATTCAAATTTTTTTTGTTATGATTATAGAGAATTTTATTTGAATTAATTCTATTTTGAGAGTTATATTTGAGTTCACATGGCGAGAGATGGCCTTACACCCCCCGTGGTTCTTGCTGGACAATAAATTGAATAAAACATCAATCAATTCGCTTTAATTTCAATTTTGTTTTTCATTTATATTCAATTTATTGACTGAGGAGGGCATTCTTTTACGTTTTTTCAGATATTCATCGGAAAACACATTTATCAACATTAGGAAATGAAATAAATACGTTCACTCATCGTATCTCTCACGCTAAGCATCGTAAGCAGTATACCTCCCGAACTTCGTCTTTTGCGGCGTTGCCACTTGAGGCGCCGGGCCAGGGGATTTAGAAGGCCATGCTTCAATCACGGCCATCTTAACCCATTAGCGCCGGAATTAATTTTTTTTCGATTTTGAAATTTTTTTGATAAAAGCTGTTCCGAAACGCTCTGTAGAGACGGAAAAATAATATAAAAATTTTATTCGCACTCTAGTTTTTTCAAAATTGACGGTTGCCATATGGCAACCCTAGGCGCTTGTGATCACTCATCGGGGATATTTTCATTTTTAGAGGAAATACTATTTTACTGATAAGATATATGAAATTTTTTGAGATTTTGATAGTTTCAAAACATTTTATTCATTCATAAAATATTCACAATGTCATGATACAAATATCATGCGGTATGAAACGGAAAAAAAAACAATCTATGCAAAGTCCAACATCGCATTTTGAACACATTGTTCTCATGATCGACTTACATCTACGTCCAGCGCACTCTTTTTGTTTTCTGTGTATTTCACAAGATGATTGAGTTCATTGAATCTAACGGAATTGGAAATTCGACTATCCCTGGAAAAAGAACAAGAGAATGAGCGGTTTCCTTGTCCTTTCGCTGTTACCCCATACTTTTTCAAATAGCTGTTGACCACTTCTAGTTTGAATTCGAGTTGCAAATTTTTTGGTCTTCCTGTTTTATTGTACAGAATCCAGATATTTTCATAGCTTCGTCTAGCAACCATGAAAAAATCGGCCAATACCATTTCTTACTACTATTATCTGGTCAGCATTATCACTGAGTATAAGCGCCTAGGGTTGCCATATGGCAACCCACGAAATCAACTGAAAATTTTTCGTACTAAATTTTTTTTGTGATTATGTTTAGCCTGTTAGGATCATGAATTGAAGTTTCAAGATTCATATAAAAAAAAACTATGACAAAACCACGGCGCAAATAGAAAATACTTCGCTTACACGAACTTAGGTTCCATGTTTTTACCGATTCACGAAGAACTCAAAGTTTCACAACTTCTGGAGGCGGAACGAGTGAGTTTACAGAAAAAATTCTTGTTACTGGTAAAATGAGGTACATTTGTGTATCAAGTAAACCAACCGCCAACTTTCTACCTACAAATCTGCGCATCTGAGAACCATTTGAAAAACACCCCGAAAGCGTTGCCATATGGCAACCGTAGGCGCTAATGGGTTTTAAACACATAGCCGTGAACAAAATGTGGCAACGCCGCAAATGAAGGATCCGGAAGGCCGACTGAGACTTCGGACGGCCGCAGTAAATCCGTTATAATAGGAGCACGATTTTCAAATATATTTCAATTAATTGTCGAATAGTCGATATGGAATATTTTAAATTCAATCAAATACCTAGAAGCAACAATACTAAATCCTACTTGGTCAATGAATTGGTTTGATTCATCATTTTCATTATAACTGGTGGATATCAATTGAACGAAATTATTTGATCTGTATAGAAGCACAAGAACTTAATAATTATCAATGTATTTTGACAATACAGCACATTTCATATACAATTTGTTGTTCAGCAAGAACCAAAAAGAAGGGACATCTCTTGCCACAAAATTTTGCATTTGAATTAAAGTAATCAACATAATAGGGAAATTTGAGAAAAACTTGAGATCCAAAGCATTTAAATAACTTCATGTACAAAATTTAATAACAGAACTTAAATAAAATCTCTAAACTTAATAACTATAACTGAAGAAATAAACATAATAAGGGGAGATTGAGAATATAGAATAAATGTCAAAACTATTCTACATGATGGATATTTCGGTTTTTTACTTATAATTTGTAACATTTGATCCGCCACCATCTGAAATGTCAGAGTTTTTCAAATTTTTATTCGCTTCCCTTTCAAAAATGTTTACAAAAAATATAAAGATTTGTTCAATTTATACACTTCAGCATTCGGACCTTCCAAACCTCCTTCATCTACATAATATTTATTTATACCGAGAAAGTTCATTTGTAAGTTGGGACCACCTTGAAATCTTGAGATCATAAGTAGGATCCATTTCAAATCATTAGATGTTAATTCAGAATCTTAAATGAAAATTTTTACCTGAAGGACTCACTTGTTATTTACTGTTATAGTCTCTCCAAAATGTAATAAAAAAAGTAGATTTTGTTGACGAGTTATTTTTAACGTCATCATAATCTTTAATCAAATCCGAATTAGAAAAAAATTACATCATTATTGTTTCAGTCAATCGTTCCATCTTTTCTAAACTGGGGAGTAGTTTTCTGTTTGAGAATTTTTTTAGATAAATAAAACGGTAAATTTCGAAAAAAATAAAAGAACTGCTTTTTCCTTGAGTTGTTGACGTCTCATTGGTTCCATCCATCCGCTTATAAAACTTTATAAAAATTTCAAGATATCGTTTTTATGGAAATGAATTTCGGAAACCGAACTGAATTGATCGGAAACGTAATTTTTCTCTTGGAATGGCCTAACCCCGATATTGATACAGTTCTTCATTAATTGTTTCCTGAAATCTTGTAAGGGTACCCGCGCAGATGCGATTTTCTGTCACGCGATCGTTTAGTCGCAAAAATGAATCGTGCAGTTAGAGCCTCTTGCCACTACACTAATTCGAGTACTCATGATACTAAAACAACAGTTTTAGTATCATGTCGAGTACTGAGCATAGAATATAAAACAACAGGAAGGAGCATGCCGTAACTCCCACCACTACAAAGATGTGGAAAATTATAGGACATCTTGTTCCACTATGTATATGACTTTATTGTTTTGGTTGTTTGATCTTGACAGTTGCGGACTAAATTATTGAATTTCAATTATGGTAAGTTGTGTATCTTGTTGCTGCCGTCTTACACCAAAAAATAAAAGTTCTGGTGAGTGATTTTAAGCTATTCTTTCATTATATTGTTTGTATTTTAGGCCCGATTTCACCAACAAATAAAACCAAGTTTTAGTTCCACTAATCGCCGTTAACAGCAATGTTCAATTTCACCATGAATATAAATCGAAGTTAAGCCTAACTACGTTTAGAAAAGTTAACTCGCTGATTTTGGTCGTTTACGCATTTTAACTTCAGTTAACGACAATTCACGTGTATTTCTATGCGATAGTTTGTGTTGACGTCTGCCAGTTTGTTATTACCAGAGACTCGATAAACAGATTTGAAGTTTATGAAATATTTTTCAAATTATCATTTCATCTTATTTTATAAATATCAACGATAACAAAAATGCAGAGGGCTTTAGAACTCGCATTTGAAGATAGTGACGTCCAAGATGGATTAGAGTTAGGGAAGATTATTTCAACAATTTCGACGACAAAGATTTCACCATGAGATTTCGATTATCTAAACAATCTGTCCTATTTGTTTTAGAGAAAATTGAGAATCAGTTGAAACATCCAACTGACAATTGAGTACAGTACATTTCATTTTCCAGATCATGTACTTCAAAAATAACCAAAACTTAGCAAACCATAACTTGGACGCAAAACAGTAACAACAATTTTAAATTTGAATTCGTGAAAATGAACTTTCTCTTTTCTCTAAATCTGTGGTGTGCACACAGAAATGAAGAATTAACAGCGTTGCCAAGTTGTATGGATGCTTTAACTTCGATTTCTAAAACTCAGATTACCACGCCTGCGTTTAAGATGGTGAAATTGGAATTCCGTTAAACGGAGGTTAAAAGGACCAGTTAGTTTAACTGGAGTTTCCTTGACGGGGTTTAAAGCATCAGTTGGTGAAATTGGGCCTTATTCAAGCAAATTTGTAGGTCAACAGTAAAAACCATAACATGGTCGATATGCGTAGCATATGAAAGGTGTTTAATTCACCTTATACATATTGGAATATTTCCCCTGAATTCTCAACCTAGTTGAACGGAAAATTCTACATAAGTGGGACGATGCACGGCCGAATTATTTCATCGCGTTCTAGAACACTCGTTTTGCCAACTAGCATATTTCGGCAATATAGATCGTACCATTACTGCCATTATAATGAAACCTTACGTTTTCAAATAGTTATAATATAAAAACTGTACCAATCATTGTAACATTAACATTAAGTTCAACCTCCTTGTGTATTACATAATAAATACCTGCAAACACCACCAAGTGTTTCACTTCCATTGTAGTGGATTTACGACCCTCTACAATTAAAAACTACCCTGAGTTCAGTAGCCTTACACATACTGAATTGACCATATTCGTTAGCTATCGGTTGCAGCTTTTTTAAGTGTTTCTCTGGTTGGCGACATTGTAAGATTAATCATAATGACATTCATCGTAGTTGTCAATTGTCATTATTTATTTACTTTTTTCAAAATTTGAATTTTGAATTGTTTCTAATCATCTATATTAAACGGACATTTTTCAAAATATTTCATCAATCTAGTTAGGTTTCTCCCTGTATATACTACAATCATTTAAAACAGATATCAATAATTTTTTATTGATAAAACAAATACATACATTTTTTAATAAAATGGATACTAGAAGGCTGTAAGTAAATCTTGTGTATATTCAACATGTCCAAGAGTACAATATTAGGTTCATGTTTTTTCGATTTTAGCAACCACAATGTTGGAGGAGGCTGGAGCTCTACCGAAGATTCCAAATTAAAATTTCATAGGTTTGTTTGAGTTTCATAGGTTCCCTAAAAATAAAATACTTGCTAAGAAATGGTAACCTTCTTTAGGAATGGAGCAAGATGCTCATTCATTAATTTCTAGAGGAAGGGAATATGCGGTTTACATTTCACATTCCAAAATGAAATGAAGAGAACTAACGTTCCTACATGATCCCTGAGGAAACCTATGAATCCCCTGAGGAAACCTATGATTTCTAGTAAGCACTAATTTTCATTTACATCTGTCCACTCATTAACATTATTTTTATTAGCAGGTCAAACAGAAAGACATTTCGAAGATGATAATATAAATGTTTGTAATGGCCGATGTGAATCTTTGAAAAAATCATCTGAACAATAATATACCCATGAGTATCATAATTTTCATTTTATAGGATCCATTGATCATTTGTTATTAAGAATTATGAACTAGATGAGTTGAAGAAACAAGTCACCAAGGATATTATTAGTGAGTTTACGCCCAACTTGTAAAACACTGCTTACAATTTAATTTTTTGCTCCTGGAATTCAACTTTTATTATATTCATACAAATCCTTGGAGCAAATAATCCTTGCTTATGCAGACTATAGGAACAATTTTTATTTTTGTAGGTTTGAGAATTCATGTTGAGATTGGAGAAGTGAAAATATCCATTATACTGAAATCTACGATTCCATCAGTACCATGGAAAGTTTGATGCCCAATTTCTTCAAAGCACCCCTTCTAGATAGAAGTATATAAAGCAATATAGAAGTTTTCAATTTCAATAATTGTTTATAAGTAATTATATAAGTGTTCCATTTCAATAATTGTTTTCATTCCAAAATTCAAAATGTCCCCCGAACATGCAAATAATTTTATTAATTCAAGTTTGGGTCGTATGGAAATGATTTCAGAGATATTTGTAGTACAATAATATAGCGATCATTGGACGTTTATATCCAATAGGACGTTTATATCCAATAGATCTTTTTCATGTAGTAATAATAATATAACCTAATTTGTTCACAACACTATTTAATTTATTGGAAATCCAAGGAATTTTTTAATAAAGATGAAAAACAAAATAACAATTGAACTATAATAAACAACAGTATACAAAGAAACTGCTAAAATTCTTCGATGAAAAAAAAAAATTCTGCCTGTAATGTTTCTATATTTGAAAAATCCACATCCTGTGTTTCATATTCCATCGTAACCACATTTATATTATCATCTTCGAAATGCTTTCGCTTTGACCTGCTAAAAAACATAATGTTAATGAGTGGATAGATGTAAATGAAAATTTAGAGCTTACTAGAAATCATAGGTTTTCTCAGGAATCATGTAGGAACGTTAGTTCTCTTCATTTCATTTTGGAATGTGAAAAGTAAACCGCATATTCTCTTCCTTTGGAAATTAATGAATGAGCATCTTGCTCCATTCCTAGAGAATGTTACCATTTCTTAGCAAGTATTTTATTTTTAGGGAACCTATGAAACTCAAACAAACCTATGAAATTTTAATTTGGAATATTCGGTAGAACTACGACTTGACAGTGCTCCAGCCTCCTCCAACATTGTGGTTGCTAAAATCGAAAAAACATGAACCAAATATTGTACTCTTGGACATTTTGAATATACGCAAGATATACTTACAGCCTTCTAGTATCCATTTTATTAAAAATTGTATGTATTTGTTTTATCAATAAAAATTATTGATATCTGTTTTAAATAATTGTAGTATATACAGGGAGAAACCTAACTAGATTGATGAAATATTTTGAAAAATGTCCGTTTAATATAGATGATTAGAAACATTTCAAAATTCAAATTTTGAAAAAAGTAAATAAATAATGACAATTGACAACTACGATGAATGTCATTATGATTAATCTCACAATGTCGCCAACCCAAAAACACTTAAAAAAGCTGCAACCGATAGCTAACGAATATGGTCAA
>CM076608.1:73528617-73811690 GCA_038502775.1 Hippodamia convergens
ACACATTCGTCCTGGGAATATGACCGCCTCACACCTGTAGAGAGCATGTCATTGACAATGATGACGAATTTTCACGCTGCTATTGGTGAAACTTTCCAATTTCTAAACGATAACGCTAGACTGCACCTTGAAGCCAAAGTTGAGAATGAGCGTGATGAGCTTGGTATTCCACATTTACCATACCCCACCCTCACTCACCAGAATTGAAATGCATAGATATATGCATGGTATATGCTCCAAAGAATATTAGATTATCATCAACATATCCCAGAATGCTCAAATGATCTGAGAGAGCTTCTGTGCCGTTCATGGAACCAAAGTCCTCAAGAAATGTTCAACAACCTCGTATGTTGTGAGCGAAGAAGATGTCAAGCTGTTATTGATGTTGTATTGATCTCAAATGAATTTCGTTATTTGACTCCACTTTTCTTAACCACCCTGTATACCTAAGGCTAAGATTGATTTTATTTCCTGCAACTTGAAATAAAATTTATATCTCATTTGAATTATATTCATCTGCAATTCAAGTCAATATTCGTAGAACTCCATGTGAAGCAGTTTATTTCTTCCCATTCCCTTGTCCCTTTCTGTTCCAGATGCTGCTTTCTATAGCTATCCTTAAGTGTATCAAGAACGCCTACTGCTTGTCATTCATCTAGGGTATACCTTCAATTATGCATGTCATGAATTTCTGAGATCTGATGGAAATATCAAATTCTATGGAAATACAAGACACTGACTTCAATCATGTAACCTTTCGAGTCCACTGCTGATGTAATCTACAATTCAATTCAAAAAGGAAAATTCAAAAGTTATAATCTGATGAGCCATGAAACTTGTTTTTTTTTAGTGGAAACGCATCAAGTTGGGAAACATGTCTAAAGAACTATGATGAGAAATCTAAAAATTTCGACTTCATTCAAAAATAAATGCGAGACTAGATCGGAATGAAAAAATTTAAGATTAGGAAAAAGTGATCGTTTACAACTATAAATGATTGTTACAAAAAATTCAATGATAGCAATGTGAAAATCATGATTAATCCAATTAAATCTAGTTTAGAAAAAAGTTGCAGTAATCTACATGCGAATCAAATAATCAAAAGCAATATCGGTGTAAGATCCTGACTTTTGACTTCTTTAATCATCGATTAATCAAAACTACGTATCGCAATGATACATTTAACACTGACGTACTTCTTTTATCAATAAAGAAGAACAGTTTCAATAAACTTCAGATTATCAGGTGTTCTACTCACAGGTAATTTTTCTATCTGCCTGTCTCACGATGGAGTCAACGTTCTGAACTCTAGAAGATAAAAAGGCTCTGAAGGTCCCTCTCAAGCCTGCTCTTCGAGCTTCGCGGTAACAAGCGTAGTCTGCACCACTGACTCCATGAACATCCCCTGTGTAGGGTTCATTGAGAGCTCCCAAACGTAACTGGAAGGAAAGTCTTAATGTTATCGAGATCTTCTGAATATGAATTGTTAATTAAAATCAATACTTACCATTCTTGGATGCCACTGTAACAAAAAGAAAAAAATATTAGTGTTGTTTTTCTCAGTAAAATAGTATCTACTATCACTACTTATTTAATTATTTATTTTATTAATTAATTGATTGATTAACTTATTAATATTCAAGGAACAGGTTCCTTTGAGAAGATGTATTGAAATGATAACAGATATCTTCTCGACTAAGCTTGAAGAAATTCAATCGTTTCAGTACTTTGATATAGCCTCAAATGTTTTCACAAGAAGAAAACAATCTTCTCGGAAGCAAAAATTATCTTGTGACCTTGGGCGACAGTTAGAGAAATTTGGAAAAAAGATTTCTAGTCTAGATTAAAATTATTTATAACATCTTTTTTTCAGATAAATTTTTCATTTCTCCTCTGCCATCCTGTTTTCAATATATGAAAAATCATTTGTTTAATTATTCTTCATTCATGAACTGTGTATATCGAATAAAACCATCACGAAAGAATTTTCTCAATTTGAGAAGCACAAGTGAAATATAAATGAAGGTTTTTATATTTCATTTTGGTTGTGTCAAGAATTAAAATTGATCTTTTATTTATTTCTCATAGTATATACTTACTACTTGTTTGAAGTCATACACAGATCAAGAAAATCCTTATGGAAACATGGGAATGTGAGTGTTAAATTCGAATGAGCTCTAAGTCGAGTAGATCAGTGGAAGAATCGAAATCTCATTACGATTCGATAACAAATAAAGGATTGGACTGTTGGAATGGTAAAGTTCCGATATCGCGAATTGCTATCCATATTAGTCGAATTTGAACGTCAGATATGTTAGCTGGACGGTTTGAAAATACATTATATTCGCGTAAATCAAAATGTTCACGGTTAAAGAGAAAATACAAATCATAAAATGTTACATTTGGTGGTCAATCTATTGCGGAGACAATAATTTTTTTTATTGTTGCTATGGAAAATAGGCCGATACCCCCACGTTCGGCTCTCTAACTTTGTGCCAAAATATAAAGTATGCCTAATCTTTTCAGAGATATAATAATAGGTTTGGCTACTGTTTGGCACAACAAGGTGGATTATTTGAACATTTAATTTGAATTTCGCATGCTTCAGAGTTTTTGTTTTTGTTTTTCTTTTTTTATTTAAATAAAATATGATTTGATTATTTAATTTCTTCTCGTAGAATGTATTTTTTGTTTGAAATTTTTTTTCTAGAATTTATTTAATTTTCAAACCAGTTTCGTCGAAAAAAAAAACAAATATAAATTTCCGCAGGAAATTATTTGTGTAATTAAAGGCAAATAAATTACTCGCGTTAGAGTGAAATAAATTTTTAAAATAAAACAGTTATGAAATAACACATATCGCGTTTGAAGTGGAGATTCAAAATTTCGCGTACCATACGTTGTGCTCTACATCCCCACCCAACCGAATCGAACGGCAAAGCCATTTAAAACTCCCCTCTGAGGTTTTGAATCAGCCACTGTTCCAGTAGAACATGCCCTGTTAGGATTTACTTGGGAAAATGTGATGTTTCCAACTGTTTTTTCCCGATCTGTAGTAGGAGAGATCATAAAGTTGATAGGGGATATTCTCCAGCTTTATAGAAGCAATGTTGTAATGGCATTTTATAAAAAGACGTCTTTCTACCCTGGGTTTATTGAACTATGTTTATGATGGGAATTGTCGCTCAATAATTTTCAGCAGTATTTTCTTCTCAATACTCTATTCAGAAAACATCTTTGTGTTCATTACGTTTCTGCGAAAATACTGGTAGTATTGTGATGGAATTTAATATGTCCTGGAAGCTGATTCATCCAATGAATTTGTTTGAATGTCTGACTCTCATAGAGGGCGCTAGTCACACGGTCGTAAGAAGTAGTATTGAACATAAAGAAAAATTCAAAGTGAAATTAAATATCATTAAATTCAACACCGATAAAACTACACCAATGCACCATTTTCGGAGTATTTTTTTCTGAAAATTATGAGGTAATAGCCGATGCCGGTATGAAATCATAATAAACGTATTAATTAAACGAAAAATCACATTATGAAAATTAAAAAAAAAGCACTCATAACATATAATAGAATACAATTAGAGTAGGTGTTCAAACTGTTCCCCGTTTCAAGTTTTTTCTAAAAAATTTACTAATCTTCGAAACGGTTAGTCAGCTATGAATTCATTGAAGCAAAGTTGATTCTGATTTTCAATTCTTGAGGTGAATTTATCCCTGTAGCATAAACTTTGTTTACAACTGAGCTGTGAAATCCAAGGGATTAAAATCGCATGACCGAAGAAGCCAAAAAAACTGAGCTTCTGCACCTCCACCAATCCATCGATTCGGAAAATGGTTATCGAACCAACCACGACACTTTTTATCAAAGTGCGGTGGATATCAACTGTGCTTACTAATTAATAATAATTAATTACTTCATCACTCCTTCATACCAGCATTGTTAATTTCGTTTTCATTTTTATTATCAAATTATTTCGAAAACGGTACACAGTGTCGAGCTTTATCAGGAGTACCTTTTTGGTGATGTTTGAATTTGCTTGAAATTTCACTTTGAATCTAATATTACACAAGTTATGTTCGATACTACTTGGTATAAACCCTGTAACAAGTGCCCTCTATAAAGGACAGATGCAAAAACAAATTTATTGATGTATCAGCTTCCAGAACTTATTCTTAAAAAATTTCATTACAATGTGGCGATTAGTTTTGGTAAAATCCTGAAAAATGTGTATATTTTTTTTCTACGCCCTTAACCTGAGAAAGGAAGAATTCGCATTATTTTTCTTATTTCCATTCATCCTAGAGACGGAATCATCCTGTATACTCATTACTCGGAAATTATCGGCGATTGGGGTTTATTATTATTCTCAACTCTGTTTACGTAGTGAGTCTCCATGCACAATTTTGTTGTTGTGAAAGTGGCATCATCAGACAGAATGAATTCTGTTATTCCAGTTCAGTATTGTTATTAGACTAAGAATAAACATGAATGATCAAGTATCCTCTTCTCTTCCAATCGATAAAACGTAAGACCTCAACAAAGGAAGTTCTAATGGAATGAATATTCTGGAGGATTCATCTGAACTATTATTGAGAAACGATTTTGATTTGAATGAAGTGAATTCATTTTCATCTTCTATAACTTGTCCCTTGTTAGGATCAATTAGCGTTGGGGCCGGCAATTTTCGATATTTACTGAGTTA
This sequence comes from Hippodamia convergens, assembly GCA_038502775.1. NCBI lineage: Eukaryota > Metazoa > Arthropoda > Insecta > Coleoptera > Coccinellidae > Hippodamia > Hippodamia convergens. Next base: position 73,533,336 of record CM076608.1, read on the forward strand.
TATTAATTCAATTCACGTTTGCTGATAAATTCACCATTGGAATAAATATTTACAAAACGAGTACTATTAATTGGCGAAGCCTTTTGTTTTACTCTGATATCCGAGTATTTGGACAGAATGTACATACGAACTGAGAAAAGCCAACTCTGTGCTAGCACATATGAAATATGGATGTGGTTCATGAAATACAACCAACTGGCGAATTTAAAACCCCCATTAAACGAAATTCGCGGCAATGACCTGCAGGTTTAAGCTTCTCTTGAAGGTAAAACTGAATCCGCGACGTTGGCGGAAAATTGAGGATTTGCGTTTCCGAAACAATAGCAAAGGAATGCGCCAGTACTTTGCACAATTCGCATCAGAGGAGAGGAGAGCTCATCTCAGAATGGTTTTAGTGCCGTTGAATGTCATTTTTGCACGAATTATACTGTAAATTATATGTATCGGATTAAAATTATACTCCCAATCCTCATTTGATGTTAATATCAATTCGCTACTGTTATCAGCTCACACTCCATTGCTTGCTTCTTCATTATACCACGATCTGACTTTGCTTTCTTTAAAGATAGCTTGAGCAACATTGAATCGACTCATAAAAAAAATATTTGCATGGAGGAATAAGAAGTAGAATTTTCAACACTCTTCTTTTCGTGGATGAAATTGTTTTCTCTTCGATATAGAACTTGTAGGTTCAACATCTTCTTTCGACGGTTTAGAGTATATCCTGAAACAAGTTGCAGAATGAGCTTTCTATTCCAACACGAATAGTAGTGTTGAAATTGCCTTCTGCAACGAGTATTAGACGATGTTTTCTCTATTTCAGTCAAGTTTTGTGAAATTCTCTCGATATTCAAATGAAAATTCCGGTTAGTGACTTTTATATTTCATCTTGTCAGTAGGTGTGACACATGAAATTTGGCAGATTATGGAAATTTGAATTGATGTGATCCGAAACTTGTTTCGATCGAAGGTTAGTACTGATAACTACCGAACGAAAATATAACTGAAACAACGTTGTAATGAGTTTCATTACAGCACTTCTTTCAGTACTGTAATGACTCATTATGATACCGAAATAGAGAAAAATTATTTTATTCTGTGAAATATCAACTCAATCATAATCAATACTGAATGGTCCGTATATATGTAGAACATCTTTCAAACCAACCAACATTCGACATCTCTTAATATTAAAAAATGTTGGAGCTTGATTATCACTTTCAGAGCAGTTGGTTTTTCCGGAACAAACTCATGATGGAAGTTGACCTGTTTTTTTCAAATCTCCGATAATTCTTCCGTTAATTCGAATTCTCGGAGGTCAAATTCCACTGGCGCAGGCTGTATATGCAAATCTCTTGGATTTTCTAGAACATCAATCTGAATTTTGGGGATTTCTCATGGCATGGGAATCAGAAGTGAAGATTCGATATCCGTTTGACTGAATAATGAAGAATTCATTGTCTATTTAATAGGTTCCATTTGACCCTGAACCACATTTTCCCAAGTTAAAAGCGTGGTAAGTTTTTTTTTTATTTTATCGTCATTTCTATTTAAGAATTCAATCATCGACTTTCTTAAATCAAAACAACTCGAAAAATATTCATCGTGAAAGTACTTATACAATGAAACCAATTCTTTCATGAAATTTCATGAATTTGCAAATGTAAACGGAGGTCAGACATGGATGATTCAGGACCATATCTCCAAACATAAGAAAGATAGAAAAAATCGTCATGTTCTCTTTTTTCGAGAAATTGCAGAATAACGCGAGTCGTTAAGGTATCTAGTTTCCGTGCTACAGGGTGGTCGTTTTTGAATTTGAACTCGAGTAAGAATATGAGTGTCTTCTGGATTAATCTATGAATTATCCATCATTTGTGATTCATAAGTTTGTGAATATGAAAAGTATTAGTTTGTTTCAATACCTGGATTCTGACCATTCTGATTGATTGAATGAAGCCAAAAAAGCTCCTGAATCATACACTAGCTTCGTGACCTCTAAGATAAAGAGAAATGTAGTCTGCAGCGTGAATTTATTTTGTCATACGAAGAAAACTTGATACCCCCTTGATTTTCGATAACTATTTTTGATTAAATTTTTTTTCAATTATCCGTCCAAAAGGTATTCCGTATTTCGAAGTTTCTAAAAGTAATTTTCTGAAATCCTGATCTGAATCCACTCCGCTATTCAAGGAAGCAGTCAGTTGAACCATAAGCTTTATGCTCTTCAGCTTCGATTGGTTGATGATTCGCGAGAGGGAATAATTAACGAATGCTATCAAATAAGATCTGAAATGTTGCGTAATGAGCGGGAAGATTTCCGGCCAATCTTAATCAATCAACCAGAATGTACTCCATTCGGAACTTCCAATTACCATCGATCGAGGTAAGTATTCGTAATTCAACAAAAATGTTTTAAATCACTACAGAGAATTAAATTTTCATTTATTTTTTTTTATTCTATCGCCATTTCAACGTTTATCTTTATTTCAGAGCCGAATGAAAAAATTTCAAAATAAAATTAGAGAGCGTTCTCTGACAGAGATCACATTCCAGTTCAAGAAAAACCGAGAATATAATCGCTGTCATCGAATTCTGCAATAATGTCAAATTTAGTGTGTGAGATATTCGTTATCGGCTGAAAAAATTTCGTACAAGCTTATTAAGATGATGTTTGAAAGTATTGCGGATGAAATAAAATGATCACAGAATGTTCCACATCAATATAAGATGAATCTACTTTAAATTTATGCCAATAGTGAATTCTTTAGTTGATAACACACAAAAAAAATATAATAAAATTCTCCTTCGAGAATATTTAATTTCGTCATGTTGATAATACACCCGCATACATTGAAATATACCAACTGCCTCCACAAGAGTTAGGGATATCGCATTCAATCGTTTCGGAAATTATGTAAATCTTAGAGAAAATCGCTGTAAAATCATTCGAATCTCAATAAAAACTTGAATCTATTCAATAAAAATCAGTACGAGACATTTCGTTTTCTTTTTACTGAAGTTTGGTTTCTTGCATATGTGACATGAATGTTCTTATTTTGAAATGGGGTCAGTTTATCAACGGCTTCGAGTTGAATCTAGTTTCTGATAATGCAAAGACATAAATTAACAAACGCTGAGGCAAAGACCTCTTATTCATGGATGTCTTCTCTGAGAGAGACTGTGGACATACGAATGAGATGGATAGTGCCCTGACTTAAAATCTTCCGTTCTTTTCATGGCATCTGAATAAGTCATACACCTTCCCTATATAACATACATAAGGGATTTCTTTAGGAAAGTCACGTGACAATAAGTCCATGTATAATAAGTCTATGAGCTGTAGTTAATAGGCTATCGGAATGTTACAGGGTGGCCTAACTCAAGTTGTTGTAACGAATAGGCAAAGTGTGATATCTTGACTTTGGAATAGGTTCAGGGTGAAAGCTTTCATGTTGGAGAGACAAGGCTTGGTGGGCGATGAAAAACATCTGCTCAGGTCGTTTCATCACCGATTCGGTGAGAAGAAAGCCTACATCTACCTGTAGAATGCTACGGAATTCTCTTCGAAATACAGATGGCGTTCAAGTTTCAATCGAAACCCTCAGAAGACGATTGAGAGAGGTGAATCTAGGTTCTAGACGTCTATTAGGAGGAGTGTTATTAACATGTGACCATAAGAGTCAAAGACTGGAATCGACAATTCAACATATCAATTGGAACGATCAATGGCGTGGTGTCCTTTTCACCGATGAATCCAGATATGGACGATTTTCAGATTATCGAAAAATGAAGGTATCGACAATCTCACGCATACACCGTAATCGTCCGAGAATTTCATCCACTCTGAGGGGTAGTGTTATGGTATGGGCCGGAATATGTTTCAACTTCCGCACATTTGTCCTGAGAAAAATAACCGCCTCACACTATAGGAAGCATGTCAATGACAATGTTTTGCCAAATTTTCAAGCTGCTATTGGTGAAAACTTTCTAGACGATAACGATATACCTGACCGTGCATCCATAGATAAGAATGTGCGCGAGGAGCTTGGTAGGTATTCCACATTTACCAATATCTCCGCACTCACCAGATTTAAATTTCATAGAACTTGCCAGGGATATGCTCCAAAAAAGATCAGATAATCATCAACCTACCCCAGAATATTTAAAGGATATGAGAGAGCTTCTGCCTTGTTTATGGAACCAAATTTCTAAAGAAATGTTCAACAACCTTAGTGTAGTATGCAAAGAAGATGTCAAGCTGTTATTGATGACTGTGGAGGCCATGCTTGAATTCTTCGAAAAAAATTTCGTTATTACACTCGACTTTTTTTATTCGCTGTAGAAGTACAGGCTACAATGAATTTCATTTATTGCAACTTGAAATCATAATAATGTGAACTTTTATCACAAAATCTCATTTAAACTATATTTTTTCAAAATAGTAATTACTATTTGAATTCATCTATGTTTCAAAAATGTTCTCGATGTGGGCTCCGTAAAGGCAAAGAATTTTCTTTTTCGCTAATGTGACCCCCATCTACGAGAAGGGGCATAAGTCTCCCCGACAACTATCGCCCTATGTTGCTGTCAACAGTTGCAAAGGTACTAGAGAGAATAATCAGCGAACAACTTCTTGATTTCACTCTCTCCAATGGTTTGATACCTGTCGGGCAGCATGGTTTTATTCCTGGACGCTCCAGAACAACAAATCTCCTGGCATGCATATCTGACTGGACTAAAGCATTGGACACCGGTCAGCACCCGGACGTCTTATATCTCGATTTCTCTAAGGCTTTTGACAGGGTCCCGCACAACCGCTTGCTGACCAAGTTGGAGCACATTGGGGTACGAGGAAGGTTGCTCGATTGGATTAGAGCTTTCCTGTCTGGCACTTCGTACCGAATGCTTGTTGGAGATGTCTTCTCTTCATCCGCTTGGCATGTAATATCTGGCTTCCCTCAGGATCCGTTGTAGGGCCGTCCGCTTCTGTTAAAGTCTACACTGTCACAGTTTCGACGACATCAAAGTCTACAACAACACGCTATAGTTAATCATGCTGATCTTCAGACAGACTTGAATTATCTTGAATGAATGGTGTGAGGAATGGTTGCTTCCTCTCATTAGTGTTTCGTTCTTCACAATCCTCGACTTGGTTATACCATCGGTGATGAATACTTGACTCCCGTATCCCAGATTCAAGACCTCGGTGTGAATCCTTCAGAGGCTGTGATGATCGAACATTCGGGATTATTTACAAAACATACATCCGACCAATGCTGGAGTATGGTGGTCAAGTTTGGTGGTGTTCCACAAGGGCTGCCAACAATGTTCTCGAGTCCACTCAGCGATGGCTACTCGTGCTCACTAACTATGGCCCAGCGCGAAATTCATATGAACAGCGACTTTTTGCTATGGGATTGACTGACACTTTTCGAGGAGAGGCGTAATGCGTGTTGACCTGATCTTCTCGTTTCGAGTCATGAAAGGCCACTTTGGGGAGAAGGTCATCGGTTCTTTTCCTCTGAACAGAAACAATTTGCGAGATCATATTTATAAACTTAAACGAGAAAACTTCAAGTCCTCAAAGCGTCAACACTTTCTGCATAATCGCATATTTCACAGTTGGAACCGTTTGCCTGAGAACATATTCCGATCATCTTCCTTCAACGCTTTCAAGAATGGTTACAAAAGTTGGAAGTCCTCATTATGAATTCCCTCATACGAGTAGAATGCCTGATTCGGTGACATTTTATTATGGGTTTTTCATTTTCATACATAACGTTTACTTTCTTATCTGATTACGCTCGCCCCTTTATTTGTTTGTAAGCATGTATATTATCTATGATGTATCTTCGGGTTCATAGGTTTGTCCTCAATTTTTTAATAAATAATCGAGTAAATAATAGATAAATGAACTGCATATTGACCGCTGAGAGTGCATTTCGTTGGAATATGCAAGTAAACCTATAGAATTGAGAGATATTGCCATCCACTTGTCCACATTGGATGATAGAATGTCATACTCAACACCAAAACAAAACAATATTTATCATTTTTGCAAGAACATATCATTCCAGAGCTAAGAAGATTAATCCCAGACAATAACAATCTCAACTTGCCCCAGAACAATTATGACTTCAAACAAGATGGGTGTGGTGCGGACACATCTGGATGAAACTTTTTCTAATAAGTGGAATGTTTCTCGCAGAGGGGAGATTTGATAGCCAGCTTGGTCCCTTGATATGACTTAACTCCACTCTCTCTTTGTTGGATCACATAAAAAAAGTAATTTACAATAATAGATCGCAAACTATCGAAGAGTTCCAGGAAAAAGAGCCATGAAATCCCAGCCATTCCTTCCAGACTGAATTTGTTCAGCGAATTCCTTACTATTAGGAGGGAAATAATAAACACATTGCGCAATTAATTGAATGAAATTTATATGAAAATATCATTGAAATGTTCTTTCTTTTTTCATTTCTGGCCTGACTGAATATAATATAGTATAGTTTAAATAAAATTCTAAAACAGAAAAAAGATCAAACCAGGATGTTACTACTCGACCAATTTTTCCAATATTACCAGAATAATTCGTGTCCCTACCTCTTTTCCTGACGTAGACTTCATATCCTCGTTACATGTCAGTGTTTTTCAAAATGCGAAGTTATGCTCTCGATCATTATAACTACATCTATTTTTTGTTTCACCTGGAGTTTCGCTAACTAAACCCCAGAAAGTCTCAGGTTCAGTCACCTCCACCGAAATGAATTTTGTAACGATAGACAAAATCTAATCTCTATAGTCGTTGCGAAAACAATGGAACATTATCTATACGTAGCTTGCAGTGGAAGTGCAGGAGCATAATTTCAGTACGGCTATCGTTATCGGTTATGTTCTCAAAGGGCCGCGATTAAAATAATAATCAACATGGGCAGCGCATTAAAGGTTTGACGTCAGTGTGGTTCAGTTTAGAACCCTCTATTAAGCCGATATGTGCGGTTGGCCGATAACTTGGTTCGGCAAACCTGAGATAAACATAGAATCGCAATCGTATCGCTGCAAATATCTTATCTGAGAGAGTTCAGATGGCGTTACTTACATTGGAAACATCGGGAGGTTTGGCCATATTATTTATAAGGTTGCTAACTTCAAAAGGTGGCCGCAGATGCGGGTTATTCGTTGTTGGCGGTGCGGGGGTGGTCACAGGTAATAGAGAACCCAGCTGGAACAAACGGTTAGTATAAATACAAGAAAGCAGAATTGATAGCATAGATTGGACTGTTTTGATGGAATTCGAATCGATAAATCACATTTTGTGATGCGCCATAACAACGTATGGGACACCTACTTTGAAGAGTTATGGTGATGTCCCCCGTGCGAAATGAAGAAAAATTTCAATTCTTGAAAGAATTGACGCTCAGTTGAGAAATTGAGAATTAAAGCATGTAATTTAAATTGGCGCAAAATTAAATACAGGAAGAGTAACTTCTTCTAGTTTATTTGCGTGTTGCTCTTTTTTCACTTTGAAATTTCTTATCCCTCTCTTTGTTGTACGAGGGTGGGGTGAAAATTTTATCGGCCTGACGTAAAAGTTAGGAAATAGGTAGAGTAGTTGCTGGGGTAAGTCTGGAGTCTGAGGATAACGCTTTTGCGTTATCGTGATGAAGTAAAACAGTTTTTCTTCGCCAAATTGTGGTCGTTTCATTTTCACCTTATGAATTTTGTGCCCATTCAGTTTTCGAATTTGCACTATGAGTCACCAATTTGACGCTGTGACTCATATATGGAATTTTGTGCCCATTCAGTGTTCACTGAGTCTGGCGTCAAGGCTGGTACTCACAAATGAAATTTTGAAAATTTTTTTTTCCATGAATTGTGCTTATTTTGTTTCAATTTTGTGTAGTATGTTACGAATTTTGTGATCATTCAACCACTTGACGCTGTGACTCACAGATGGAGTTCTTGAAATTTCCTTTCTATTAGAATTGTGCTCGTTTTGTACCAATTTGTTCTGTATGTTGTAAATTTTGTGCCTATCGTTTTTCCAGATATTTCGAGTTTTTACTGTGAGTCAACAACTTGACGCTTTTACTCACAGATGGAATTTTGTCAAATTATTTTTTTCGATAAATTGTACTCATTTTGTGCCAATTTGTGCCGTATGTCTTCAATTTTGAGCCTGTTCAGTTTTAGAAATATTTCAAGTGTTCACTGTGAGTAGATGCGTTAGCAGGAATACCGTTGAGGTGCATAAACCAAGTTTATTGAATATTATTATTTTTCATATTATTTCACACCTACAATGTGTGTCCTGAATATTAGTTTGTTGAAATGATATGTGATATTATTGATATGTACACGTCTTGAATGCAAACGTATGGATTTCTATATATAACGTAAACATTATTTGAATTGAACTTTGTAAGTGTCGGATATTATTCAACATGAAAAATATCTGGATCTTGGTTTTCTGCACCTCAACCGTATTCCTGAGAATTTATCTACCCACAATGAAAACTCGAAACACATATTTCGAAAACTCAACAGGCTCATAATTCATGACATACGGCACAAATCGAGTACAATTAATCAAAAGAAGAAACTTTCCAAATGAGTCACATCAAGTTAAATACTGACATGAAAAGCTCGAAATATCTCGAAAACTGAATGGGCAAAAAATGTATGACACAATGGAACAACTTGACACGAAATGAGAACAATTTATCGATGGAATAAAATTTCCAAAATTCCATATGTGAGTCACAGTGTCAAGTAAGTTGGTGACTCATAGGGAAAACTCAAAATATCTCGATTTTGTGAAGTTGTTACTTCAACAGGGTGTCCTTAGCAGAGATTGTCTGAGATAAATAGAAAACCCAGTGCTGAATAGGTGAATTTGACTAGGAGAATACAACTGAAATTGAATCAATCCCTTCCTTTATTTGTTTGGATATAGGAGCTCAAATAGAAAAATTTGATGGCAGCACTCTTTTCAAAATTTTTCATTTTCACTAAAACAACAGAAGCGTCTCGCGTAATGTCCTCTCAATCACAAAATAACTTAGCAATTGGGATGAAATTTGACATACAAGCTGGGTAGGAAACTGCTCCAAAAGAGACCTACTGAAGTCATATCTTGGTCAGGCCGGGAACTTTTCACTTTACCCTCGTATATAAAAGCTGCGTTTTTCAAACTGAAAATTTATATACATCAAATACTGAATTGAGGATTTAGGTACGATTCTGTTTTTTATTTATTTGTGGAACACCTCGTTCCCTTCGATTTTTGAAGTTTTATTTTGTTGACAAACATTGTATTATCTCTCCATAAGTGGCCCTGGCCACCTAAAATATTTTGAAAATCCTTACTTGTGATTTGTATGGGATGCTCGAATATGGGATTCTTCACAATAATACACCCCTGTATAAGACCATGAAAATGAAATAAAAGTCCAAATAGTGATCTGGAGTAAGTTATTTATTATTGTTATTATAAAAACCATCCATTCTATTTGTGTGGTCATATATGTAGGATTTTTACTAGTTCTTGGAAATAACTAGGCATCAAGTATTTTAAAAAAACATTCAAAGAATCAATTAGAAAAAACTGACAACAAAGAAATTGATTTAGTCGAATGATTTATTTTGAATCTCTTGTCTAACAAACAAACAATACTACTATAATCGACTCTATCCCGTTTTCTTCGAACAGTTGCCCTCTTTTCCCCGAGATCATATTAATTACTTCGCTATAGATTTTCGAGTAGATGCTGTGAATAGTCCAGTCATTTAATAAAAGAGATAATCTCGGAAATCGAGAAAACTGGCTGTAAACTTTTGAAAGCCCTTATTTCGCCCTTCTCAAAACATTTCTCAAAACCTACCGACTGCTGGGTGTCCGCCTTCATAACATTCTTCGGGTCAAAAGTCAAAAAACAGACTTTTTGCAAGTTGCGTTGAATAATCAAAACGATAAATTAATTTATTCTTTCATGTGATTGACATTCCAGTAACTCCCCATCTTTAGCTGACTCGACTATTAATGACTCGAAAACGGTAACCGATAAGACTAACGCATATGTTATATTATCTAGTGAAAAAAACGATATAAACAAAAATTCTTCAAACTGTTAAGATATATTAGAAATTCTTCCTGATAATATGCAACCTTCATGAGTGATGTGGATAAAGAACGATAGTTATAAAAATAATGCACCACTGATGAAAAATATCGAAAGCGCCCAAGATTAGCCGGCTTTAGTATTGATGAGAGTATCCCATTGTATTTCATTTATAGGTAAGCATATACATTTTTTTCTGCAGCCATCAATCTCGAACAACCAATAAGTTTATAGAAAGCATTGAAAGTTTCTCCCGACATTTGTCTAATTTCGTCCTCGATATCTACAATTTAGAATAAAATGATAAAAAAGACTGTGTTCGATAGGCAATTGATCAGAGTCAATAAAAATAATTTACTATTTCTCTTTTTACAAAAACTCGACAAACTGGAAATGAGTTTGACCTATTTTACGTTTAATGTGTTTCTTTCATTGAGGTTCATGCCAGTTTATTGTCATTTTACGAGAGTAGATATTCGAGAAACCGGCATCGAACTTGAATGTTTATACTTGCATTATCATCAAGAGAATGATTCAGAATGCTACAATACCTAATTCGTCGACTTATATCGAACACGTGTCTCATAAACCACAAGAGCGTGAGTAAGATCAGAGGAACTGAGCGGTTAAAAGTCTGGCCAACTTTTATGAATCAAAAATTTTCGAACTTGCTCTGATAATCGACTTCACCTTTTGAATTTCCTAGAAAATCTTGTTTTGTACGACCATACCAAGAAATACCTGTAGTTTTCATTCAAGAATGCAGACGCAAAACTTGTTGAAAAAATGACTGGACATAGCTCCACTAAATAATCGTAGACAATGCCAGCACTAACTATATGTTACAGATCCAATTTGATGAGAAAGTCAGGTCATAATTTATTTTTAGACAAAGTTTTCAGTATAAAGTATTCAATACGGGAGATAACATGGAAAGTCAAAAACCGCGAAAAGTAATTTGAAGTAGAGCCAAAAAAGTTCACAAAGAACTAACCTATATGTACACTTTGTCCTGAATTGGGCGAGACTGCGATATGTCTCTGTTATTATTGAATATAGAGGCATGCGGTTTTTGCGACCCTGTGTTACTTTTTTCTAAAACTTTTAAATCCGCAAACAGAAAACTACTTTTGTTTCTGAAATACGGGACGAAAATGAAAATGTGCACTTTTTGAAGATGTTTCTTTGCCTCCGGCCCTGTATATGGGTATAAGAAAATAAAATTAGTTTATTCTTTACCTGATTGAATATTATTGCAGCGCTGCTTCAATATTTTCATAAGGACGGCTTAAAAATTTTATCATATCATATGCCTGAGTTGGCGTCGGGACACAGTAGCAAAGCTTAAACAAAACACATCCTAGCTTTTCTATACAATACAATAAAATGCATGTTCAGCATTTATACATCTGTGAAATTATCATGGCCTTCTACTACAATAAACATCAATATGAAATTTCTGATTTGAAAATCACCCAATGACCACGACCATTTGCAACTTGAATTATAACTGCGAAACACCTATTTAACTACCGCAAACTGAGCATCCTGACTCTCGGATTATTTCTGAGCAAGCTGAAATTTTTTGTTTTCAATTTCTGAAGATTATTGAAAACTTTCATCTCAACTGGTAACTAATTGAAATAACTTTGACGCTCGGAGTTCACAGCTTACCCTGAGTACATTCGCGATCTAACAATTTGCGTGATGTGTAGCAAGATGGACTATTTTTATTTTATTTTTTATGTTATCCCTGTCTAATTTAGATTTCGGTTGTTCTTCTTCAATTTACATATCAGTTGTTCATCTCCAGCTCCAATGATAACTTCAAATTTTATTTTCTTATGCCAAACTTCCGTATTTTCATACAGTAGTTTATGGGAGTGTAGAGGTTTTAGAGAATATTTGTCCCATTTATTCATGCAGTATCTCAAATATTTCTGCTGAAAATTTCTGAAAAAGTTAAACCAATTGGTCTTGTCTCTACAGGGTGTTCTACAATGGACATATATAATCCTATTCGTTTTTATTTAGAAGATACAAGTTTTTGAAAATTATATTTTTATGTTAATATCATGATAATAAATGGAAATTTTAAGACTATGAAAATTGTTCAAAATGTTCACTTTTGAATTTGAATGCAAGCTTGATATCGATGAATTGAAGATTTGTTAAGTTTCGTATTGGCTCGATGCTCCTAGAATTCTATCAAGAAAATCTTTTTGATAAGATTTGTTTTCAACATGACCAACAAGCTGCTTCAAATGTTCCCATGAAAAAAATCTGAGATATTTAGATCAGGCGAACGAAGTGGACATGATATTGATCCGCATTGACTTATCCATTTTATTGGGAAATAGTCAGCCAACTGACTAATTGTCTTCCTCTATCTGGTGGTGCACCATCAAATGCTCGTAACTCCGAAACGACAACGAATCGGACCTATGTTCATAGGAAAAAATATGTTCAAAAGAAAATATAAATGTATAGAGTTCACGAACCGAATTGAATTAGACTTCTCTTAAATTTATGTGGATTAATGTGAAATAATATAATTTAAAAAAACACGAATTGGCGAATGCGCCAGGCTGTCCTGAAGTTTTCTTTAAATTTCATGTTTCTTTCCAAAGAAAGAGGCAGTAGAGAGTTATCGAAACACGAATACAGGCCTGACTTTATTAAAGGATCCTGTAATAAAAGATCCCTTAACGTGGGTCGAATATTTGAGCTATCGCAACGATTTGCATTTTGACAACTTTATTATGACATTTCCTTTATTTTGACAGTTGTGAGAAGCTGTTTAACCTAGAAGATTGCGAGAACTGTCAAAATAAGGGATCTTTTATTTAAATACGGCTGTCCTTTTATTCAAGTAAAGTAGAGGAGGCTTGTATTTTATTACAGGCCGCCTTGAAATCTTTTGCGAATGCGCATGAGTAAATGTCAAAATAAGGGAAACTTTATTTAAGTTAGGCCTCTATTGGTGTTTCGATAACTCTCTAATGAAAAACACAACAGAATGAGAATTTACGGAATTTGTTCAGATGTGTACTCATGGATACGAAAAATTCAACTTAGGGCGCTACATTCTTTCTTCAATATCTTCTAAAATTTGAATGTTTTTCTCCAACCAGTTTCCGAAAGTAGTATTAACAGATATTTATTACCTAATTAACAAATTGTCATTTCTTGATTATTGAAGTACTTCACAATCAGTCAACAAATTTTCATGCATTTTCGTTCGGTTAAATATATGCGAAAGTTATTCTCGTCAAAACAAATAAAAATCACATCTGCATCGAACGAAATTTTTCAAAAGCTCTTAATGGAATGAAACACTCACCGCAATGTATTGCCAACCATTATTGACCCTCACTAATATCGCTTCTTCCTCTATGATATACGCTATCGTTCCACGGGACTGATGGAAGTCATTTTCATCATGGCAGCTCTGTCTTGGAACGACACAGCTCCAGGCACAATTTGCCTCGGTAGATCATCTTCCTTTGATGTGGGTGGGTTCGGTGTCGCCCGACCTGAAATCAGGAATGATGTGCTCAAACGAGGGGAAATATTACACATTTAATCTTTCTAATCTCATCTTGGGGTTCGATTGAATTTAATACTTGTCTGTCACTCGGGGACTTGAAAAAGGCAATTTCTATGTCATGCACTTGTTTCTTATCTGGATGGAACAGATTACCTTGCTATTTCGGATATTTCATGAAAAATGAAGAGACATGTTTTATTCAGGATATCCATGATATTCACAAGATTTTCTCCAGCGCCCCCAAATTGGCGTAGATTTTTTCATCCCTTATATATATATATATGTTCGTCAAAGTATCACTTCGGGGACATATATTGTATATACGATATACTTATACTGTCCTCAATGTGATACTTATATGAATAGTTAAAGCAGTATATGAATTGTATAAAGCTATATACTGTCCTCAAAGTTACACTTTTGTGTCTTATATAAATACGTTTATACCGGTTTATATTGTCCCCGAAGTAGTACTTTGGTAAACCATAATATTATTTATACTCTCCCCCATTATACGATCAGCCCCAGAATTATATGTTCAACCTGAAATGATTCGAAACGTTTCAAAGGATTTTTTACACTTGTCATACCACGACGAATTGGTATAAATATTTTAGTTATACGTTATTCATTAAAACAAGCATTGAAGAAAATGAGAGCATCGTATTCAACCTTCTAGAAAAACCCACATTTTGCTCAAATCTAAATATATCTAATGTACTTTTCTTATATATCTAAATCTGATGAAACAAGGAAGTTTTTCTCTATATTTGTACACAGTTCATAAAATTTTTAGCTTATTATTCTCAGCTCTTTCATCAGTTTTTATGACAAAAACAGTTTATGACCTTTTTTTCTCGGGTTATCTGAATTTTTAGCACACACTTTTTTCGCAAGAAAAGATGACAATCTCAGCTTTGAAAAAATATTCATTGAAAACTTAGAGTTAAGCAGTTTTCAGAACATTAATTATTTTCGATAATGAAGCAGGTGATTAAAAAAAAAGTTGAAAAATCATCATATTTTCGTAAGATTTTCAGACTAGGCTCCACTCGACTCAATTCCCTGCAAATGACGTCAAATCCCCTTTGAAGGATCACGTCGAATTACCAAACACCCTGTATATACCTGAACCAATCTTCGCTACTCCACATTTTCGGATTATACTGAATACACCGAAAAATGGTCAAAATCTCTTCAGCATTTTTCCCATTATATATTTTTTTTTAGTCCAGTTAACGAAGGTCTGAAATCACTTTTTTCCGAAAAAAGCTGCATTTTTGATATAATGATTGTCACTACAGTAGGAACTCATGATCAAAATAGCAGATTCCTAAATTTTCAGGAACCTCGGAAAATTCGTGAAAATGTCGTGGTAACATTAAGTTTGGAATCGACTGACTTAAGGTGCCATAATATGTATTTAATTATAGGATAAATTTTATACTTTATTTATATATAAAGCTATCCAGGTCACCTTATATTCAATATTTCATTGACATATAATTCCTACAATATTTTTGGATATTGCCTCCATGTTGACGATTTTACATTTGAACGATTCCCTGTTATCAAAATGAGTCATTTAGGAATTTACAAAATCAATGCACAGAAATAAAGTGAGATTATTGCCGAAAATGCATATCGAAATCCCACTTTCACATCGTTCTTATAATGCTGCATTATGTGTATTTAAATCAAATGAACGAGAGGACCCAAACTCAAAATAAAAATGCTGTCGATTAACATGATAAAGGTATATACATATCACAATGCAAAACACATTTTTTATTATTTTCTGTAGTAATGTAGCATGATAATCTTAATCTGGTGCTAGAGAAATAACGACCTTTTCGGTAAATTTAGGAGGGGATTGAACTCCTCCAATTGAAAAACTTCTACAAATTTAACGATATTTCACATCAAAATCACTAGGCGACCTTTTTTCTTAATCAATCCGTTGAAATATTTATATCCATTTGCATTAGGCATTGATGCGAAATCGATTCATTTTGTTACTGCCTATACTATCGCATGTCGTCGCTTGAATGCAGAACTATTTCAAGTCCAAAAGGTCAGTTCAGAGCAGAACATTTCTTTTGAATTTTTTTATTACAGTGTTAACCTGGTAAAATTCGAAAAAAAATCCATCTTGTACTATGACTTGGACTCACTTTTCACTTTTTTCTTAACAAGAAAAAATTATATTAAAAAAAAAACGAGTAGTGTACATTGTGCATCATATTTCTGAAAAATTCTTGAGGGTGTGCCATCAACGAATTTTCTTTCATTTCCTTTATTTTCTAAAATTCCAAATATGTCGATGAAAAAATTGTAACATCTGATTACCCGTAACATTGTTTTCTATTGAAACAGTGGTTTCTTATAATGTTTGTATAGAAAATTTCTCTGCAAAATCCATCATATATGACTCTTTCTGGGATTTACCGAGTGAAAGAGGAGCCACTTACGGTCAGTTTGATTGAAGGCGTGAAGTCCCAGTTCTAACAGCTCGTAGCAGTTCGGGGTAGTGTTGTGCAACTTGAATACATTTCAGTATCCGGTACTGAAGTATTATGTATTGGATAAATTCATTGGATAGTTAATTGGTATCCAAATTTATACTTACAAAAGTCATACTAAAAAGATAGGTTTCAGAAACCAATTAGTCGAATTAATTTTTAATTCAACAACAAGAAAAATTTTGAATTTATTCGAAAAATGAGAATATGACATCTGAATGTGTAAGAACCAAAAACAATGATAAATCTTCTGGATTTCGAGAAAACGTGAATTTTCGACATTTTCACGAATTCTCCAAGGTTCCTGAAAATTTAGGAAGCTGCATTTTTGACCATGAGTACTCTACTGACAATCATCATATCAAAAATGTAGCTCTTTCCGGAAAAAAGTGATTCCAGACCTTCGTTTATTGGACTATTCAAGGAGATCTGTCCCAAACGAACAGCCCTAAAAAAACTGTCAGAAATATGTACAAACTTCCAATAAAATATTTCAATAATTTTACCGAATATTGATATTCGGTTCGAAAGTAACGAGAAGTAAGATTGTCAAACTTTACCTGTCAAACTTTATCTACGGTATTTCCGTATTCTACTGAACACGTTCCTAGTTCTTTCCAAGAATAGAAAATATCTTGCATTGTTGATGATGAAGTGAAAGTGGTTCGAGTCGTGGTGTAGAAAAAATATTTCGGAGAAATTAATTCCTACATTAATGAACTTTCAGTTTAGAATGAATTTTTTCTTTGTCTTCAAGCGAGGGTTTTGTCGATTAGAGTTTCTGCCCAACATTCTGCTGAAGGTCTCCCGAATATAATTCCCGATATAGATTATTTGCAAGAATGTGAAGTATTATAATTGAAATAATACATTAAATCATCATGATTGATGATTGATGAGTTAGAATAAATAATTCGTTGCATCAATATCAGTAGAAAATATCGAGAGCATATTATATATTTTCATAATGGTTATGTTATACATTTAATCATTATTTAATTTCAATATTTTTTATTGCTCCGGTTGTGTACCATTAGGTTATTGTGTACTGATAATGCGTTGTATAGAGATGAATCACTGATTATTTGAATGATTACTTTTGATTAGAATATTCCTCACTAGCTATAAATTAGGCTTAGTAGGTACGTTATATTCATATTGGAAATATAATTCGTTGAATTATATTCAATAATTTGATTATATGTTTTCAGAAGAAATTATTGAAATGACATGTTACATGACGTGGACCTGCTCTAAAAACAAAATAAAATAAAACCACATTGCCGAAACAGCTTATTCATTCTATGAAATGAAAGTATTTTCACCTGAAGGTTTAGTAAAAATCTGGCGTACATTGTGAAATGCTGGAGTCTCCATTCTATATGCAATTATTCGTAGAAAAAATTATTCAAGATTTCAGTTACCAACGCATCTATCTGGTTCTGAATTCACTGCACGGCCAATTTCAAATGAAAAGTACTTCTCCCGTACTTACACTTTTCTTCTATTCAAAATCATCGCTTGATAAACGCGGTTTGATCTATAACATCTATGAAGATTTCCAAATTCACAGATTCACAAACAAAGCTATTTTAAATTAATTTTGTTTGACAGGTATACCAATACAACATGGAACATGTAGACCGTATTTAGTTATTAAAACATTTTGTTTAGGAGTCATTCGTTTTTATGAATTTGAGTATTCATCATGATCAATAGACAAATATAAATTCATTCAATCTTTGGATCCCATATGAAAGTATCCATAATTTCTACAAGATGAGAACACAAAATTTGTATAAGTCGAAATATTTCTAGTTAAAACCCAGGTCAATCGGCATCTAATGACCGAGAAGGTTTAGTTGTGAAAACCAGCTTAACCATTTGTGCCTAGCAGATGTTAAGTGGCTTAACGGAAGAATGCAGTCTTGTTGAGAATGAAATACAAAGACCATATCTGTTTAAATATGAAGTTCCTGATTCTATTTTTCTGAGTTTATCATTGGAGCACGATATCCAATTCGAACATGAGTGATATATTTAAACATTAGGGATACAAATAATGGTATCTTTATCTATACAGGGTTATTTTTTCAAGTATTTCATTTGAATATTTTCGGAGAAGAAATTGTAATACAAATTCAAGATTTTGCATTTTGTTTCAGACTACATGAATTCGAATTGTAATATATTTTCAAGCGAATTCTACGTCCGCCGTTACCAATGAATATATTAAATTAAATAGAATTGATTCATTCGAACTTGAGAACTGGCCTATAACAGGGTGACACAGACTCATGGTACACCCCCATATTCTTCCTTGTTTCTGTAGCTACATTTCTGAAATTTGGAACATTGAATATACTAACTATAGGGCACCTTTTGACATATTTAGAAAAAAATCCAATCACCGGTTTTTCCGGAAATGATATCAACTTTGGATTGAACCGAGAAGATACTTAAACATGTCTTAACTCCATTATCGTGTTCGTATTGGTTATACAGAAAAATAGTTGATATGGATGAATACCCACCGATGGTACTTTCGAATGACGTCAGAGTACCTTTATGCTACCATTTGGCAAAACGGTGTTTCGAGTGAAAAAAGGTTTTGGTTTACTTTTTTGGCACGTATTTCGAACCACGATACTTTTTAAATCGAAGTGTAGCATTATTTTGATTTTTTGGAATAATTTTAGTTTATGGCTCTCTAGATCGAAAAATGAAATGGCGTTCTGACTAATCAAATATCAATTATGAGGTATCATTAGATTGAGAAAATTATAGAGATTTCAAAAATGTCAAAATATACCGGGTGTCCCATTTGAAAATCGAAAGTTGATGTCATTTCCGGAAAAACTAGAAAATGGATTTTTCTTCTGAATATTTCAAAAAGTGCCCTATAGTGAGTTTATTCAATGTTCCAAATTTCAAAAATATAACTACAGAAACAAAGGAGAAAATGGAGGTGTACCATGAGTCTGTGTCACAATGTATACAGGGTGTACCAAGTTCGACGGCCTATTAGGCGTTTCTAGAGAACTGGACCTATTTGAAATCTGAAAATTGGGATTATATTATTGTTTGACATTATCTACGCTCTAAAATATTCTTGGAGAACGACCACTTTTAGTTATACAGGGAGTGAACAAAAAATTTTCAAAAATTTCTTTTTCTGTTTTTTTGGTTTCGAATTTGATAGAGTATGCAATTGCATTCGTCAAAATATCGAGAACAAACTGAAGAAAAAAGGGGGATAAGTGTATTCGGTATTATGTTTGTTATTCCTAACCTAGATATCGTAAGCACAAACTGTTTTCACATTTTTGAAGGCGAAGACTGTGGAAATATTGTACAATGTCAGAATTTGAATAACCCGTGTTCCAAAAGTTGGTTCAAAAATTAAGGTCAAATTGCTCATAACTTTCGTTTTTCAAATTAGAACCCTATTTTTTATGATTGCGTTGGATGCTGCGAAGAAAAATGATGATATGTTGATGCTCCTAAAATCACTAATTCTTGAGTTATCCAGGATTTTCTGTTTCTATTCATGAAATCTGTTTTAGATCAACAATGATAAATGAATTCAGAAAAGAGGAAGTCACTAGTGAGTTATTTGAGTAATTTTCTTATGACCAAGGTCATTGTTGATATGAAACAGATTCTATGAATTTGACGGTACGTACGACATGAAATCAGGAAATCCTGAATAACTCAAGAATTATTAATTTTAGAGCATTAACATGTTTGAACATTATCATCATTTTATCTTCGCACCACAAATCCAACGCAATCATAAAAAAATGGGGTTCTAATTTGAAAAAACGAAAGTTATGGGTCAATCTTGATCCCAATTTTAGAACCCTGTGACGGGTTTTTCAAAATTCTGAAAATGTACAATATTCCACATTCTTCGCCTTCAGAACGTGAAAACAGTTTGTGCTTATGATATCTAGGTTAGGAATAACAAACATAATACCGAATACACTTATCTCGATGAATGCAACGATTTGAGTACGAATGTATTCAAAATTGCATACTCTATAAAATTCGAAAACAAAAAAAAAACAAAAAAATTTTTGGAAATTTTTTTTCACTCCCTGTAAACTGAAAATGGGTCAGGCTCCAAAAATATTTTAGATCGGCAGATCCTGTCATACAATAATATAATCCCAATTTTTCAGATTTCAAATAGGTCCATTTCGCCAGAAACGCCTAATGGGCCATCGAACTTGGTACACCCCTGTATACTGTCCCCAATTTTTTTCATGTCCCCGAACTTCTTTTCACTGTCCCCGAAAGTACGTAACTGTCCCTGAAAGTAGCTTTACTGTCCCCGAAATGCAAATGTCCCCAATCTGATACTTAGACATATAGTTGCACTTTGAGGACAGTCCCCGATGTTCCATTTTGTCCCCGAAGTTACACTTAGCGAAACAAAATGTCCCCGAAGTGACACTTTTGCCATACATATATATAGAATATATATATATATATATATATATATAATATATATATACATATATATGTATATATGTTTCAAATTTTTTTTTTGAATAAACTAAATATATATATATATATATATACATATATAAGATAAATAATGAGGGATCGGTGAAGTAACATGGAAAAGATTTAACGGACATAACCCTCTGTCTACGGTTCATTTTCGTTTCAGAGGTATATGTCCGTTAAATCTTTTCCATATATACATATATATATATATATATATATGTATGCCAATCGGTCTTTTCGAGGACATTTTGAAGCATGAATTGGTACATTCGAGGACATTTTACCCATTCGAGGACGGTCCCCGAATTGCTGATGCAAGTATCGGTCTTTTCAGGGACGGTCCTCGAATGGGTCGGCTATTTGAGGACGCTTGAGAAAATTTAAATTATGGTTTGTTTAGAAGTTTGAGGCTATCACGATCGGATGTGGTGACACTATAAGAGTCTTCTCTGGTTTTATGTAGTAGGCTATTAAGGTCATAAAATGAACAAAGTGAGTAGTTAAAGATACAATTGTAATTCAGCAAATAATGCACCTAGGTACGTGCTCTCAAACCAAGTCCTCTTTCTCGAATCTATTCGCTATGTTTTATTACTTTTTACAGATAAGATGTTCCGAAGCTTATTCATGAATAATTTTTGAAATTTTCGATAAGTCAGAAAGAATATAAAAAAAATTGGAATAATATGAATTTCATCCGTTGAATTTGAAACAGAAGTAAATTAAAATCTGTGTTAAAACAGCCACTGGTCAATGCGATTCAATGAAATATGTAACTGTAGTCCACTTTTTCCAATCCACTCGTTTCTTTTTTATTAGTTTATATAAATAAGATTTCCCCGAAGCTTAATGATGAGTTACTGGAAATTTGCATTGTTCGAAAAAATTTTTATATATCTGAAAAAAAGGCGGGGTAGTATCAAATCATGTACCTGGGCTTAGGAGAGTCTTCCGGGCTTTTTGGCAGTGGTCTATTAGGAATTATTTCACCTGCGGTAGGCATCTTCAGAGGATTCTGGGTCTTAGATTGTAACTCGACCGCTGAATTTCCGAAAGTGACGCTGGATTCGATCCGTTGGTCCCACTTATACCCTGATCATTGGCGGAGAAGGTAGTGGTTTTAACGCGCGCGATGTTGATTGGTCCATCGCTTCCACTTCGTATTGGCTTGATTGTGGTCTTTTCCAACACCGGCAACCATGCGCTATGTACCAAAGGAGTTTCTTCCCTTCTGTTCATATTGTTCTTATGTTTATATATCTCAATGGCTTCCATGTTCATCCTAGATAGAAACTTTGATGTTTGAAATAGCTTCTGCCTTTGAGAAAACAATATTGTTTTCTCAAACAATAACGGATCGAATCCAGCGTCACTTTCGGAAATTCAGCGGTCGAGCTACAATCTAAGACCAAGAATCCTCTGAAGATGCCTACCGCAGTGTGGGCGAAACGTTAGGTGAAATAATTCCTAATAGACCACGGCCAATAAGCCCGGAAGACTCCTTAATGTCAATATATCCGGTCGTGAAAGCCTGAAACTATTTTAACTGGGCTTAGCTTTTGCCGTCGATGGGATTTTCACAAATTTTTCCAGAAATTGATTTCGTTATGTATATGAATTTTATACGTAACAAAAAAAATAAATATTGATATTATCAAGTCCTCAGAATCCTAATTAGAATGAAACAAATGAAATATAAACTGGGTTGAAACAACCGGTGGTCATATGTGATTCAAATGAGAGCTTGCAGAAATAGGCCGAAATTTTCAAAAAATTTGTTGGTGAGTTTGGTTCAACCAAATTCTGATTGTCCGATCAAAAAAACTTGCGTTAAATCGAAACAATCAGATCCCTTGATATGAAATTTCAACGAATCACTATAACTCTAATCAACTTGACAGTTCTTAATCGAGCAATCCAAGTTTTGTGAAAGTCATTTTTTATATTCAGAATACAGTTTGTATGACAAATTCAATATTTTCTCAATATCTCAAGATTTTTGCGAATAAAACTCAGTCTGAAAGATAAAAATTCAATAAAAATCAACTTTACGGACAACCAATGCCGTCGTAATAAAAACAATTATTTCATTTTGAATCACATGAATCACAAACCAATCATTTCTGTCATGCAACAACACCAGATTATTATTATCGTAGGAGGATCTGGCAGTGTCTTCAAATCATTCAATATAATTTTCCCATGACTGAGAAACGAAATCTGAACTAAATGAAGTTTCTTTACATTCATGCGAATATTGAATAAGTAAAGAGAAAATTATCTCCTTAATTATTTGTTATAAAACATGTGGCCCTCATTGAGAGTCCCTGAAGAAACGACTTTCCTTTTTTTACCTGCTTTCGGAATTTAGATCTCAATTCCCTCGTCGAGATAACCCATTTTTCGCTTGCTTGTTTCAATAAGTACAGTAAACAAAGGTCTGAAATAACTTTATCACAAAAAAAATTGCATTTTTTAATTGATGATTGTTGATTGTCTCGAAAATGTACTCTAATAATGCAGGTTTTAAAATTTTAAGAATTTCGTTTTCTCGAATCCAGAAAGTTTATCGAAAACAGTTTCAAACAAAAGTTGTAGATCGAAAGTTTGTTATTAATATTATGACTTTTCTGAATCAGAAGGTTTTCATAGTGGCTAATTAGCGGTGCATTTTTATAGAGGCGTTCTCATTTGCTAGCAATGAGAATCTACTGATTGGGAATGAGAATGGAAAATCTTGAATTTGTATTACAATTCCGTCCCCCAAAATCTATAATGATACACTTAAAAAAATCACAAATTCTTTTCACTCTGTAACTTTTTTGACAGTTATGGTATGATTGAAATTATGTATCCAATACGGGAATCGAACTCCCATAGGCGCCCGTAGAAGTTTGTTTGATGAAGCGCAGGTAACATTAGTATTCCGTTTTGTTCGAAAACAATGAGATGATCAAAATCTCCATCAATCACTTTTTTGCGGAAAGAGCTGCGTTTTGGATATAATTATTGTCACGAGAGTAGGAAATCATGATCAAAAATGAAGGTTCCGAAATTTCAGGAACCTTGAAAAAATCGGAAAATATGGAAAAAATTACTTTTTCTCGAAAACAGGAAGTTCAAACAAAAGTTGTAGAATGGAAAATTTTAGTACACATGATGCTTTTTTCCATTCTCGTGAAGTTATATTGACTAATTAGAGATGGATTTCTGTATTGGGATTCTCAGTTTCTAATTTCATTACGTACGAATTGCTGAAGACGCGGCTAAAGGAGCAGGTAGTTTTACCATTCCCATTTTATTACGTTCATGTTTGTAAACGAAAATAACAAGGCTGTTTAAATACAGCCGTGGATGAGAAATTCTTATCCTGGACTTCTCTCAAATTTTTTGAGTGCAAGAGAATATGTTGGAAAAATAATCATTTTTGTAGATGCATTTTGCGTTTTGTGTTGTGTGCATTGAATTTGGCTTATCTGATTTATGTGTTTTTTTAAACGAAAAGTTGAATTTTGCGAAATGCGAACCAGACCTTGAAATAGGGATTGAATTTTCGTTCAAACTCTCTCTCTCTCTTCGATCAGCGTTGATTGAAAATTTTGTGGAGCTTCTAATAGAATGCCACCCAGAAAAGTAAAAATAATTTAATTGGAAATGTGATATGATTGAGAAGTGTTTGATTTTTCCTCTAAATATTCGAACATTCGAACTGTAGTATTAAACTTAGCATAGCGATTCGCTTTTGCAATCATTGTAATATTTCGCACAACTCGTCGAAAAAACTGAGATCTTCCATAAGGATGGTCCGGAGATCGAATAATTATTAGTTTGACCATTAAATAACAACAGCTAACATTTGACGAACGACTAGTTTTTCGATCGAAAAACTTTGATGAACTAACTGAGCAATAATCAGAACTTTCCTGGCTTTCAAGAAGTTCTTAGAAGTTTAATATTCACAAGAGTAAATGAACCAGAAGATTATTTTTTGTCATACTTGAAAATATTTTGTCAAAACACATTAAACGATTTTCTGAAATGTTTCTTGAATTAATATAATAAATATTTCGAACTTGAACATTATAATAGCTAATCGAAGATTATTTTTTCGGATTATTCCCCATTGGTCACTTGGTTGTGTAGGTCCGCAGAATGGAACACAGTTCGATCTCTTATTTAGTCAAAGAATATTGCACTGACTCTTTTTATTTCAAAATAGAAGTGTCAATAATAAGTCTCTTCAATCATGCTTGAATTTGAAGGTTTCGCTGTTATCAAAATGTCAATTTATAAAATTAAAGTGAGATTATTGACCAAAAGGCATGTCGAAATTTCTCACTTTCACATCGTTCTTATAATACCGCAAGTATAATATTCAAATCTAATATGAAGGAATAGGACCCAAACAAAATAAAAATCTTGTCGAAGAAAAGGATAAGGTAAATATCACAAAAGGTACATCACATTCAATTTAGGTAACGTTGAGTAGCATATTTTCTGTGGTAATGTAGAATGTTAATCTTTATCCGCTGCTACATGAATAATGACATTTTCGGTGAATTCAGGATGAGATTGAATTCCTTCAGATATAAAAAATGCATTACATCATCAAGGAGTTAAACAACTCAAACTTTCACATATTCTGACATTTTTTTAATCAATCCGTTGAAATATTTATATCCATTTGCATTAGGTTTTTATGCAAAATCGATTCATTTTTGTTACTGCCAACTTTCGCTTCGCATGTTGTCCCTTGAATGCAGAACATTCAAGCTAAAACTGCTCAGTTTAAGTAGAAACATTTTTTCTAATTTTTCTAAAATTACAATTTTTTCTTCATTACAGTGTTAAGCTTGGTGAAAATTCAAAAAAAATTTCACCTTGTACAATGAGCTTCTTGGTCTCACTTTCATCTATATTTCAAAAAAAAACTTAGATTGAACTTCCGTGATTGTATGAGTTTTGTGTATTGTGCATTATATTTCTGTAAAATTCTTGAGGGTGTGCCATCAACAATTTTTCTTTCATTTTCTTTATTTTTCAAAATTCCAAATGACAGATATTTCGATGAAATTTCATATTCTGACATGGAATGGTAACATCTGATTACCCGGTAACATCCGATTTAAAAAAAATCAGGTGTAAAAAAACAAGTGAACAAAATATAAGTGCAGTTTTCGGGCAGATTTGAAAGAAAAATGCTCCTGAAATGTTTCTTCAGATATATCAGTTTTTGCAAACTCATAAAAATTTATCGAGACTATAAAATTCTGCTCGCTTCCTTTGTTTCGTCATTGAAGAGGGTAACATTGAAAGAAGTACTAAAATCAGTCGGTTCTTGTGCATCTGTTGATTTCGAAATATTAGAAAATGTCCGTCAATAATTTTTTTCTCTTTTCCCTTTCGAAGATATGCCTAATAATATGCTATATGCTCAACGCCAAAAATATATGCTAAACATGAATCAAATATGCCAAATTTTGCATTAAAAATGCTGAATTTGCACCGAGTAAGTATTTCTTGATCTTCAACTGTAGAGAAACTAACGCATCTGGGTTTTATTGCCCTAATTACAGTAGGCCGGGATATTTTTCTCTCGAGATAAGAACCCGGTGTGGACCGTGGAATTCGCATCTGGTAAGACGAGGGGGTAGGTTTACGTCTGACAGATTCCACGTATAACAATTTTAGACTTGAGTTTTTTCTTTTGGATCGATTCCATAATCTTGTGACTAGTGTTGGTTTTTCTGCAATTTGAGTGCATCAGTTGGTAAGTAAATTCTTTTAGCTATTGTTCTGAACTAAATATTTTGATATTTCATTCAACATATAATGAAGTTTTTATATGTGTGTTGGCGAGGAACTTTTTTGATTTAGAAAAAAAATTTTTCTTCTGAGAATTGTCGTTTGCCGTTGAATTCTTTATATTTCATTTGTTCTGAAGATATTTGAAAATTCCATAAAATAGACCTGCGCAGCACCCTTCGAAAAATTGAGTTTCAGTTAACTTGTCTGAAATAGTGCTGTACATGTACATTGTATCCTAAATTGCTCGATTTTGGCTCTTTGTGGTATTGTCGACTTACAGGTCAAAATGATGAAAGGAGTCCGGGGTTCGATTTTTTGTGAAAACCATCACTAGAAACCATTTCACGATATCTTCATTTTTTTATAATTTCTATTTATTATCGATTTCAATCATCTGGAATTCAAATTAATGAGGAATGATTCAACAATATTGAGAAATTCAATGCGAAATTCACAAAAACACAATTGAAGCATTCGAATGAAATTAAATTTGTTTTTGAGAAAGTAAGTGTACTTGAAAGAAACTAAGTCTCCACTGGTCTAATTTTTCTAAATATTATGTGATATCGGTATAGATTTCTTAGTAATTAATAACTTTTTTTATGTCACTCTATTTGGAAAGCCTAGATTTGCACTAATTATTATATTTTTAGTTAAACTGCTATGAAATCTGATCTTATTTGGATTTTTCATGTCTTATAATTTCTAAAACTAATGTTCACCATATCCAAATTCAAGATTTTTCCCGTACAAAACATATGAGGCCGTTGGGGTAACGGCAGCAAAGATTTCGTGGTAAGATGCCTCAAAAGGACTTTCACCGACGAAACTGCCGAACTTTGTTCAAGGACGGGCCAAAGGTCAAATAATAAATTGCTGAAAGTCCCGTTATGAAGATTTCATTCAGTGGGTAGTTGATTTGAGGTTTTCTTTCAAAATTGATTTGAGGTGTAGCCGCGATTCTGTAAAACAGAACCTTTGCAGTTATTCAAATAATTCTTGTTAATTTGTTGTCCAGAAATTTTTAAATGACTTACGGTGGGTTTCACAAAGCTTTGATTGTACCATTCAACAACCTTAACGTAAATTCGAACCGATCGAATTACTCGTTTTGAAGTTTTAACGAATTGCGGTGGCTCCAATTCATTTAACGAAGTTTTGTGAAACCGACCCTCAGACACTTATACGATAAAAATTCAAAACTTTGACAATTATTTTTTTATCTTCTCATCAATTGGAATATGTTGAACCAATAAATTGAATAGTTGAACGAAATTGTTCAAATAACTCAAGTTATAAATAATGGTTTCTTAATCATTTATCGATTGGAGAAAATGAAGATACAATCCTTCTATAATCTAATATGATTTCTCAAATACTTGAACTTGCTTAAAAAAAGAGGATTATTTCAACTTATACTTTCATTCTTTTCAGATGTGGTGAGGAAGAGTACAGGCATTTCGGAAAAAGACTTCGGAATATAATATTGAACGAATGGCTGCGACATGCCAGGCAGAGGAAAGAAAGACAGATGATGAAACTTACTACATAATATATACTCAAACCTATTTTGCATCTTTTTTTGTTTACTTTTTCTTCCATTTTTTTGTTTTTATTATATTAATGTTATTAATCATTATAGTTGTTTTCATTATCCTCATGCAGTCAATGATTTAATCTAAAATATATGTAAATTTATTATTGGTAAATTTGCTCTCCGCCAGTCGAAAAATAATGTAATTGGAGCAAATCTTCTTATTGGACGAAATGAATATTGAAATTGAAAATTTCGAATAACGTACATATATAAAGTAACAAAATTGAATCTGAATATTTATAACAATAAACCTCTCATTAGTCAACGCAATGATTATAACAAAATATGTCCCAAATGCTATAAGAAATGGCTGAATTAAAAATGGTTTAATATTTATCACAAAAAACCTCTCATTAGTCAACGCAATGAGTATAACAAAATATGTCCCAAATGCGAAAAGAAATGGCTCCCTATTTGAAGATATCTTTTAGTATCACATCAAAATTCCTATGCGACGTCAAAAAGAAATAAAGAAAAGTGGTCCCAAAATTAACTCGCATGGGCGTCTCAAATGTGACAAAAAATGGAGTATCATTGTGGCCAGTTTTGCGATTGCATATTCAACTACTCATTGTTCCGAAATGCGTACTTGATGTGGAGGACATTTGGATGCATATGCGAGCTCGTGTAGAGGTAAAGAGTACATCGCATATGAAGTTACATTTCCATCGCCGTGTTTGCTAGGTAACTGCAGTTATTCAATGGTCAGTAGTAGGGGGAGAAAGATGAAAGAGGGCGCTTGACTTTTAGATGCTTATTTAATGAATTCTATTCAAAATCAAATGGACTCTGAACGCGACTCTTCAGAATCCATTGAGACATATATTGTAGATTTGAGTAGAAAAGTATGAGGTTTTATCAGGACCAAAGATTATAGAGTATACTCTAAATCTTTGATCAAGAAAAATATAATAATAATGGAGTCGAATAAAGCGCCCTCTGTCAGTCAACTGCCCGAACTAAACTTCGTTCAATTTAAATTTTTCATTTAATTTTTTATTTATTTATTATTATATTCATAAAAAAGGTACGAATAAATATACAAAAGTCCTCTGGAAATTTTGGAATGTACAGTGACTTAATTCAAATATTGTATAAAGTCACTGTAGTTCCGGCCATTATTAGGCCAGTTATATAAGCATAAGTATTAATCTATGGAACTTATTGTGGATAAGATGCCATGAGACTCCCCGAAACCGGTAGTTTTTGAATAATTTGTGAGAGAAAGACTTTCGATCGATTTGATATCATTCTATTTTCTCCTTAACGAAGATTGTTGGGGAAATTATGATGTGAGGGTTATGTTAGATTGGTCTTTAACAATAAACGAGCCGAAGTAAAAATGGTTTTTGCATATGATGTGTTTTGACATCTCGTGTTTAATGTTCATTCTGTTATAGGGCAGGGCGGCTGTTTTAAATATATAAGTGGCTTCATTAAAATTTGAGAAAAAAATAATTGTAGAATGTAACATCGGACTTCGGCGCAGAGCATTATTTTTATTCATTGCGTTTATAGTTGAAAAAATTGAAAAAAAATTTACGTAAGTCTGTTTCAGACATTCTGTTCCTATATCATTATATTCTATGTGTTATGTTTTGTTTTTATATTTCATTATAAATGTTCTGCCTGTCAGATTTAATGTATTCATTAACTCATTGAAAATTTAAGATAAGATTATAGAAACACTAGGATTCCAAGAGAATATTAATAATCAGAAATAGAGCCAGATTACATCAATCGATACGAGAATCAACAAATGATTTCAGATAGACCACGTAAGTTTATTTTTTCTTCAGGAAGGAGAGAAGTAGACCGCAGGTTTTGCATTAATTAGTGACCATTACCACTGACCATTCAAAGCACCGTGAATAAAAATTCATACTTTTTCATGAGTCTATGTCACACAAACTCAACATTAGACTAGTGGAGACCAAAGTCTGTAGATTATTTCAAAGCAACAGAGAAGTGATGGCGATACTCCAATTCCATCATAGTGCCATCAGTGCCACTTAGCCACAGCCACAATGAAAAATGACAAACACCACGAAGGCCAGCTCTTACAGCCATGCGAAAGACGCTTCTGAGTATCACCACATAGTTGCGCCATGTAGCGATGTATGCCTGAAGCTCCTACAACCGTTTCTTCGACAAACTTAAATCTTCAATTTATTTCATCGTTCACTCAGGCGAATATCAACTACTCATACGGAGTTTATGCAAGACTGCATGACAGATCAGTTTTGGAAAACCAATTTTCATTTCAGGACTCATGTAATTCAGACGAAACTTCACTTACCACTTAAGCAGGGTTCTCAGGGCTTCGTACTGTCGCAGGCGACAATCCCCACCCTTCCTTGTTTCATGAGATTGTCGCTGAAATCCAATGTGTAGTTGAATTATTTCAACTACAAAAGGGGCGTGTCGCGACAGATTTTGACAACCAGAAATGAAAAAGTAGGGGCCAGGGGAAGTTTTGTTCACATACTCTGATTGGCTGAATTGCTGTCGCCTGCGGCACTACGAAGCTCTGGGAACCCAGCTTAATCCTTCACGAGTGAATCGAACGATAACAACGCTCTACGAACAACTTATTGAGACGAGACATAATCATTCATTACTGTAATCATCCCTTGCCGACAACTGCGACAGCGAACCAAATCGAGATTACACGATCATTCCGAGCCGAATAATCAGGGTCGACCATTGCGACTACTTTAGCATATTTTAGATCCAACAATATGAGTACAATCTTGGCCACTGAGGATTTTATTCCTTCAAATTTTTTGTGAATTTCGTCGGAAAATGGACAGATTTAGAATTAACATTTCTAGTCAAGCAGACCCTGCCGCCACTGAAGAGCCACCGCTTATGTTATCTCGATGAATGGAGATACCATAGAATGAAAGCTTGAATATGAGTGTCCAGAAATGAACTGTGACAAAATGATTATGTGATATGGTGTAAGCATGTAAGGATCCTTGCTTGTCAATCAACAAAGGTTTGATGGGCCAAGAAGTTTATCTGTTAGAACTGATGGATGTTACCCTGAAAAATTGTGATAGATGTACGTCATTGTTACTATACCAATATTCACTTTTGGTGGAAATACTTTAATAACCTAGGTGAGTCAGAAGGTTACGAAAAAACCCATTAAGTTGAGATTAGGTTAGGAAATTGAGTTTGTGTGGGCATTACTGAATAAGCTCAGCTGTGAATTTCATAAGCGATGACATCATCAAGGAAGTGGGCATACAAAAGCATTTTACTACAATGCAAACAGGGAAATGATATTGAGAAAGGAAATACTACCATCTATAAAACCATTGTATACACAGATGTTTATGAGATGCGCACCAGATTTACTATCACGACGGTTGAACTTTTATTGATGCGGAATATTCCTTTGATATGAAAGTAAAGTACAGAAAAAGGATGAAAGGGGGATAGATTACCCAAATAAATTTATAGGCTACTTCGAAAAATATTTTGGGATCCTGGTTGAAAGCAACGCTTCTTAAAAGCGGGACGTGTCTGGTCCAGTGTTGAAAAAAGGTGAATAGTTGCAGTGCGGCGTACCCCTTGCAAGGGCGGTCCTAGCCTTAAATTTTGGGGGGGGTCGCCGTTATGGTTTGAAGTTTTCTGGTCGGTTTTCTTGCACGAAGAGCTCACTATAAGAAATCTAATTTTAACATTTTGGGGGGGTGGGGTTCATGACCCCCCCTGACCCCCCCCTGACTCCCCCTGGGACCGCCCATGACCCCTTCAAGCAACCTATCAAGCTTTCAATTTTCACCTGAAATACTATGGAGTCACCCGATAAAGTAGGAGCTATCGAGGTCTTGTGGCAAATAAAAATTTATTTTATGTGTTATATCACAGTTGTAATCAACGAAATTCATCAAAAAGATGAAGAAAAATACACTACCCCGATGAAACTAAATTGAAAAAAAAAATATATCAAATGTCCTCGAATTGCCACATACATGCATTTTTCCATATAGTTCGCTAAAAAATTCACATATGGCGAAATTGATCGGATTATATGGTTCAGCATCAACAATAGAATCTAACTATGTCATGAAATCCAAAATATAGAAAAAATATGAAACGTCCTCGAAAATACCGATCGGCATAAATATATATATATATATATATATATATATATATATTATAATATATATATATATATATAGAGAGAGAGAGAGGGTTTTGTCAAATAAATCTGATCCATGTATTTAACCGGTCCCTCAATATTCACATCTTTCTTATATATATATATATATATATATATATATATATATATATATATATATATATATGTATGGCAAAGTGTCACTTCGGGGACATTTTGTTTCGCTAAGTGTAACTTCGGGGACAAAATGGAACATCGGGGACTGTCCTCAAAGTGCAACTATATGTCTAAGTATCAGATTGGGGACATTTGCATTTCGGGGACAGTAAAGCTACTTTCAGGGACAGTTAACGTTCTTTCGGGGACAGTGAAAAGAAGTTCGGGGACATGAAAAAAATTGGGGACAGTATACAGGGTGTACCAAGTTCGATGGCCCATTAGGCGTTTCTGGCGAACTGGACCTATTTGAAATCTGAAAATTGGGATTATATTATTGTATGACAGGATCTACCGATCTAAAATATTTTTGGAGCCTGACCATTTTCAGTTATACAGGGAGTGAAAAAAAAATTCCAAAAAATTTTTTTTTGTTTTAGAATTTTATAGAGTATGCAATTCTGAATACATTCGTACTCAAATCATTGCATTCGTCGAGATAAGTGTATTCGGTATTATGTTTGTTATTCCTAACCTAGATATCGTAAGCACAAACTGTTTTCACGTTTCTGAAGGCGAAGAATGTGGAAATATTGTACATTTTCAGAATTTTGAAAAACCCGTCACAGGGTTCTAAAATTGGGATCAAGATTGACCCATAACTTTCGTTTTTCAAATTAGAACCCCATTTTTTTATGATTGCATGGATTGTGCGAAGAAAAATGATGATAATGTTCAAACATGTTAATGCTCCTAAAATTAATAATTCTTGAGTTATTCAGGATTTCCTGATTTCATGTCGTACGTACCGTCAAATTCATAGAATCTGTTTCATATCAACAATGACCTTGGTCATAAGATAAATTACTCAAATAACTCACTAGTGACTTCCTCTTTTCTGAATTCATTTATCATTGTTGATCTAAAACAGATTTCATGAATAGAAACAGAAAATCCTGGATAACTCAAGAATTAGTGATTTTAAGAGCATCAACATATTAGAACATCATCATCATTTTTCTTCGCAGCATCCAACGCAATCATTAAAAAATAGGGTTCTAATTTGAAAAACGAAAGTTATGAGCCAATTTTGACCTCAATTTTTGAACCAACATTTGGAACACGGGTTATTCAAAATTCTGACATTGTACAATATTTCCACAGTCTTCGCCTTCAAAAATGTGAAAACAGTTTGTGCTTACGATATCTAGGTTAGGAATAACAAACATAATACCGAATACACTTATCCCCCTTTTTTCTTCAGTTTTTTCTCGATATTTTGACGAATGCAACGATTTGAGTACGAATGTATTCAGAATTGCATACTCTATCAAATTCGAAAACAAAAAAACAGAAAAAAAAAATTTTTTGAAAATTTTTTGTTCACTCCCTGTATAACTAAAAGTGGTCGTTCTCCAAGAATATTTTAGAGCGGTAGATAATGTCAAACAATAATATAATCCCAATTTTCAGATTTCAAATAGGTCCAGTTCTCTAGAAACGCCTAATAGGCCCTCGAACTTGGTACACCCTGTATACATTGTGACACAGACTCATGGTACACCTCCATTTTCTCCTTTGTTTCTGTAGTTATATTTTTGAAATTTGGAACATTGAATAAACTCACTATAGGGCACTTTTTGAAATATTCAGAAGAAAAATCCATTTTCTAGTTTTTCCGCAAATGACATCAACTTTCGATTTTCGAATGGGACACCCGGTATATTTTGACATTTTTGAAATCTCTATAATTTTCTCAATCTAATGATACCTCATAATTGATATTTGATTAGTCAGAACGCCCATTTTATTTTTCGATCTAGAGAGCCATGAACTAAAATTATTCCAAAAAATTAAAATAATGCTACACTACGATTTAAAAAGTATCGTGGTTCGAAATACGTGCCAAAAAAGTAAACCAAAACCTTTTTTCACTCGAAACACCGTTTTGCCAAATGGTAGCATAAAGGTACTCTGACGTCATTCGAAAGTACCATCGGTGGGGTATTCATCCATATAAACTATTTTTCTGTATAACCAATACGAACACGATAATGGAGTCAAGACATGTTTAAGTATCTTCTCGGTTCAATCCAAAGTTGATGTCATTTCCGGAAAAACCGGTAATTGGATTTTTTTCTAAATATGTCAAAAAGTGCCCTATAGTTAGTATATTCAATGTTCCAAATTTCAGAAATGTAGCTACAGAAACAAGGAAGAATATACCATGAGTCTGTGTCACCCTGTATAGAGCCAGTTCTCAAGTTCGAATGAATCAATTCTATTTAATTTAATATATTCATTGGTAACGGCGGACGTAGATTTCGCTTGAAAATATATTACAATTCGAATTCATGTAGTCTGAAACAAAAATGCAAAATCTTGAATTTGCATTACAATTTCTTCTCCGAAAATATTCAAATGAAATACTTGAAAAAATAACCCTGTATAGATAAAGATACCATTATTTGTATCCCTAATGTTTAAATATATCACTCATGTTCGAATTGGATATCGTGCTCCAATGATAAACTCAGAAAAAATAGAATCAGGAACTTCATATTTAAACAGATATGGTCTTTGTATTTCATTCTCAACAAGACTGCATTCTTCCGTTAAGCCACTTAACATCTGCTAGGCACAAATGGTTAAGCTGGTTATCACAACCTTCTCCGGTCATTAGATGCCGATTGACCCTGGGTTTTAACTAGAAATAATTTCGACTTATACAAATTTTGTGTTCTCATCTTGTAGAAATTCTGGATACTTTCATATGGAATCCAAAGATTGAATGAATTTATATTTTTCTATTGATCATGATGAATACTCAAATTCATAAAAAACGAATGATTCCTAAACAAAATGTTTTAATAACTAAATACGGTCTACATGTTCCATGTTGTATTGGTATACCTGTCAAACAAAATTAATTTAAAATAGCTTTGTTTGTGAATCTGTGAATTTGGAAATCTTCATAGATGTTATAGATCAAACCGCGTTTATCAAGCGATGATTTTGAATTGAAGAAAAGTGAAAGTACGGGAGAAGTACTTTTCATTTGAAATTGGCCGTGCAGTGAATTCAGAACCAGATTGATGCGTTGGTAACTGAAATCTTGAATAATTTTTGCTACGAATAATTGCATATAGAATGGAGACTCTAGCATTTCACAATGTACGCCAGATTTTTACTAAACTTTCAGGTAAAAATACTTTTATTTCATACAATGAATAAGCTGTTTCGGCAATGTGGTTTTATTTTATTTTGTTTTTAGAGCAGGTTTACGTCATGTAACATGTCATTTCAATATTTTCTTCTGAAAACATATAATCAAATTATTGAATATAATTCAACGAATTATATTTCTAATATGAATATAACGTACCTACTAAGCCTAATTTATAGCTAGTGAGGAATATTCTAATCAAAAGTAATCATTCAAATAATCAGTGATTCATCTCTATACAACGCATTATCAGTACACAATAACCTAATGGTACACAACCGGAGCAATAAAAAATATTGAAATTAAATAATGATTAAATGTATAACATAACCATTATGAACATTGCAATAATATGCTCTCGATATTTTCTACTGATATTGATGCAACGAATTATTTATTCTAACTCATCAATCATCAATCATGATGATTTAATGAATTATTTCAATTATAATACTTTACATTCTTGCAAATAATCTATATTGGGAATTATATTCGGGAGACCTTCAGCAGAATGTTGTGCAGAAACTCTAATCGACAAAACCCTCGCTTGAAGACAAAGAAAAAATTCATTCTAAACTGAAAGTTCATTAATGTAGGAATTAATTTCTCCGAAATATTTTTTCTACACCACGACTCGAACCACTTTCACTTCATCATCAACAATGCAAGATATTTTTCTATTCATTGGAAAGAACTAGGAACGTGTTCAGTAGAATACCCGGGATCAGGTAAAGTTTGACAATAATTACTTCCTCCGTTACTTTCGAACCGAATATCAATATAAACATCGTAAGACCTTCGGTAAAACCATAAGGTCTCTTATCGCGTCTTCGGTCATCCAAACGTGATGGAACAATTATTGAAATATTTTATTGGAAGTTTGTACATATTTCTGACAGTTTTTTTAGGGCTGTTCGTTTGGGACAGATCTCCTTGATATGATATGATATGAATAGTCCAATAAACGAAGGTCTGGAATAACTTTTTTCCGGAAAGAGCTACATTTTTGATATGATGATTGTCAGTAAAGTACTCATGGTCAAAAATGCAGCTTCCTAAATTTTCAGGAACCTTGGAGAATTCGTGAAAATGTCGAAAAATTCACGTTTTCTCGAAATCCAGAAGATTTATCATTGTTTTTGGTTCTTACACATTCAGAGGTCATATTCCCATTTTTCGAATAAATTCAAAATTTTTCTTGTTGTTCAATTAAAAAATTAATTCGACTAATTGGTTTCTGAAACCTATCTTTTTAGTATGACTTTTGTAAGTAAAAATTTGGATACCAATTAACTATCCAATGAATTTATCCAATACATAATACTTCAGTACCGGATACTGAAATGTATTCAAGTAGCACAACACTACCCCGAACTGCTACGAGCTGGTAGAACTGGGACTTTACGCCTTCAATCAAACTGACCATAACTGGCTCCTCTTTCACTCGGTAAATCCCAGAACGAGTCATATATGATGGATTTTGCAGAGAAATTTTCTATACAAACATTATAAGAAACCACTGTTTTCAATAGAAAACAATGTTACCGGGTAATCAGATGTTACAATTTTTTCATCGACATATTTGGAATTTTAGAAAATAAAGGAAATGAAAGAAAATTCGTTGATGGCACACCCTCAAGAATTTTTCAGAAATATGATGCACAATGTACACTACTCGTTTTTTTTTAATATAATTTTTTCTTGTTAAGAAAAAAGTGAAAAGTGAGTCCAAGTCATAGTACAAGATGGAATTTTTTTCGAATTTTACCCAGGTTAACACTGTAATAAAAAAATTCAAAAAAAATGTTCTGCTCTGAACTGACCTTCTGCATTCAAGCGACGACATGCGATAGTATAGGCAGTAACAAAAATGAATCGATTTCGCATCAATGCCTAATGCAAATGGATATAAATATTTCAACGGATTGATTAAGAAAAAAGGTCGCCTAGTGATTTTGATGTGGAAATATCGTTAAATTTGTAGAAGTTTTTCAATTGGAGGAGTTCAATCCCCTCCTAAATTGACCGAAAAGGTCGTTATTTCTCTAGCACCAGATTAAGATTATCATGCTACATTACTACAGAAAATAATAAAAAATGTGTTTTGCATTGTGATATGTATATACCTTATCATGTTCATCGACAGCATTTTTATTTTGAGTTTGGGTCCTATCCTTCATTTGATTTGAATACACATAATGCAGCATTATAAGAACGATGTGAAAGTGGGATAATTTCGATATGCATTTTCGGCAATAATCTCACTTTATTTCTGTGCATTGATTTTGTAAATTCCTAAATGACTCATTTTGATAACAGGGAATCGTTCAAATGTAAAATCGTCAACATGGAGGCAATATCCAAAAATATTGTAGGAATTATATGTCAATGAAATATTGAAATAAGGTGACCTGGATAGCTTTATATATAAATAAAGTATAAAATTTATCCTATAATTACATACATATTATGGCACCTTAAGTCAGTCGATTCCAAACTTAATGTTACCACGACATTTTCACGAATTTTCCGAGGTTCCTGAAAATTTAGGAATCTGCTATTTTGATCATGAGTTCCTACTGTAGTGACAATCATTATATCAAAAATGCAGCTTTTTTCGGAAAAAAGTGATTTCAGACCTTCGTTAACTGGACTAAAAAATATATAATGGGAAAAATGCTGAAAGAGATTTTGACCATTTTTCGGTGTATCCAGTATAATCCGAAAATGTGGAGTAGCGAGGATTGGTTCAGGTATATACAGGGTGTTTGGTAATTCGACGTGATCCTTCAAAGGGGATTTGACGTCATTTGCAGGGAATTGAGTCGAGTGGAGCCTAGTCTGAAAATCTTACGAAAATATGATGATTTTTCAACTTTTTTTTTAATCACCTGCTTCATTATCGAAAATAATGAATGTTCTGCTTAACTCTAAGTTTTCAATGAATATTTTTTCAAAGCTGAGATTGTCATCTTTTCTTGCGAAAAAGTGTGTGCTAAAAATTCAGATAACCCGAGAAAAAAAGGTCATAAACTGTTTTTGTCATAAAAACTGATGAAAGAGCTGAGAATAATAAGCTAAAAATTTTATGAACTGTGTACAAATATAGAGAAAAACTTCCTTGTTTCATCAGATTTAGATATATAAGAAAAGTACATTAGATATATTTAGATTTGAGCAAAATGTGGGTTTTTCTAGAAGGTTGAATACGATGCTCTCATTTTCTTCAATGCTTGTTTTAATGAATAACGCATAACTAAAATATTTATACCAATTCGTCGTGGTATGACAAGTGTAAAAAATCCTTTGAAACGTTTCGAATCATTTCAGGTTGAACATATAATTCTGGGGCTATATATATAAAAGAAAGATATGAATATTGAGAGATCGGTTAAATACATGGATAAGATTTATTGGACAAAACCCTCTGAAACTGAAATGAACCGTAGACAGCTGTTTCGGGCTTTCGGCCCTCATCAGTACGGTGAGAAGTTGGAATTCGAAAACGCATAACCGATATTTAACCGATCCCTCAATATTCATATCTTTCTTATATTAAGATTCCTGGACTCGGATGTCACGCAGGTAGCTGAAGTTGTCGTGTTGTCGAGCCAGTATTGTCAATTTCATGTCACTGTGTGTTCTTTATGATTGTTATTCTTCTTTAATTTAATTGATGTTAATTGTTATTCTTCTTTAATTTAATTAAAGAAGAATAACAATCATAAAGAACACACAGTGACTGAAATTGACAATACTGGCTCGACAACACCTAATCAACCAGGATGACAATTAGTGAGATGTTTGCATGAAATTTTCATTTTATTTAATTAATATACATAATTTTTAGATGTTTTAAGTCCATTATGATGTATTTTACACTGAAGAAGGCGGATGCGCCGAAACGTTTGTATGAATAAACTATTTCACGTTTTTCAACTGTAACCTAGACACCCAACAAATAAATTCGAACAAGTTGATATATAAATAACTAGGTAAAAATGAATTAAAAAAAAAATATATATATATATATATATACAGGGTGGCCATTTGAAAACGAAACAGACGAGATTAAAGACGAAATAAATTTTTTCGATAGAAATGCTCGGACAGGTCGATTTCTGTTTCGAGGGGGACAACTTAAGATGTAGGTTACGGGCGCATAGAGCTTCAACCCTTGCTACTACAACCCTCACCCCAAACTTTTGAATAGGGAAGATGGGGTGAGTGATACCTCATTTGAAAGGTATTTTTATTCTGATTTCAGCACAGTAATTGTTTTTTCATTCTATGCATTAGTTCTCGAAATACAGGGTGGCCATTTGAAAACGAAACAGACGAGATTACAGACGAAATGAATTTTTTCGATAGAAATGCTCGGATAGGTCGATTTCTGTTTCGAGGGGGACAACTTAAGATGTAGGTTACGGACGCATAGCGCTTCAAGCCTTGCTACTACAACCCTCACCGCCAATTTTTGAATAGGGAAGATGGTTTGAGTGATACCTCATTTGAAAGGTATTTTTATACTGATTTCAGCACAGTAATTGTTTTTTCATTTCATGCATTAGTTCTCGAAATACAGGGTGGCCATTCGAAAACGAAACAGACGAGATTACAGACGAAATGAATTTTTTCGATAGAAATGCTCGGACAGGTCGATTTCTGTTTCGAGGGAGACACTTAAGATGTAGGTTACGGACGCATAGCGCTTCAACCCTTGCTACTACCCCCAATTTTTGAATAGGGAAGATGGGGTGAGTGATACCTCATTTGAAAGATATTTTTATACTGATTTCAGCACAGTAATTGTTTTCTTCATTTTATGCATTAGTTCTCGAAATATTCTTGACTAAGCATTTGAAAATGAAGGGGTATTTTCATGGCACTTGTAGTGTTTTTTTGTGAAAAATCTTTCAAATGAGGAATAACTCACCTCATCTTCCCTATTCAAAAATTGGGGGTGAGGGTTGTAGTAGCAAGGGTTGAAAAATTATTCAAAAAAATCGACTCTACTTGTTTTCACGCAACCTGCCTTCTAATCATCTTCAGGGCATAGACAAAAGCCGTCTGTGAAAATATTAGCTTTGAATATTAATATTTAGAGGTCGCTCATCGATAGTTTCTATTTTCGCTGCTGATGACAGGAAAAAAATTCTTTTTTCAATAAAAAAATTTTTGTTCTTGGACCAATAGACGGATTCCACTGTATGATACATTTTGGTGTAGGGAACTAGATACTCTACGAAAATGTTTAACACGATATCTCGATAAAACCACTTATTTAAATATTTTTTTCCGAAATACCTCAATATAAGTTATTAATATAGAGGTATTTTTGAAGAAAATGTTCGAATAATTTTTGAACGAGCGGTTTTATCGAAATATCGTATGAGACATTTTCGTAGAGCATCTAGTTCCCTACACGAAAATGTATCACACAATGGAATCCGTCTATTGGTTCGTGAAGAAAAAAATTTTTTATTGAAAAAAGAACATTTTTTCCTGCTATCAACAGCGGAAATAGAAGTCATCGCTGAGCGACCTCTAAATATTAATATTCAAAGCTAATATTTTCACAGACGCCTTTTTTCGATACCCTGAAGATAATTAGAAATAGAGTTTCGTGAAAACAAACAGAATGGATTTTTTTGAATAATTTTTTTCTTCAAAAATACCTCAATATTAGCATCGAATCGAATAACTTTTGAAGGGGCCGTTTTACCGAAATATCGTAAGGGTCATTTTTGTAGAGTATCTGATTGTCTACACGAAAATGTATTACACAATGAAATCCGTCTATTGGTTTCTGCTCTAGGAATTTTTTATTGAAAAAAGAAATTTTTTCCCTGCTATTAGTAGGGAAAATAGAAATAATGTCGAATATCCAGAATTGACCATATAACGAATGATGAAATAAGACGAAGGACAAATAGAATACTAAGAACATCCGAAAGAATAGAAACCCGACAGTTGATATGGTATGGTCACGTGCAACGAATGGAGGATAATAGATGGCCGAAACGAGCATTCCAGTACAATATAAACAGAAAACAAACACGAGGAAGACCTGCTACAACTTGGTTGAAGAATGTTTTTGAAATTATGAGGGATAGAGCAATTCATGAGGATGATTGGAGAAATCGACAAGTATGGAGATCGAAATGCGAGATGCGGCAGAAGCTGTAGAATCCTCGCTAATATAATATAAAATAAATAGAAATAATTGATGAGCGACCTTTAAATATTATTATTTGAAGCTGATATTTTCATAGAGGTCTTTTTCCGATACCCTGAAGATAATTAGGGGGGGTTTCGTGAAAACAAAAAATGTCGATTTTTTTGAAACAGTCTAATATATATATATACATGGAAAAGATTTAATGGACATAACCCTCTGAAACGAAAATGAACCGTAGACAGCTGTTTCGGGCTTCCGGCCCTCATCAGTACGGTGAAAAGTTGAAAATTGAAATCACATAACGTGTGTTGACTCCGTTATGTGATTTCAATTTTCAACTTTTCACCGTACTGACGAGGGCTGGAAGCCCGAAACAGCTGTTACGGTTCATTTTTGTTTCAGAGGGTTATGTCCATTAAATCTTTTCCATGTATTTCACCGATCCCCCATTATTCATCCTTATATGTATATATATGTATGTATATGTATATATTATTTGTTTTTTTTTTAACACGTCAGTGGAAACTTCAGAAATAACATAGAACTAAGGTTGGCCCCCGACTAAAATCTTGTGCGGGGGGGGCTCCGAATTTGGCTCTTCACCACTGCCAATTATATAGTGAATCTATTTACTCAAGGAACGCATAATTAGAGATCCCATTATTATACATACATAATAGTATATTCTAAAACAAGTTGCAGAATGAGCTCCTATTCCAACACGAATGCGAAGTTCGAAAACGAGCGACGAAGGAGCGAGTTTTCGATAGCATGAGTGTTGGAATTGCCTTCTGCAACGAGTATTAGACGGTATTTTCTCTATTTCAGTCAATTTTTGTGAAATACTCTCGAAATTCAAATGAAAATTCAGATAGTGACTTTTGTTTTGTATCTTGGCAGTAGGTGTGACATACGAAATTTGACAAATCACGGAATTTGAATTAATTTGATTCGAAACTTGATGCGATCGGAGGTCAGTACTGACAACCATAAAACGAAAAATATAACTGAAAACAATGCTGTAATGAGTTTCATTACAGCACTACTTTTAGTACTGTAATGAACTCATTACGATACTGAAATAGAGAAAGTATATTGCTTACATCGAAGTTTTATTCTCTGAATCACTCTCTGTCTTATCCATAATAATGTTCGCGTGTAATGCAGATTTATTAATTCCAAAGTGAATCGTACCAATAGAAAATATCTAATTCAACTAGCTGAATTACTTGAAATTTATGAGCGGATAATGTAAATTTCCTACGATGTATCGTTGTACAAATAGG
Organism: Hippodamia convergens; assembly: GCA_038502775.1. Lineage (NCBI taxonomy): Eukaryota > Metazoa > Arthropoda > Insecta > Coleoptera > Coccinellidae > Hippodamia > Hippodamia convergens. Next base: position 73,576,436 of record CM076608.1, read on the forward strand.
TTCCTTCGTTGCTTTCAAATTTTCATTATAAACATATTCAGAATGTTGATCACAGGGTAATTTCACTCGATTTATCTTTACTCTTCTTCGGTGAAAATAAGGTTGAAACTTTTAACATGACTATGCGATGAGATGAAAATAAATTCAAAAGTATAAAAATAATGTTGAGCTCCAATCCAATTATTATCGTCTCACTAAATAGAGATGGTTTGGTTAGATGAATATTCTGTACTGATTTGTTCTATGGATGTTTTACAGAGATTCAGCTTGTTTTAATGATATAATTAGTCGTTTCAAAGTTGCGCGTCGTGGGTACTGTAAAGATTTGTCAAGTCATGAAAGAGGGACCACAATTAGCCCAGATCAGCAATCAGAGTTTTTTTTCGAATTGCTGAAGTGAGCTTGAACAAAAGATTGTGATATACCTTCTTGTGCTCAGCTGTGCCGCTCAAATTTTCTGGACATTCCCTATAATTTCCCAGATCATTAAAAATTAAGAAACAAGTTAGACCTTCACTTTAGTTTTTGCTTCCCAAAAATCAGTACTGAAAATTGTTTCATTTCAATAACAAAAATGAAGAGGATAGGTTGCTTTAACGTTGTGAACAGTAAAATCTCAATAAGTTGATAATATACATTAAAAATGAGACATGTAGAGAACTGGAATCTAACATACGTGGAAGCAGATCATCAGAGGCCTGAAGACTTAAAAAAATCTCAGGGAAGGACAGAAAACGTTGAAAAACGACAGGCATATTTTAGATTTTCATCTTAAGAGGCGGCTGTGTGTATCACTGGTGCTCTCTAAATTCAATTATGCCGATGTTATTCACGGCAATGGTTTATGTTATTGAACAAACACTTCAGAGTGCATAAGGTGCATAATGTTGATTTTTGGTATGCGGATATTTGAGCGGTGTATAAGATCCAGAATTCGAGTGCTCGGTTGGCTGAATATGAGCAATAGGCGTATCCTTCATCTAACAGTTTTTGTTCACTCCTTGACGATAAATGGTAGGTATTCCTGCTTTGCTCAATTATAGGTTGATTCCTAAATCATCACTTCACTTCACATTAACTAGAAATAGGGAGGATCTTTCGATGCCACTTTCTCTCTTCAAGAGAAATTACATACATTATACTCTCACCTGAACTCAGATCATTGAGACCTAGAGCATTTGAATTAGCAATTGATATGGTTGAATCAACAATGTGGCCGGTATTCACAAAGTGAGTTTGTGTTTTTAATCATTTGTATTTTGCTTTACTTTAATTTTTTTCAACTTCTTTTTATTTATTGCGCGTCTTTTTATTAATTTTTCTTCACTTTTATTATTCATTATCTTGAAATATAAGACCAAATTTTCTCTAGGTTAAGTTGATAAGCATATCTGCTAGACTTCGACTTTTTGGTAGATTGAGGAAGTTCTTCATAATGAATTTTTCATATCTTTGTAATATGAAGTAATATTGCCTACTTAATGAAGTAAATTATTTTTTATCAAAAGCAACATTCGACCGATAATGGGAATGAATGAATAGAACACTTCGAGAAAGAGCTTCGAAAACATCTGGCATAATTATAATTCATGAATATTTCTCCAAAACGATATACAGTTAATGTTACAGCAGGAACAATCACTGAAGACGATGTGGAAATAACGCATAAGATCTATGAAAAACAAGAATGCTGCGGGACCCGGAGGAATCCCCGCAGAACTTATCAAAAAGGAAACAATAAAATCACGACATAAGATGGAAGATCTCTTCAGCAAATACCTGAACTCTGAAAATCCTCCCAGTGGAAAAGCAGTAAAAGTGACTGTGAAATTAAATTATCAGTGTAGGTATGTATATCTGTTCCCCAATAGGTCAGCACCTTGACGCGTTGTGGGGGCTTGTAACTGCAAGGAAGGTTGATCCTAAGTAATTGGAACTCCAGTTCCTGACAGATTCGTAACTCAGCCTTGTTTGGCAACATCATTATCCCATACACCTCAAGGACAAAATCTTCATAAAAAACTTCGATACCTATTCAAAGCAATGAGGTGTGATGTACTGAGCAGAAATTACGAAGCGTTTCCATCACTCGGAGAAACTTGCATGATGGCCCTGATTTAGGGCCACTTCTAAAATCTCATTGAGTGAAAGAGGATGTACAGAGATCTATTTTCGCATGTCATTGGAGATGCGGAACTTCATTTTGACGCAACTGGATGTCACTCTTTTGTAATTTCTGTTCAGTACACCACACCTAATTGCTTCAAATATTGAAGTTTTTTATGAAGATTTTGTCCCTGAGGTGTATGGCATACTGATGATGCCAAACCAGGCTGAAACCGGTATATCTCTCACCTCAGTGACAAAATAATTTAATATCATTTCTCCAACTCCATGATAAAAGATTTCTGAGCCCTGGAATTGAAAAAAGTATTTATTTCGATGATAACTATTTTGAATTCATCTATGTTTCAAAAATAATCGCGGTCATTACATGCTTAAAATTCGATATTATATATTATATAGCAGTTGTGGAGAAAATCAATCAATTGTGTCATTTTAACGCACACATTCATTTGAAAATGGACCGTTTATAAGACTTTTGAACTTAGAAGAAGATATGCGCGTTGATATAGAGCAACGCCAGTTTGCAAATTATTTACTAAAATTAGTCAGCGGCGAACTGTCTCAAAATAATACGGAAGAAATTGAAAGGCCGCAGAATATCATTTCAAACAACATTCTCATTGATGAAGTATTTGGTTGGTAATAGCTCAGCAAATGGAAATTTTGAAGGGATGAAAGAACGCGGCTCTTAACAGAGTTGTTGGAATGATATAGTTTCTAAACTTGCGGGAAAGTACAAAATTCACTATTGCTAAGATGAACCTGAAGCAACAGTCGAATTTACAACAGCATTTCCCAATGGTGTTAACATTTTAGACTTACCATCACATGAATTGTGATGGTAATGAATTAAAAAAAAAATACGTTGATAGGTGTGACACTCATTGTAACAAGTCTGCTCAATCACGTTATGAATGCAAAGGTTGTTACTGGTTAACAACGCAGCAATAAGGATTTTATATTATATGCAAAGTAAAATCCTTGACTCGTTAAAAAAACAACAAGGATGAACCATGCAGCGTCAGTAATTTCCCGTTGGATCTTCAAGGTGAAACTTTTGAAGTTAACTTAAAGTCCAGTTCAGTTTTCATGCATCGCATATTACCTAGGTATACCTCGCCTTTTCGAGAGTCAAGCGACCAACTTCGTGAAAAGTCATCTTTCATATGAAAATCCTCATCATACCCGGAATATAGTGTGGAAAAAAGTGTTTGCTCCAGTAAACCCTAAGGAATCATTAGAATACTTCAATTACAAAAATACCTATCAACCTATTAAATACACTCGGAATTTTCATTGGAATGAACGAATTATATAGTTCTTTCAATATCATGTCGGGAAGATGATTATTCATGTTTCATTAGTATGCAATTGATAATATATATATATATATATATATATATATATATATATATATATATATATTCAAAATTTTTTAACGGGATAGGTGGAAATTAAAGGGCTAGTTATTTGTGTCCTACATTTATTCTCTGTCAACGTTTCGGACCATTACTGATCCTCCTTCAGGACTCTGAAATTCATGATAAGATACAAATAGAAAAAATCAGAATATGAAATCATGGAGCTTACCGAATAGGTGAGGTTAAAGAATAAACTGCGATATCCAAATCAATGAAGAATGCAAGAAAGTATTATGGGTAATTATAACAAGAAAATTCAAATGTTTGAAAACACAACTTGACATGTACAAAATCAAAAACTTCTACAATTTTCGAATCAACAAAATTTCAGAATCTGACATACAAATCAAAAAAACTATGAACAGTGACATCGATAAATCTTCTTTTTTATCGGATTACTCTATTATGTTCAAATGAAATGAGATAACTGTAGATATTGCTAATATTTTCTATATCTCTTCTCGAGTTCATTGTTTTTTTAGTTTTTTTATATGAAACATTTCAAGGAATGATCTCTTCTTCAAGTTCTTTTCAAATTCAAGTATTTCTGTCGATTCCCAATCCATAACATGGTCCGTCCTGCGGCAATGCTCTGCTAACGCACAAACTTTCTTAGGGTTTTTGATGTCGCTCTTATGTTGTATAATCCTTCTTTTTAGTTGTTGTGAAGTCTGGCCGATGTATTTGAGATCACATGAGGCACATGGGATGTTGTATACAACTTCAGTCATACTTGTTTTCTTCATCTTGTCCTTCACCCTTGAGAATAGTCTTCCAATGTTGAATTGGTGAAGGACAAGATGAAGAAAACAATGTCTTTTCACATTAAATTCACGACGAAAATTTCTTTGCACTTGCACAACTGAATTATTTAATATGAATTGTTTTACTACATAAATTCATTGATTCATCGGAAATATCTCCATGGCCAATTGAATTGCAACTATTGACATATAAGAATGTGTTACTTCAATTGTCTAAAACAAATTATTATTTCCATAACGCACTATGAAAAATAGATGAAACCAGATGACTTACCTTGTATTTTCAATGAAATTTTATGAATATATTAGTGAAAAATTATTAATTTTAAAAACCAAGGGCAGAAAATGTGCGGAATTGTTACAAACTTCCATTCCGTATCAACTGCCAAAAAATGAATACGAATTTTTAGGAGAATCATAATTTTTTTAGTTATTGAATGTGTGGATGAAACATTGAACGCAGAAGAAAACAATCTATCGAAACTGAAAAAACTGACAACATGTCAAAATATCACATTTTCATTCCTACTTATTTCATTCTCGCAATACATTGAATTAAGAATTTTTGACTACAAAATCAGCACACTGGCTTTGTACACATTCCCTTGCACTGAAAATATGTTTTCCTGTGAATTTTCGATGGATTCTAGCAACTCACCGTGCATAAATTGAAAGTTGCTGGGAGCCCCGACATTGCCATTTGATCTGCAAAGAAGTGATAGCGGATAAAAAATATGAAGGAGTCTGCCAGACTCCACCTCATCGGCTCCGGGTTAAATCAATTTTATATCAAAATTTTTATTCCATTTCGACCATAATGTTCTCGTCATCAATTGTTGAAAAAATCTTATAATATTGAAACAATAAATAAATTGATAATATGTCAGAAAATGTTCATTCCTGCGAGCATACTGCCATTCTTTGTTATTCATTTCTCTAAATAAAATGTTCAGAATTTTTATTTTGCAAAACAGCTGTTATATATGGAGAAAGCGCAAGAATTGTTTACATAACATGTTGCAATTTCGATATCAGATATTCCGAGTTACCTGGATAACGATAGTAAAGTTTCTCAGGATCCAGCTGAATTTCATGGTACAGGAGAAACAAAATCATTACCGCAATCGTAAAAAAAACAAATCGACGTAATGGGTTATTATCAAACTCATCCTCGGTCACTTTTGAGGATTTAGAAGATCAGAGAATCTTGTTCATTGATAATTTTTTTGCCCGTCCAATAAATGGTAATTTTTTGTGAAGGATTTTTACTGAAAATTCAAGAACACAAAAACTTCTTGAAACATATTATTTGGTCTGACCAAGCTAAATTTACCCAACAAGGAATAACGAACGAAACGAAGTCAAGGAAGTTCAAACTGTATTTCAATTTCTACTAACTGTATTCTGCCTTGTCACAGATGACCAACTCAGATATTTCATTTGAAAACCTAGTCGAAAATTTCTTGAGTGAATTGCACCTCGCATTCAATAATTGGTACAGGAAAAATTTGCTAACACCAGAGAAAATTCGTCAAGAATATTTGAGGAATGTTGCTGGTGAAATAGGGGTCGATTTCTTCGACCGCTTCGATCTCCAGATCTTCCCCACTAGATTACTATTTATAGGGTATAATTAAGAAAGAAATTTACGCGAACGAAATATAGATCAGTTGCGAATCAAAGTATGTTAAGTTTTTCATAGTTCAGATCCTAATGAAATTATTTAGACAACGCAGTCTGGGCCCGTATTCTCCACAAGTGAGCTTTTAAACGTATAGGTACGTCTCAAAACGAACGGTTCAAATGCGAGTACTTTTCCGGATCGGTATTCTTGACGACCATTCGTTCCATGAAAGGTATACGTTTGAAAACGTGTGATCGAAACAGCCGGCAACACTGACACATTTCACAAATGACATAAATTGTTTGTTGAGGATTATGAATTCTAATTGAAAAACTACCACGGATCTTCAATCTGGTGAAGTTTCCAACCAATTCACAAGGGAAGATGCATAATAGAAATGGTCGAGAATAGGTAACATACCTAATAGCATGCTAGGTGCAATCAGAGATTGAAAGAATTTTGAGAAAGGTAAGATTATGATCCACAAACCCCTTTTGTTTAATCATAATATATATTTGTAGCCCTTGCAAGACCATAAGTCAAGAACGAAAAAGAAGGTTAGCAATGCGAAAAGGCCCGCCAGAGGAACAGGCGATGGGTCTCATGAGGAGTTTTGTTTTGTTTACTGTAATTGTGTACTTATTAGTTGTTGGAAAAGATATTATATTTTTTTGGAATAAATCTATAATGAGAGTGTGTATATGTTAATTGAAAGAAATGAAATATCAATAAATTTATGAATCATATATTCATGAAGTGTTTTACATAGGTGAGCGGACTTATCACTTAGGTATCACGGAGATTGGTTCTAATAATTGTTGCTTGTGATTTTCTTTATACAATATGATCGGTTTTAATGCGTTCTCCGACGTCATTGATCTCTATCTTTCTAGAGATTCTCCTCCAATAAAAGTTCTCTCATTTCTTTTTCTATCTCCTCCATCCAGCTTTTTCGAGCCTCTTCTGCTGCCAATTTTCGGTTGATTCTCATCATGTTTTCTTCATTGTCAATGGAAGACTCATATATTCGTAAAACAGCCAGTGGTATGTCCTCATACAAAGATTATGAAGCCCGACAAAAGCATTGATAATTTTACTTGCCGTCTCTTGAGCATAGTGAAAAACTCTGTATGCAAGCAGATGACGCAATCTCATCTTGAGGACCCCATTGTAGATTCCAATGAAACTTCTGATTGTTTTGCCATATTCATTGTACAAATATTCTGAAGTACCTTCTTCTCAAACGTCTACATAAACACAGAAAAATCAAACTATTTCACGAAAACGAATGATACAAAGCGCTCGCTGTAAACACTCGCTTTGAGAACGTATTCGTCCTTATAGTCACGAGTCAAGAATACCAAAGCGTGTGATATTCTGAAAGTTCGCATACGCATAGAAAGTTCACTTGTCGAGAATACGGGCCCTGGTCGTGATCGATATGTCTCGAACTGAATGGACGACATTACGAACGTGAATTCTAAATTGGACCTTGTTTGTATTTTTGAGAAGAGTTGAATTCGAAATGTTACCAACAAATATGTTCCTCTTGAATATTTCAGAAGATATATATTTTATGTTAGTGGTGTTATTCCCGCTTATTGTATACGAAATACAAACAGGGTTTACTCATCAATATTATTCAGAATTCAATATGATAAGCGAAATATCCAGTGACAAAACTATTTAACGAAATTTAGATTCAACATAAAATTTTTTGAAAAAAGGATTCCAAGAAAATTCACGGCATTATTTAAAGACCCTTGGTGGAGGAAAAGCGTTTCATTACTTTGACCCCCTTTTTTCCTAATCTCACCCTACTCACTGTCTATTTATAGGTTATAAGCAGGAAGAGAGTTAACTCGAATGTTATAGAGAACAGTTGCGACTAAAAATGTTTTTAACAAAAGAGAGACATTTCGTAACAGTTAATCGCCACTTCTGTTCGTATGTTTAAGAAAACCAAAATTCGAAATATGACCGAGAAAATTGATTTCAAGCATTTCTCAAAAAATACGGATTTTATTTTAATTGTGATATCTGCACACCTACAATATCTTTCAATGCAATATATTCAATTATGACTTCTCGTTGTCATCAATTTTGAGACTCACGGTATCCACTGTATCATGACTTGTAATTTCAAGCATTTACACAAAAACATCTTGTCAAATTAAGGTTATCCGTGATCAAACAGAGCTTCATTTCGATTTGAAGAGTGGAAAGTGTTACTTTCAGTCCAACTGGATCTCGAAATTTCAAATGTGAATTTCGATTCCTTTCCAAAAATAATACAACGAACGGAATTGGTGGGATACCTGTATTTGAAAACAATTAATAATTGCGTACCCTTTGAAATTTTCGAAAGAAAATCTCTCCGAGATTCTAGTGTCGTTCGAGTATCTACTTTTTTATCCACGAATAGTTTTGAATAGAAGGTCTCATCAAGTATTTGCATGAAACTTATGACGTACGCAACGGACGTGAAAGCTTTTTTCAAGTAATTGACTTGAAATGACATTGAATTAAAATTGGAGAATAAAGAAAATTTTGAATTCTTTTTACTACATGAAGATTTGAAACAATATTTCACAGAAAATAATCGTAGCGTTTTCCTTATCTTTCATTCTCCGAAAAACAGCTCTCGTGGTATCCGAGTATATCAAATCGATGATGAAATGGTATCACCCTCATTGTACAACCAAAGACTCAATTCGTGGCTTCGGTTGGCTGCACCTTGTGTCGCATGTATATATCTGAATATGAAACAAATCGAAAATAATACAGCGGAATAATTCAGACGCAATATTCTACTGGAATATTTTGGCAACACTGCTCGGGCTTGCCATAGACCGTGAATCATCTATTTTTTACACAAAAAGGCTTGGTATGGCATTACCATATGACAGGCTTCTAATGGGTTGTGATACGTACTCCCAAATGTATAAATTATACACACCCCCCTTGTATCACCGCACACCCTGGCTTCACTTCACCTGTGTCTTATGGCGGGCTTGGTAAAGATAGTCTAATGCGTATATATATATATATATATATATATATATATACTAAATTTAATTAAAGAAAAAAAGTGTTCTAACCAAAAAAGACCAAAAATTGGTCAAACCAGGAACAAAAAAATGAAATCAGAACATTCAAACTTGTAAATGTTTTCAACGACGTCATGGAAGGGATCATAGACATCAAATACAACCATAAATGTTATAACCTCGAGAAAATGACATGATATGACAATGAAGAAAGACAAGCCATGTGATGTAGAGCCCTCCTGCATTAACTGTCACTACGACCATGTCGCCATACTCAGGAGGTGCCAGGAGTATTCAGTAAAAAAGAGGTAAATCGTGACCTTGCACAATGTGTCTCTATATGAGTCTGATAAAAAATCTACAATTTGGTTTTCGTCCCCAACATTCCACTGTGGATCAATTTCTCAGAGTTGTCGAACACGCATCTACTGGTTTTGAATAGAAGCAAGTAACAGGTGCGGTGTTTCTCGACATTTCTAAAGTCTTTAACAATGTGTGGCACGACGGCCTCGTCTTCAAACTCCGTGAAGCGAAAAGACCACTCTCACTGTATCAAATGATCCACTCATTTCTTCCTAGCGAAAATTTCTGATTCGATCTCTCAACCGAGAGACCTCGCGGCCGGAATACCCCAAGGAAGCGTATTGTCTCCTTTGCTTTACGCCATGTATACTGCCGATATTCCGAAATCCATTCAAACTTCATTGGCTGTGTACGCAGACGACACAGCTATTCTAACCATATCCAAATATCCCCGTTCAGCCACAAAATATCTTCAAAATTTTGTGGATACTATGGAAGAATAGTGCTCCAAAGGGCTGATCAACTGAATCCCGAAAAAAGTAACGAACTTCTCCTAACACGGAAAAGAGTCCAACCTCAGAGTAATGTAAAATTGTTTGGAAAAGACATTCCCTGGCAATTTCACTCTACATCGTGAGCTGAAAATTCAACCTGCATACCGATCAGGCAATTCAAAAGGGCAGCCATATATCTGTTCCCAAGAAGTTGATTCTTCACAGGTACACGCTGGGTACACGCCCTCAGCAGGACGCAATTGAATAAATTGGAAATCTTCCAACGAAAATTTCTCAGGACCGCCTTCAATGCTCCCTGGTTTGTTCGAAACGCCCAACTCCGCCATATTCTTATGGCAATGAACTAAACGAAAATGTGATAACTTGTGATCGAAATCGAATCTGGAGCTGAGTTTTGCAATCCGAATCGGCTAGCGATTAGTGCGCCAGAGAGTGGGGGGAACAAGGCACACCGCAAGAGCCCCAGTCGCCGCTCTGTTACATTTCTATTTTCTCGGGTCGAGACTCGATTTTTAGTAAAACATGTTTTACATCTCTGAATTCCGATTCGAAAGAAGCAGAACTTACAGAGGGCTCACCATATCCAAAAAAAATACATCATAACCGCACTGAGAATGGGATAGTAGTGAATTGAATTTTTCAATTTCTTCTCTATTTCAGAATTGTAAGAAGGGTTAATTTCGTTTCCTTTTTCTGGAAATTCAATGTTTATTTCACATTCTGTGAAAGTATTTTTAGCCCATATCAAAATATTATTATTTACGTCATCTGACCCTAATGGAAGTCTTCATCTTAGTTATAGTGTATTATACCTCCTTCAAATAATTATGGCAGCAGTGCAAATTCAGACAACCAATCGGGATGCGAACGTTTGTACAAATTTCGTAGTACGGTCTGTTGCCATGTGTACGGATTTACCTACCAATATACCGATTTATTGAATTTTCACCTTTTGAAGAGTAAATATGAAGTTATTTCTGAAAATTCCACCGGCACCAGTCACAACGAATGTAGCACAATTTTTTTTCACAAATTTGGGAATAGAAAAAACATAATTGCTGAAATACGATTTTTTTAATTTCAATTCTCTTGGAAATAAAAAATACTTTTGGAAAAATTCGAACGGCACAACTCAGTACACAACACAGTACATGAAAAACAAAATTTCAGCTGTCAATACTCAATTTTATGGACAATTCTAGGCTGGTTCGAACAACATATTTCAGGAAATATCTTGAGAACCGTAGGTAATAAAAGAAAAATTTCAACAGCACATATCAACACAAATAGGTTCATTAACATTTCTTTTCGAAAATCCAAAAGACAGAGACACACTGTTGCCACATTCTTCTGATTTTTCTTATTTTCTCCATTTGAGGAAAAAACTGTGAATTTCATCTATGAATCTGACTGGCACAAGTTGTCCCAATTGCCGCGCATCCATATAGATCAATTTTCGTAAAAAAACACGAAAATGCCGTACTAACTTTTTTCTAATTCATCTTTTTGAATTGATTAGGGGGAAATTCGTGAAAAATTACGTCACAATTTTGCCGACGACTTACAATTTTTCGAACATGTTTCCTTTGGAAAGAAAGCAAAGTGCTGGGCTGACTTTTTTGATTATCCTAATTTGCCGGAAAATCTGAAGAATTTTCGAGAAAATATTCACGGCACAAGATAGCACAAATTTTTCCATTCATTTGTAAAAAGAAAAAACCAAAGTGCGAAATTATTTCTCAATTAGGTGAGGAATCTCAAGCAGATGATGAAAACAAACCGTCTACTTCTTCATCACCTGTTTCAAATACAAGGGGAATAGACGTGTCTATGACCTCGGTTTTATCAGACACCAACTCAAATTTTGTCTGCGACAAAAAACAGGTATCTCTCGTAAATTTCTTTTTGTTTGGCAATCCCTTCAATACCCACATATTTTATATGTGTATAATTTATATTGTCTTTTAGGAAGAGGCAGTATCCAATACATGTGGGTGATTTCAATGAACCAGATCTGCAAAAACCGAGGCGAAATCACACAAAACGCCAAAAGTATTGGGAAATTTCACAGGAAACCACCATAAAACAAAAAAATACAATAACGATTTTGCAAAATAAGACCAGGCGTTATTAAAGCAAAATAAATCCTTTAAATTCACTTCCTGATGACTTGAAGGAAAAAAATAAGCTCACTGCACAAAGCACGTTTATTTTAAAGGTATGTCCATCAGTGAAATCTACTTAGGCATTATGAATGTTGTTTTTCTATGATTTTACATTCTATTTCTTGGCATTGCGAACAAATTTCTGATTTATTTCATTGCAGCCTTCTTCAAAAAATCAAATTCTATAAAATTGTCATTTGGATGGCTGGACATTGTCGCTTTGTCCGAATAGCTTCCTGAAAGGGGACTCGGAAGGGTTATGTAATCAATTGAATTTTTTTTGCTTAAATTCACCACATGCCTTCATACTTCTGTATATTACCAGCCAGTAGACTCTTGCCACCTATTCCCAATCTATTTCCTTCATCCATAATTTTTTCCTTGTTTCCTTGCTATGTACCATGTTTTCATTCTAGGCCATCAATAACTGGTTCTCCGAATTTGAGCAAGCCCTCATAGAGCTTCGTGCTTCTGAGAGGTACTTCGGTACCTATTGAGAATCAGAATAATACATTATATACAGGGTCTTTCACGAGGAACCTCACCCATATTGATACGGGAAACTACTGAACGTATTTTCATGAAATTCAGCACTTATAAGTATTTCACGATGCTGATGAGATCTAAAATATTTTCAAGGCATAAGACCCTCCGGTTTTTCCGGAAATGACGTCAACTTCCGTTTTTCAAATTGGAACACCATTTTTTTATTGCAGAAATAGATTCCTTAGAAAATTTCGAGTTATTTTGATGTAACATTTTTCAGTTTTGGTTGGAAAATTCTCTCTGAGCAGGAAAATTCGAAAAATAAATCGAAAATAGAGCTCCGCTGAAACGAGAATAACTTCGAGGTTTTTGGATGGAAAATTTTCATTTTTGGGATTTTTCAAGATGTAAGATTGATGTATCCACTTTAAAAATCGAAATCGCGATTCATGATACAGGGGGTGAAAAAATCGCTTTCAAAGTTAGGGATGACAAAATCGTGAAAAATCAATTTTTTCAATAATATTTTACATATTTAGAATTTTGAAAAACTCGTCACAGGGTGTTCCAAATGTTCGGTCAAAAATTGGGATCAAGATTGGCCTATAACTTTCGTTTTTCAAATTTGAACCCTATTTTTTTATTATTGCGTTGGATTCTGCAAAGAAAAATGACGATAATGTTCTATCATATTGATACTTCTAAAATTAATAATTCTCGAGTTATCTAGTATTTTCTGATTCCATGTCGTACGTTGCGTCAAATGCATAAAATCTGTTTCATAACAACAATGAATTTAAAAAAAAAGGTGTGTCACTTATTAGAATAATTTATCTTCTACTAGCTGACCCGGCAGACTTCGTACTGCCACAATCGATAAATAAAAAAGCAACTTTAATATTATAATAAACAATTATTGTATAATACCTTGAAAAGGGACATAAAATTGTCCTGTACAATATATATGTGTTGCGCCAAATGATGTCGTCTGGAAACAGCTGTTATATGCTTATGCCTGCGGCTTCGCCCGCGTAGACTGTTGATGAAAAGTAGCCTTTATCATTGCTTGGGATTTAGGATATCAAATTTCATCACGCTAGGTTATATATATTAGTCTAGCAAAATAAATTAACACAAAAAAATGGAGAGACATTTAGAAGTTACTGTAGAAATTATGTCAGATGAGGATTAGTCTTCATAGGTATTTTGAAATTTATTGAAATCCGGATCAACAACAAAAAACAAAATAAAACGGATTAGAGGAAATGACATTCGTTGTTTATCGGTTTTTTCCACCTACTGTAATATACTTCTGTGAACAATGTTACGTGATTTGTTTTGTTCAGCGAAAACATGGAGATTTTCTGATGAAGAAAACGTGAGCAAGCTACGTAAAGTTGTCCGTGGGAAAAGCATGGTGTGCCTAAATGTATTCCGGCCTCATTTAGAGTTTGCCCTTGCGATTTATTGATCGTCATTGAAAATGCTACTTTCAGCGGGAACTGCAAACGTTCAAAATTGAAGGGTAAGTTATTGGGCATTATTGGGATACGTGTTATAAGCACATTGTCACCTCTACCTTCTCCAGTTAAAATTGTGGCCTTTACAATATGCCTCCCTAGTTCTGTCACTCGCAATCTAGTACCATTGCATAATCTTGGTGCATCCAAGTTACGCATTAACAAAACGGGTATGCCTACCTTCAATTCCAGCTTATGGGATGGCACTCCGGATACCCCTAAAGAGTTCAGAAACTCCACGGGGTAGTTCGTACAGTCTTCGGATGACATAACTGTGACGATAGAGATGAACGTTGATGTTTCGCTGGTTATTTCGTTCAGAATTTTTCTATTTAATTTTGCAACTGTCTCATTTCTCGGTGCCAATATGGTTCTTTAAAAAGCTAATATTCATCTTGGATATTTTGTTGTAAATTGGGACAAAATATCTCGAGCAGTTTCTCAGCGTATGATCCTGACTCCATATCACTAAATAACTTGATACGCATGTTAGTGGTGAGATGCAGCTTTTCAACTTTAGTCCATACATATGATGACTTCAGACATGCGTTTTTTTTCATCTGCTGCAGTGCCTTGCTCGATAACAGGCAAAGTCTGTCGGAAGTCCCCAGCCAATAAAACTACCGCACCCCCCATTAACGTTTTTTTGGAGTGAATGTCTTGTAAACAGCGATCAAGAGATTCAATGGCGCGTTTGTGTGACATATTGCACTCGTCCCACACGATCAGCTTACACTGTTGCAACAGGATGCCACGGGCGCTACTCTTACTGATGTTGCACGTTGGGGTTTCTTCGCTCGCCAGATTGAGAGGTAATTTGAATACCGAATGTGCCGTCCGTCCACCGCTCAGCAATGTTGCAGCGATACCAGAGGAAGCCACAGCTAATGCAACATCATGGGCATTGCGAATTTTTGCTAGAAGCAAATTTTGCAAGAAAGTTTTTCCTGTACCGCCCGGAGAATCAAGGAAAAAAAGGGCCATCTTCGCCACTCTCTACTCGTTCTAATATTTTATTATATATATCTCTTTGCTCAGGTAGTAGAAGTGGCCCAGTTTCGCGCACGTGAGAGCCTAATTCGGCGGTATCATAGTTCAGCTTTCTTATCAAATCGTTCGACAGCTCTCCTCTACGACGTGGTGAGGGCATACCAAAATCGGACAATTTCTTTCGATAATCCCCAATACCTCATCGAAAGAAACATCATCGTTGACCTGATCCATTCTTTCAAATCTGTGAATGATATCTTCTGATAACGCAGTTCTGTACTTATGCCATAGTTGCAGAGGATCAGATAAACCACATGTGCATATCATTAAAGCAAATAGCTCTCTAACGTGTGCCGGTGATCGACACAGTACGGCCTCTTCTATAGTGGCATCCCAGTGGTTGTCATCTTCCAACAACCCCATTTTCTCACACGTCTGACGAAAAGTGCCAAATTCCTGACCGTCAATTGATTTCAAATCCAAGAAACTGGTGGGACCCTTCCTTGTAAACGACGTTTCCATTCCTTTCTTCCCGAATTCCAAGTATGGTAGCGAGGCACGTCAATGTATAGTAAGGATTTCGCTAACGGGTCAGTTTGGCACAACATGAAAAACGAAGTCAGTGTTTAAACCCTCTCACCATTAGGTAAATGAATCGCGAGATGAGTGTCGGCTGGGTGTCTTTCGTGCAGAGGCATACCTAAGATCAGGGTTCGACCGATATATATCGCGGATACTTATTCTGATATATATCATGATATATATATATATATATATATATATATATATATATATATATATATATATATATATATATATATATATATATATATCGATATTTATAAGGATTGATATATATCAAGGATATTCATAAATTTACTAAAATTTGCGAATGTGCTTAAAAAGCACTGAAATATAAAACGATATCTTCTCCAAGACAATTTTATTCATCCGCTATCCATGTGTCCACTCTCCATGCATAAGATTAGCAATATGCTCGATTCGTGTCAGACACTCGTATTCAAACTCGTATTTATAACTTTTAACTCCCCTCCATTCCGTCTATGCAACACACGCTCTTGACTCGGATTTCGGATCAATCTTATATTTATTGTGATAACTTTTTAACTATGCGTCCAAATTAATTTGTGTAAAAGACAAAATTCATCTACATTTAGAACTGAAAACGATAAAAAAATCAATTTTGCTATAAGTCATCAGTTCGACAGCTGATAAAGGATAATCGGCAGAACCGCCACGCCTAAGGGTCATTTATGCATATCACCGTAAGAATAACATGGGTGATCGATGAGACGAAACGGATAAATATCAGGCATTTTCCGACTCGCTTGATATTTTCTCATTGTTTTATGCTGAAATACCACAAAATTTTTGAAAATTATGTTATTCGGATAGATAAACTATATTGATGTGAAACTTCATTTGAATCCGTTCGGTAGTTCTCACGTGAAAGAGTAACAAACATCTTCACATCCTCACAAACTTTCGCATTTATAATATTAGTAGGATGACCAAGGTCATTTATCTTCTATGACCAAGGTCATAGTTGATATGAAACAGATTTGATGAATTTGACGCTACGTACGACAAAAAATCAGAAAATCCTAAATAACTCAAGAATTATCAATTTTAGGAGCATTACCATTTTTGAAGATTATCATCATTTTTCTTCGTACAATCCATCGCAATCATAAAAAAATAGGGTTGTAATTTGAAAATCGAAAGTTATGGGCCAATCTTGATCCCAATTTTTGACCCAACATTTAGAACACCCTGTGATGAGTTTTTCAAAATTCTAAAAATGTACAATATTGACACAGTCTTCGACTTTAAAAATGTGAAAACGGTTTGTGCTTAAGGTATCTAGATTAGGAATAACAAACATAATACCGAATACTCTTTTCTATCTTTTTCTTCAGGTTTTTCTCGATATTTTGGAAAGTATTTCGACGAATGCAACGATTTAAGTACGAATGTATTCAGAATTGCATACTCTATCAAATTCAAAAACGAAAAAACAGAAGAAAAAAATTTTTTTGAAACAGTCTAATATATATATATATATTAGACTGTTTCAAAAGAATCGAAATTTTTTGTTTTCACGAAACCCCCCCCTAATTATCTTCAGAGTATCGAAAAAAGGCCTCTATGAAAATATCAGCTTCAAATAATAATATTTAGAGGTCGCTCATCAATTATTTCTATTTTCCCTAATAATAGCAGGGAAAAAATTTCTTTTTTCAATAAAAAATTCCTAGAGCAGAAACCAATAGACGGATTTCATTGTGTGATACATTTTCGTGTAGACAATCAGATACTCTGATGTTTCCTACGATATTTCGATAAAACGGCCCCTTCAAAAGTTATTCGATTCAATGCTAATATTGAGGTATTTTTGAATAAAAAAATTATTCAAAAACATCGATTCTGTTTGTTTTCACGAAACTCCATTTCTGATTATCTTCAGGGTATCGAAAAAAGTCGTCTGTGAAGATATTAGCTTTGAATATTAATATTTAGAGGTCGCTCAGCGATGATTTCTATTTCCGCTGTTGATAGCAGGAAAAAATTTTCTTTTTTCAATAAAAAATTTTTTCTTCACGAACTATTTGACGGATTTCACTGCGTGATACATTTTCGTGTAGGGAATTAGATGCTGTACGAAAATGTCTCATACGATATTTCGATAAAACCGCTCGTTCAAAAGTTATTCGAACTTTTTCTTCAAAAATATCTCTATATTAATAACTTATATTGAGTTGTTTTGGAAAAAAAGTTCAAATAATTTTTGAACGAGTGGTTTTATCGAGATATCGTATGGAACATTCTCGTAGAGTATCTAGTTCCCTACACCAAAATGTATCATACAGAGGAATCCGTCTATTAGTTCGTGAACAAAAAATTTGTGGGCAGCTGTATCACTATGGTTGATTTCACGTCATACCCATATTTTCCGTATTAGTTATAAATATAAATTTTGGATAATTCAGTACCAGCAAGAATTTTTCTGAAATGGGTCCTCAGAACCGTGCCCCCTTACAACCATCATCAGAATTTTTTTCTCTTGCATGGAGCACCGGCCCCTATCTGAAGCAAGGCCCCTAGGCAGTCGTCTGATCTGCCTGATGGTTAATCCGGCTCGGTGGGTCCTAGTTTTCGAATTCGTGGAATCAAATTTTCTTAGAAACTCTAATGTAGCTCCTGCCTCTGCCATATCTCTTCAAATATCGACGTTAAGTATTGGTCTTTCGACGGTTGGATTCACGATTGGAGGAAGTACAATATATTCGAACTGTGGCTAAAATTCTCATTTTACTTCGAGATAACCTTAAAAGCCAATATCGAAGTAACGTACGAATAGAGGTTTTTACTGAAAAATGGTGGCCGATTTTTTTTTCATAAGAGTATGTGCGAGATTTTTTTGTCATTCTCGCACATACTCGTTTGAACTTGCTGGGACATCAAAAGGAAATTAAGAGTACTCTATAGTTCATTTCTGGATTCATTTCTGAAAGAATTTCCCAGTTAAAATTCAGCAATTCTTCCGACACTAACCTTGCAGATGCTACATCGTTGAAACAGAAAGATAACGGGAAGTCATTATTTATTTTCCATTTAATCATTTGTGATATTCATTCATTATTTAAAATTTTGAGGGACAGAATCATTTGTATGTAATATTTCTCATGTGATATGTCATCATGAATGCATGAGAATTTCACTCTCATGAATGAAAATCTCTGGATTTCTTGAATGTTGCAGTTATGTTTTGTAGAATCAATTATCACAGCAGATTGCCCCTCCTTTATTCACCAAAAGAAATTACATAGCCTCCATACTTACTGTAGGTACCTGTGTCCCAAATTGGTTAAGATTGCATTGTATCTCAGCTATGATTGAAGATGAGGACATGCGGTTTTGGCGACCCTGTGTCACTTTTTTGTAAAACTTTCAAATCCACATATAGAAATATTTCAACTACTTTTGTTTCTGAAATACAAGGCAAAAATGAAAAATGTGCTTTTTTGTAGGTTGTAATTTCTCGGGACCAGTATAAAATAGAAAAAAAAATTAAAAATTATGATAGATACTTTACGTGGAAGTCAATGGGGTAGTTGAATAATTTATTCAGAGCACTGTATTTAAGATTGAGCACAAACTTTCTGAATACAATAATTTTTCTGAATACATTGATGTTTCACAACCGAACCTTGAATAGAATTAAAAAATCAGAAATCTCCATATTTGTGTTAGAGAACATAATGTTGAGAACATTTTCAAGTTTATGTTGAGGAGTGATATTTCGTTTAGGTGTGAATGAGAAGGTTCAAGTGACATGGTGTTTCGACTAACAATTAAATGCATGTGTGAAAGAATGCATGGCGTATCATTAAAAAAAAAACAAACTCAAATATGGATTCTTCTGATTTTTGAAACTGAAATTTAGGTAATGTTGTTATACATCAATGTATTAGGAGTTTGCATTTTTTTCTATCTTTCACAGGGCGCGAGAAATAATAACATATTGAAAAGTGCACATTTTTCGTTTTCGCTCTGTATTTCAGAATCAAAAGTAGTTGTAATATTTCTGTTCGTGGATCTGAAAGTTTTACAAAAAAGTGACAAAGGGCCGCAAAAACCGAATGTCTCTATCTTCAATAATAGCGAAAATACACGTCAGTTCTCAACCAATTTCCTTTTATATCAGAAATATTGCAGGTTGTGAAGTAAAGTTACTGAAATCATATGTTATCAATTAAAGCATGATCATTTCTAAAAAAATCGTTTAACCGTTTCAACCTTTTCAGTTCGAGAAAAATCAAGTTGACTTCGAAATAACCTTGAAAACAATTGGTACCAATATTGAGACAAGTCCTCTTTTCTACCTAGAAATTTTCATCCGGGACATTTTTTTCCAAAGGACAGTTTTTGAGCTAATTTTTCACTCACGGTCATTATTTGAACAAAAAGATTTTCGCTTTTTATTCAACGTATGAAAATTATAAGGATTCAATCGAACAATTTCAGTCGACTTTGAAAGTGCCGAGAGCATGTGAATCACAATATCGAATTATTTGCATGTATTTTCTTCAAATTAATCGTTTAAATAAATCCCCGTGGAAATCAGCTAAAAGTCAATCGCTCCCATCGCTTATCCATTTTTTGGTTGATTTGACAGTTGATAGAATGAAATTTTTTAGTTTTGTGGAATTAACTTTCAGAGCAGATTGACTTATCTTTTTCACCAATAAACAAAAAAGTAAAAACATATTGTTCCTTATGAGCCTGAATTTTCAACATACTCCTCAGTTTTGGTGGTTTCACTTGACTGAAATAATAATAATAATAAAGACATCTATTCTGCGAACAAAATATATACATAGATTCAATAAAAGAGTATGTATGCGATGCCTTTTTCTCTATGATGTTTCAAAGCTCTGAATTATTAAAAGCGTATATGAGTATTTTTATTAAAAATTGTCGTGATAAATTGTCAGTTTGCATTGAGTTCCAATTATTCAACTAGAAAATGTCAGTTCTTTTGTGAGAATATTAAGAATACGAACATTACTTGGATGCAAATCAAAGCCTGTATATACATATAGATTCAATAAAAAAGTATGGGTGCAATGTCTTTTTCTCTATGATGTTTGAGAGCCCTGAATTATTCAAAGCGTATGATTAACTCAAGGATGTAGTGAAAAACATAAAAGATGCCACGAAGAGGAGAGTGTAATAAGTAAAAATGTGATAAAGAGTATTAACAAATACAAGTGACTCTGCCGCCTGCCTGTACATGCTCGCGATATTTGCTTTCTACTGAATTCCAACCATTGGTAATATAAATTCTCGTAATGCGATGGCAATATTTCGGTTTTTGAAGAAAAATTAAAAATTACATAGAAGTCATCAGATAAGACTAATCGATCGGAGTGATAATTCAATTTTAGTCATAGGTACCGCAAATACGAAAATATTGTTAAAAAACTGATCAAAGTATTAATTCGATTATTGTCAAAACGCAAGTTATTCCCATCCGTACGATAACATTATGTCACGCAACGACTATTGGGAGCCGAGATTTTCATGAACGAATTCGATGAAGATGAACAAATTTAATATTATCAGAATGTAGCTGCCTCTTCAGAACCAAATCCACCGAAACAGTGTTGCCGTTTTTACGGAAGACCTATGAACGATGAAATGTAAAATTCTGTATATCGAGGAGGACCGATCCTCTGTAGAATGGTAAAAAATATACATAATAATATACGCGTGAGAGCGCCCTCCTGTTTCGCGGTGAAAACTCTCGGAACTAAAGTATTCAAATTCGACAAAAACCGGTCCTAAGTCCTCCCTCTGAAATTTTGCCAGGTAGTTGCCTATGATGTAAGGATGAATTTAACAGGCGATGCGTTAGGTCCTCCGTATACGGAGGACCTATCGCACCCGGAGGACCTATACCATGAAACGGGGCTATTAGAGGAGGACCTATTTACCGCAGGATATATATATATATATATATATATATATATATATATATAAATGTATTTGAATTCACAGTCGGACTATCAATATGTATTAGAGATTACTCTTTATTCATCATCTTGAAACCCTATATCAGTCGAATTTCCTCAATTCCTCTACATATCTATATATATATTAGACTGTTTCAAAAAAATCGACACTCTTTGTTTTCACGAAACCCCCCCCCCTAATTATCTTCAGGGTATCGAAAAGAGACCTCTATGAAAATATCAGCTTCAAATAATAATATTTAGAGGTCGCTCATCAATTATTTCTATTTTGCCTACTAATAGCAGGTTGAAAATTTATTTTTTCAATAAAAAATGCCTAGAACACAAACCAATAGAAGGATTTCTTTGTGTGATACATTTTCGTGTAGGCAATCAGATACTCTACAAATATGTCCATTACGATATTTCGATAAAACGGCCCCTTCAAAAGTTATTCCATTCGATGCTAATATTGAGGTATTTTTGAAGAAAAAATTATTCAAAAAAATAGATTCTGTTTGTTTTCAAAAAATTCTATTTCTAATTATCTTCAGGGTATCGAAAAAAGGCGTCTATGAAGATATTAGCTTTGAATATTAATATTTAGATGTCGCTCAGCGATGATTTCTATTTCCGCTGTTGAAAGCAGGAAAAAATTTCCTTTTTTCAATAAAAAATTTTTTCTTCACGAACCAATTGACGGATTCCACTGTGTGATACATTTTCGTGTAGGGAACTAGATGCTCTACGAAAATGTCTCATACGATATTTCGACAAAACCGCTCGTTAAAAAGTTATTCGAACTTTTTCTTCAAAAATACCTCTATATAATACCTTATATCGAGGTATTTTGGACAAAAAAGTTCAAATAACTTTTGAACGAGTGGTTTCATCGAGATACCCTATTAAACATTTTAGTAGAGTATCTAGTTTCCTATACCAAAATGTATCATACAGTAGAGTCCGTCTATTCGTACATAAACAAAAAAATTTTTTATTGAAAAAAGAATTTTTTTTCTGGCCATCACCAGCGAAAATAGGAACCATCGATGAGCGACCTCTAAATATTAATTTTAAAAGCTAATATTTTCACAGACGCCTTTTGTCGATGCCTTGAAGATGATTAGGAGGCGGGTTGCGTGAAAACAAGTAAAGTCGATTTTTTTGAATAATTTTTTTCTCCCAAAAATTCCTCAATATTAGCATCGAATCGAATAACTTTTGAAGCGGCCGTTTTATCGAAATATCGTAAGGGACATATTTGTAGAGTATCTGATTGCCTACACGAAAATGTATCACACAAAGAAATCCGTCTATTGGTTTGTGTTCTAGGAATTTTTCATTGAAAAAAGAAATTTTTCCCCTGCTATTAGAAGGCAAAATAGAAATAATTGATGAGCGACCTCTAAATGTTATTATTTGGAGCTGATATTTTCACAAAAGTCTTTTTTCGATACCCTGAAGATAATTAGGGGGGGCTTTCGTTAAAACAAAAAAAGTCGATTTTTTTGAATCAGTCTAATATATATATATATATTGATAAATATGTATGAATTATAAATAGTATAGATAAATAATAAGTAAATTTTTAATGAAATAAAAAGCTTTAGAGTCAGATTTCAGATCACAAAACACCCACGATAATACGATTTGCACTGTGAAGCTCATTTTTCGCGAATTTTCGGGACCCCAAAGTTTGAAAAAAAAATGCAAAAATTCCAAAAATTTTGCAAGAAATAGCAAAAAAAATCGACGAATTTGTCTGTAAATTAATATTTTTTTATCGATGTATTTTTGCAATAGGGTGAAAAAAGAGTTAGGACGCCTGATGAAAGGATTACCTTGATGAGGTAAAATATGCGCATTCCACTCCTAATTTTCAAAAAACCGAATTTTTGCAGGCGATATTTCAAATTTTTCTAAATTTTTGGTCATTTAGAAAGGTTTTCAAAATCGATTTTAAGTGAAAATTTGGTAATTTCAAAATTTCAGGTTTTATCAACCGAAGCTCAAAATTTTTACATTGAAATGCTGATGTTAATGGTCACTAAAGCTCGATTAATTGGCTATCTTGCATAAATTAGCCAAATTTCTGGATCTTAAAGCTAATTTCTTATAATAATATAAACACCTATACTAGAAATTCTGAAAAAATTTGATACTAAAAAATTTAAATTTACTAAATAACAAAAAACTGGCATTCTTAATTTTAGATTTTTTGCGATAATGATAAAATTAGTATTTTTATATAAATATTCAAATTTGATTTATATTAGGAAGGTTGAATAAAGTAATTCGGCAAATAAGTTTTTCACCTGTTTATTGAAAACATTTCCTTCTGAATATAATTTAATGTAGGGCCTGCCCACTGAATTATTGAAAGGCCGCAGTATTTTGACTGTGCAAAGGTAGCATAATCATTAGCTTTCAAATTGAAAACTTGTATGAATGGTTTGATGAGAAAACAGCTTTCTTTATTTAAGTGTTAGATAATTTTATTTTTATGTTAAAAGCTTGAATATTTTTAATAGAAACCCTATAGAGTTTTATATTTTTATATAATTGAATCTTTAGAATTTTTAAATTACATTATATGAAAGAATTTGATTGGGGTGATTGAAAAATTAATTAAACTTATATTTTTATTAACCCATTAGCGCCGGAATTAAATTTTTTTCGATTTTTGAAATTTTTTTGATAAAACCTTATTCGAAACGCTCTGTAGAGACGAAAAAATTATACAAAAATTTTATACTCCCTCTAGTTTTTTCAAAATTGACCGTTGCCATATGGCAACCCTAGGCGCTTGTGATCAGTCATCGGGAATATTTTCATTTTTAGAGGAAATACTATTTTACAGATAAGATATATGAAATTTTTTGACATTTTGATAGTTTCGAAACATTTTATTCATTTATAAAATATTTTCAATGTCATGACACAAATATTATGCGGTATGAAACGGAAAAAAACAATCTATGCAAAGTCCAACATCGCATTTTCAACCCATTGTTCTCATGATCGACTTTCATCCACGTCCAGCGCACTCTTTTTGTCTCTGTGAATTTCCCAAGATGATTGAGTTCATTGAATCTTACGGAATTCGATTATCCCTGGAAGAAGAACAAGAGGATGAGCGGTTTCCTTGACCTATCGCTGTTACCCCATACTTTTTCAAATAGCTGTTGACCACTTCTCGTTTAAATTCGAGCTGCGAATTTATTGGTGTTCCTGTTTTATTGTACAGAATTCAGATATTTTGCATAGCTACGTCTAGCAACGATGAAAAAATCGGACAATACCATTTCATACTACTCCTATCCGGTCAGCATTATCACAGAGTATAAGCGCCTAGGGTTGCCATATGGCAACCCACGAAATCAACTGAAAATTTTTCCTACTAATATTCTCTTGTGATAATATTTAACCTGTTAGAATCATGAATTGAAGTTTCAAGATTCATATAAAGAAAAATTGTGACAAAACCAGGGCGCAAATAGAAAATATTTCACCTACACGAACTCAGGTTCCATTTTTTTACCGATTCACGAAGAACTCAGAGTTTCACAACTTCTGGAGGCGGAACGAGTGAGTTAACAGAAAAAATTCTTGTTACTGGTGAAATAAGGTACATTTGTGTATCAAGTAAACCAACCGCCGATTTTCTAGCTACAAATCTGCGCATTTGAGAACCATTTGAAAAACACCCCGAAAGCGTTGCCATATGGCAACCGTAGGCGCTAATGGGTAAACATTAATTTATGAATAGATTATCCATTCAAGTGATTTGGTTATAATCTCCAGAGGAAAAAATCAACGTACAACGCAGAGATACCTACAAGATATTCTCAAAGGGTTGGAAAAATGATCACTCGGATCAGGACTACAATTTTCCCTATCAAACACCAAATGTGTGTTCTTGGCCCGAAAACCTCCAAATGATCCTCCCGGACTTATGCTACATGGAAATTCTGTAGAATATGTCAAGAGCATTAAATTCCTTGGTATGATATCCGATTAGAAACTGAACTTCAAAAGCCATATTTCATAATTGAAGAAATCCTGTCAAAACGGATTGAACCTCAAGAAAGCTATAACAAGTAAGGACTGGGGAGCAGACTTCACTATGCTCATAAGAATTTATAAAGACTCATAAGTTCAAAACTCGATTACGGGGCCGTCGTCTACGACTCAGCTAAAAAACTGTAACGAAAGATTTGGAAATAATATAGAATCACGCACTCAGAATCAGCATACCGCACAAGCCCAGTCAGCAGCATCCAATGTGAGGCTGGAGAACCATCCTTGGCGTCACGAAGACAGTTCCTTACCATCAAGTACGCAATGTCAGTTTCCACGAACCCATCCAATCCTTCTTCTTCTTCTTCTTCTGGTGCCTTGTCTGTCTTCAGACGTTGGCTATCATCATAGATACGATATTTTGGAATCCTTCTCTATCGGCTGCTGCGCGAAATAGTTCCTCGGCCGAAAGACCACACCATTGCCTGATATTGCGAAGCCAGGATAGCTTTTTTCGTCCTATCCACCTTTTACCTTCAACTTTTCCTTGTATTATGAGGCGCAACAGCTGGTATTTAGATCCTCTTATTATGTGTCCAAAGTATTCCGTTTTTCTCTTCTTTATGATATTCAGTAGTTGCCGTTCCGTATCCATCATTCTGAGGACATCTTCGTTGGTAGTGTGCGAGACCCACGATATTTTTAGGATCCGGCGATAGCACCAGAGTTCAAACGCTTCTATTTTGTTCATCATTTTGACCTTTAGTGTCCATGTCTCGCAACCATAAAGTAGGACAGACCACACATAACATCTTAAGATTCTTTTACGAAGATGCATTGACAGATTTCTATTACATAGCACTGGTTTCCATGTCATGAATGTTTTCCGTGATATTTCAATCCGTGTTGTTATCTCTTCATCAGAGTCCGCACACGCATTAAGCCAACTGCCCAGATATTTGAAATGGTCTACACGCTCTATCTTCTCCCCACCGACCCAAACCTGCCGTCGACTTACATTTATTTTTCCAACTGCCATCCACTTTGTTTTCGCAGTGTTGATTTTGAGACCTCTCCGACGACTTGCTTCATTCACTAGATTTACCAATGTTTGAAGGTCTTCTATATTCTCTGCCAGAATGGCTGTATCATCAGCGTATCGGATATTGTTGATAGTTTCTCCGCCGAGTCTTACACCTTCTTGTCGTCCATCCAAAGCTTCTCTGAATATTTCTTCCGAGTATAGGTTAAAAAGGCTAGGCGATAGAACACAGCCTTGTCGTACTCCACGTTTAATGGGCAGTTTTTGGGTTTGATTGTCCTCAATTTGGACGGAGGCTACAGTACTCCATAATGTAGTAGATAATCGATTCAAAAGTACATACCTTGGAAATCCCAGGACTGTTCCACCATTTTATGAAAGACTGAACAAATGTCTAATGAAATACAACAGTTCAATACCAACTATGATCAAGACATCGAATCCCCACAATCCACCACCCTGGATAGTTCCTCTGCCTGAATGCGATTATAACCTCACATACTCGAAAAAAACAGAAATTAACCATGATACGATTAGAAGAATCTTCAATAACCACCCACAAACATACCAAGATTACAAACATTTACACACAGATGCATCTGAGACAAATCAAGGAGGTGGCACTGCATTCATCACGAACGACCACGAAAGCACTTTCAAACTTCCCCAAACAACTACAGTGTTCACAGGTGAACTATATGCTATATAGAAAGCTCTAAAGTTCTGCAATGATAAAAACCACCGACAATGCGTCATCATTACCGACTCCCTCAGCTCATTACACGCCACGCACGAGATATACACTAACCACCCAATTCTTACAAGGATTAAAAATGAACTGAGTATAGCAAATGCCAACAGAAGGAAAATTAAATTCATGTGGATACCATCACACATGGGGATTAGTGTTAATGAGCGAGCCGACTATCTAGCTAAGACCTCTATCACCAACACAGACGCTGAAAGTGTTGCATTCAACATACATACTCATCTGACACCTTTTCTTAAAGAAATTCAAAAGAAACAGTGGCAAGCAGAATGGAACTCATCCAAAACTACGCTAGCAGAAGTTAAAAAATACATACTAGACTTACACATGAACACCTCATCACCCGGACCCAAGAAACTTCCTGTGAAGACTGTAACGTTATACAAAGTGTAAAACATATCCCGTGTGAATTTCCAACATACCAAGAGGAAAGAACAAGACATCTCATAACGGGGAATTTGAAAGACATTTTGATGGAAAAGTGTGAAGTTAAAAATATTATGAACTTTCTCAACACCGTACATATGACAAAAATGATTTAATTTATAGTGTCTATATATATATTATGTATCATTAATATTCCATCGCTAATAACCCTTGTGGTTGAAGCGAATTTCATAAATAAAGAATAAATTACCTCAGGGATAACAGCGTTATTTTTTCAGAGTTCAAATCGAAAAATAAGATTGCGACCTCGATGTTGGATAAAAGTTAATATTAGGAGTAGAAGCTCAATAATTTGGTCTGTTCGACCATTAAAACTTTACATGATATGAGTTTAAACAGGTGTGAGCCAGGTTGGTTTCTATCTTCATATAGTTAATATGGTACCAAAGGACCATATTTATAATTGAAAATTTTATTAAGAAATAAAATAATTATTTTGGCAGAATAGTGCGATAAATTTAGAATCTTTAAATGTATTCATATACAAATAATAATATATATTTTTAATATTATTAACTTCAGTAGTTTGTATCTTAGGAAGTGTGGCTTTTTTAACTTTAATAGAGCGAAGAGTATTAGGTTTTATTCAAATTCGTAAAGGTATTAACGGAGTTCGTTTTATGGGAATATTACAGCCGTTTAGAGATGCCATTAAATCGTTTAGAAAAGAAAATATTGTTCCTTATACAGTGTGACACAGACTCATGGTACACCCCCATTTTCTCCTTCGTTTCTGTAGTTATATTTTTGAAATTTGGAACATTGAATAAACTCACTATAGGGCATTTTTTGACATATTCAGAAAAAAAATCCAACTTTTGGTTTTTCTGGAAATGACATCAACTTTCGATTTTCAAATGGAACACCCGGTATATTATTACATTTTTGAAATCTCTATAATTTTTTCAATCTAATGATACCTCATAGTTGATATTTCATTCGTCAAAACGCCCATTCTATTTCTCGATCTAGACAGCCATGAACTCCCTAAAATTATTCCAAATAATCAAAATAATACTACATTATAGTAATTTCGATTTAAAAAGTATGTTTGAAATACGTGCCAAAAAAGTAAACCAAAACTTTTTTTCACTCAAAACTCCGTTTTGTCAAATGGTAGCATAATGGTACTCTGACGTCATTCGAAAGTACCATCGGTAGGGTATACATCCATATCAACTATTTTTCTATATAACCAATACGAACACGATAATGGAGTTTAGACAAGTTTAAGTATCTTTTATGTTCAATCCAAAGTTGATGTCATTTCCGGAAAATCCGGAAATTGTTTCAGGCTTTCACGACCGGATATATTGACATTAAGAGAGTCTTCCGGGCTTATTGGCCGTGGTCTATTAGGAATTATTTCACCTAACGTTTCGCCCACAACTGCGGTAGGCATCTTCAGAGGATTCTTGGTCTTAGATTGTAACTCGACCGTTGAATTTCCGAAAGTGATGCTGGATTCGATCCGTTGGCCCCACTTATACCCTGATCATTGGCGGGAGAAGGTAGTTGGTTTACGCGCGCGATGTTGATTGGTCCATCGCTTCCACTTCGTATTGGCTTGATTTTAGTCTTTTCCAACACCGGCAACCATGCGCTATGTACTAAAGGAATTTCTTCCCTTCTGTTCATATTGTTCTTATGTTTATATATCTCAATGGCTTCCATGTTCATCCTAGGATAGAAACTTTTGATGTTTGAAATAGCTTCTGCCTTTGAGAAAACAATATTGTGTCCATCTGTCAGAGCATGTTCCGCTAGTGCGGATTTTTCTGTCTGATTGAGTCGACAGCATCGTTCATGCTCCTTGATTCTCGTATTGATACTTCTCTTCGTTGTACCAATGTAGACTTTGCCGCAGTCACAAGGTATCCTGTAAATACCGGGTTGAGAGAGTGGGTCGACTTTGTCTTTGGTAGTTCTGATCATTTGGCCAAGGCTTAGAGTTAAGCCAACTCAAAAACTTGGCCAAATGATCAGAACTACCAAAGACAAAGTCGACCCACTCTCTCAACCCGGTATTTACAGGATACCTTGTGACTGCGGCAAAGTCTACATTGGTACAACGAAGAGAAGTATCAATACGAGAATCAAGGAGCATGAACGATGCTGTCGACTCAATCAGACAGAAAAATCCGCACTAGCGGAACATGCTCTGACAGATGGACACAATATTGTTTTCTCAAAGGCAGAAGCTATTTCAAACATCAAAAGTTTCTATCCTAGGATGAACATGGAAGCCATTGAGATATATAAACATAAGAACAATATGAACAGAAGGGAAGAAATTCCTTTAGTACATAGCGCATGGTTGCCGGTGTTGGAAAAGACTAAAATCAAGCCAATACGAAGTGGAAGCGATGGACCAATCAACATCGCGCGCGTAAACCAACTACCTTCTCCCGCCAATGATCAGGGTATAAGTGGGGCCAACGGATCGAATCCAGCATCACTTTCGGAAATTCAACGGTCGAGTTACAATCTAAGACCAAGAATCCTCTGAAGATGCCTACCGCAGTTGTGGGCGAAACGTTAGGTGAAATAATTCCTAATAGACCACGGCCAATAAGCCCGGAAGACTCTCTTAATGTCAAACCGGAAATTGGATTTTTTTCTAAATATGTCAAAAAGTTCCCCATAGTGAGTATATTCAATGTGTCACCCTGTATATCTAATTTTATAATTTTTTCATTTTTCCCAGTATTAAGATTGCTTTCAGCTTTAATACTATGACTTAGAATGCCATTTTCTTGTTATTCAGTAAATTAAAATTTTTTAGTATTAAATTTTTTTAGAATTTCTAGTATAGGTGTTTATACTATTATAAGAAATTAGCTTTGAAATCCAGAAATTTGGCAAATTTATGCAA
Organism: Hippodamia convergens; assembly: GCA_038502775.1. Taxonomy (NCBI): domain Eukaryota; kingdom Metazoa; phylum Arthropoda; class Insecta; order Coleoptera; family Coccinellidae; genus Hippodamia; species Hippodamia convergens. The sequence continues at coordinate 73,607,093 of CM076608.1, forward strand.
AATAGCCAATTAATCGAGCCTTAGTGACCATTAACAACAGCCTTTTAATTTACTAGCTGAAGCTATTGAGCCCCAAAATTTGAATTGAATCTAGATCACTACCAACTTAAATTGCCAATATGCAGATTAAACTAGAAATTAGCTTTAAAATCCAGAAATTTAGCAAATTTATGCAAGATATCCAATTAATCGATCTTTAGTGACCATTAACATCAGCATTTCAATATAAAAATTTTGAAATTGGGTTGATGAAACCTGAAATTTTGAAATGACCAAATCTTCACTTGAAATCGATTTTGAAAAAATTTCTAAATAGCCAAAAATTTAGAAAAATTTGAAATAGGAATTAGGACGCCTGATGAAAGGATTACCTTGATAAGGTAAAATTTGTGCACTCCACTCCTAATTTCCAGAAACCCGAGTTCTTGCAGGCGATATTTCAAATTTTTCTAAATTTTTGGCCATTTAGAAAGGTTCTTAAAATTAGCCTAAATCACTACCATCCCAAATTGCCGATATGCAGATTAAACTAGAAATTAGCTCTAAAATCTAGAAATTAAGCAAACTTATGCAAGATAGCCAATTAATCGAGCTTTAGCGACCATTAACATCAGCATTTCAATATACTAGTTGAAGCTATTGAGCCCCAAAATGTGAATTGAACCTGAATCACTACCAACTTAAACCCATACCATAATACCTAATACCATAATATTCCTAATTCAATGGAAGGTGCTAAACTATGATGAAAACTTCAAAAAAATCTAATAAAAAAATACTTCAGAGGTGATAAAAAGTATTATCCCTCATCGTAATCCTAGTGAGACTATGTGGGTATGGTGACCTTGAAATGTTCTTTCTCGTACAACATCCCGTCATCATTGAATTATAATCCATACTAATATTATAAATGTGAATGTTCGTATGTTTGTTTGTCCTCTATAGACTCAGGAACCAGATGACCGATTTTGATGAAACTTCCACTATTTTGTAGAGAATTTTTTTGGGAGGTTTTCATGTAGGGTTCATCCCTTTATAACGAAGAAATGCGAAAAAATATCGATTTTTCATGAAAAATCTCGGAACTTTCCCGCTTTCACGGGCGACGCTGCGTAAACTATAAAAGATAGAGAAACATGGTCAAAGACAATTTTGTAGTGCTCAAAAAGTTCTATGAAAAAGTCCGCGACGGCATATGTCCAACTGCCGAAGACAACCCACGATAGCCATTTTTAACATTTTCAATTCAATCCATGTATACACGTGCTGTCTTTCAATCGATACGAGGTTGAATAAATGTGGGGAAATCTTGAATATTTTATTCTTATAAAATATTTAATAACAACGATATGAAAATTTCTAATTAGAGTTAATTTAATCGTGGACTATCGCTTAAGGCACTGGTTCCTCTGAAAAGTTTAAAGTACCGCCAAATCAATTAGCTTTGAAGAACTTAACCTAACCTCTTAGGAACCTTAGCTGTTATAACATTATTATACAGAACCAACTTCCGCCAGCTCTTGGCCCTTGCCTACCATGTGTTCAGCCTTTTCTTCCTCTGATCCAGAAAGCCTGCAAATTTCATCTGTCTAGAAGTATTGCTCCAGAGTTTTGTTCTATTTTCCGCTTCTCATTGTTGGACTGCTTTATTATTTTGGTCCATTTCCAGCCATCCAGCAAATCTTAATACATAAAAATAAGTCAGCCATTTTGTTGGTTTTGTTATGAAAAATTTTTGTTGGATTCTTCTATGGCGGGGTTAACATAAAATACATTAAAACTCTGAGAAATTTGATAAAATAGAACAAAAGATAGGAAATAATTTTCCTTCTTGCGAATAACGCCAATAGGTGTCGCTACGGTACATTTTCTAATAATATTAACGCATCTGTGTTCATGTGTTATTAATAATTATTATTATCGCCAATAGATGAAAATCATATCTATGATGGCAAGGTGGCCAATTACTGTGTATTTTGAGTTGCCTAAACGTCCGAATCAAAACATTGACATTTTCTATCGAACACTGTGACGGCGTTTTACTCTGGGTTGTGACTTACACCTACCACTACCTTTCCAAGCTTACTCGGGCGCCAATTGCGAATGGTTTTATAAGGTCGCAATTCCTTACGTCGCTCACAGTTGTCCACCTGGGTAGCTTTTCTACAGTTGGAGACAAGGTTCGATTCAATCTGGGGTGGTAGCGATTGATATGATATTATTTCTTCCACTGAAGAGGAGCGACTTTGAGCTAAATAAATAAAACGCACTTCGACGAGACACAATACCAGTGAAAAGCATACAAAGCAACGGGTGAAAGGCGGTACACACTGTCTACCTGTCAACAAGTTGTCCTGCCCTGCGTGCGCACGCGATCTACTGTCCCCTCCCCTTTGACTCGAAGAGCCCTGTCCAATATCCCCCAGATAGGCGCAAAGGAAAACCAGGACTGCGCACGTCGACGCGCCTGCCAAAATGGAATTTGAACGAACGTTGCGGAATTCGCTGACAGCTGCAATGGGGAAAGATAGGGCACTTTACCCCTTTCCTTAGGATTGAAAAGTCCGTCTGGTGATCCTCCGAAAGAGGGAAACAACCAAGCGAAGACCCCCAGACCGACTCTAACTGAGGGGTGAAAGAGTATCAACTCAATGATACCACTACCACCGGGGCCTAAACGTAGACTACGTGAAGAAATACTGCGTAGCAGTATCCTAGGTCTGGCGCGTATTGGCGCACCTACCAAAAATGAGTTGGGGAATAGAAGATGCGTATATCTGGCAAGAAGGTCCGCGAACCCGGAAATGAGGTCACCGGCCCCTTTTCCTCAAGATTGAAGAGTCTGTCTGGTGATCCTCTGAAAGGGGGAAACAACCAAGCGAAGACCCCCAGACTGACTCTAACTGAGGGGTGAAAGAGTATCAACTCAATTATACCTCTACCACCGGACCACAAACGTAGACTACGAGATGAAATGATAAAAAAAAATAATGAGGAAGTATAAATTCCGGATATCGCCCCCCCTGTCGAACAGCACAGGAAAACTTGCCGGCCACGTAGACAGGTGAATAAGATGGGTCTTACCAATCCTGTGGATTTCTGGTCCCGACACAACACTTGAGTCTTTTTTCTCTCGTCGGAAACACCGAAATCGCAGTCTGAATGAGAACGAATATGAATTTTAGTGCGCACCGGCGATTAGAATTTCACGCTCGGAATATGAGAAATTAAAATAGCACGAAACTCCTCGGAACCAACAACTCGGGGAAACTTTCGAAACTCGACTCGAAAAATTCAAAAACTCTAAGAGCTGAAAACTCCAAAAACTGACTCTCCGCCTGAAAACTGCCGAATTTATAAGGTCGGTTGGAGGGGGAATATTTCGAGTCCCGGATATCATGAAAACAATTGCCGCTCTGCACAAAAAACACATATGGTACAGATAACGTCGCCGACTACGGCGAACGTAAGTTTTTTCTACATAGGTAGGAATCTGAAATTGGCTTCTTAGATTTTCACGATATGAAACTCGAAATAATTTTATGTTTGAATTCGACATTGTTGGAAAATATACAGGATGGTTACAGTAACGAAGTTCAACTCGTCACAATACGAAATTACGAATACTTTCGTTTTTGAATTAAGAAATGGTTGGAAAATATACATGCTGTTCTTAGTGACGAAGTTCGCTTCGTTACAACACACAAAAATATAATGGGTGTTTCCAAATGACTTCATTTGGAGCAGATATAATTAAAGGACGTGGATTCAATCCAAGATTCAAGGAAAGAATATAAGATCAACATTAATGTTTTCAAATCACTTATTTTGTCTTCCCCTTATGCTATTTAGATCCAAGGCCAGATTCACAATTGAATTGGATGATTACAACCACTTGAAGATCCGCATCATGAATTCCTCCAAATTTACATCACATAGGCAATATGGATGATCAACTTGATCAACGTCAATCAATTAATGCAGATGTAAGAAGAATAATTCTTCAAGATCTGCAGCGACTTCTTCTTGAACATTATGCATTGGTTTGATTGTTTAAAACTGCTCTGGAGCGTATGCCAAGTGACGATCACAAGATTGTGATTAGAGCAGATAACAACCTGTTGGAGCACATGACGCCAATTCAACTCTCCTACAATAGACGAAGTGGCAATTGTGATTGTAGGTGAAAACTTGAAAACGCGTGATATTGTTCTTACGCGTCGCAATACTGGAGAGTTGCAACGAATATATGAAACACACCATTCATACAATGCTCTACAATACCCGTTTATGTTTTGGAGAGGTGATGATGGATATTACTTCAATATCAAGATGATAAATCCATTGAATGGTGAGTACCTTTATTAAAATTTCAAATGTCCACTTAATACAAATTTGAATTATTTGATTTTTGACCAAGAAACCACCAAGAAAGTGAGCTCGATGAATTATTATTTATTTCGTTCAATGGTTCGTTAAAATGCTGATAACTATTTGCTGAGTTTTCGTCGATTGTTGCAGCAGTATTGTGTGGACATGTATTGTGAAACTAGCTGACCCAGCAGACTTCGTACTGCCTCAATCGATAAATAAATAAGTAACTTTAATATTATAATAGACTATTATGTTATAATGTTGACCAAGAATGTTTAGAATCATTTCCTATCCCAGGAACTGAAGAGCGTAGGGGATCTGGTGGTGGGACCAATTGTGGCAATTGGCAATTAGATAAGGTAACTGACCTGGCGAACTTTGTTTCGCTTTAGAGATTAATAAAGTTGTACTAACCATTGGTTTTTTAAGAAGGAAATACATTAGGTGGAATGAAAAAAGTACAAAATATACAAAAAATTCAATTGCATTGAAATGATTCAAATTCAAATTCAAATTATTTATTCATCAGAAACTGACAAAATAATATACAATATTTCACAAAGGTCATGATGAACCCGTGACCTGAGCATATGCTCGTATGTCACATGTTCATCTTCACTCGCGGTGAATATAAACAAGGAAAAAATATAAATATATATAGAAGTTTAGAAAATAGTTGCAGCAACGAGACAGCGCCAACAACCAGCACCCAAAGAGTTAAATAAAATTAACTAATAAAATAGGACAAAAAAAAACCATTCTTGAGAAATCAGTTAGTGCTATGAAAATCCCACTACCTGTAGCTTGACCATTCCATCACAGAATAAAACTTCCCAGAATTGTGCACAATATAACATCTCAGTTCGTTCTTATGCTTCTTATTCCTGACATTGAAATTCCTTCTAAGATCCAATGGAAGAATGTTAAAGAACTTGGGTTGAAAATACAGCCAACTATCCTGAATATGAGCTCTGTTAAACCTAGGTACCACTACGGCCTGATCAAGTATATGCCTCGTACTATATGGGTGATTAACCAAATATCTATTTGTTTTAAACTGTCTAAGGAGGTTTTCATAAACATATAATTCTCGTATGTAAGCTGTTTAGTCTGTAGATATACTGGTTGTTTTATATCTTTTCGGTACCTTCATGATTATTTTTAATATGGTGTTTTGTATCACCTCTAAGCTTTGTAAATAAACATTATAAACTCCTCCCCAAGCAACAATTCCATATCTCAATATTGAAACCACAAGAGATTCCTATATTCGTAACATTTCCATCCGACTGAGAATTCCACGTAAATTATAGAATATATAAAATAGTCTTTTCAGCCTCCCGTTAAGAAAATCAATCTGTTCATCCCATCTCAAATGTTGGTCAAAGTATAAGCCCAGATATTTAATGCGGTCAACTTTTAATATAGAAGAACAGCCGCAGTCATTTAAATGGTCACAATTACTCGAGTGAATAGGAATGGAAGTAAAAACAGGCTGTCCATCGGATCTTAGAGAATACGCTATGAATTTCGTTTTTGCAATATTCATGGCCAGATAATTATGTGTCAGCCAATCCCTGACAAGAGACATTCCTCTCAACGACGTCGCATATACATCATCCCATGTATCTCCCGAAAACGCGATCACCGAGTCGTCCGCATAAGAAATAATATTTAAATTTGGAATACTCAACAAGCCGTTTATGAAGATCAGGAACAATACTGGTCCAAGAACCGTGCCCTGGGGAATACCAGTATGCACAATATGAGGCAAACTTTGTTGCCCACCTACCCTCACATACTGTACCCTGTTGTGCAGGTAGCTTTTGAACAAACTCAGGGATACTCCTCTCACACCACACTGCTCGAGTCGACAGAGTAGTAATGCATGACAGACCGTGTCGAATGCTTTAGCTAAGTCTAAAAATACTGTTAAAATTTTTTTATTATCATCTAACGTACACAGAATTCTTCTGCTCAACTCCCCGATGGCGTCCTCGGTTGATTTACCCTCTCTGAACCCAAATTGATTCTCTCTTAAAATATCGAACTTCGTTAGAAAATTGGTCAATCTCGATTTCAAACACTTCTCAAAAACCTTGGCAAAATTGCTTATCAAAGATATCGGTCTGTAGTTCGTCATCTATGTTCTATCTCCGGACTTATAAACGCAGGTGATATATGTAAGTATGTACAGGGTGGGCAAAATTGGTGATACATGAACTACAACTTTTTAACCCAACGAGATAGAGAAAAATGAATGGCACGTTACGGTGGTCTTTTTTAGAGAAACTGATAATGCCATCAACTGCATTCCTCTATCTTCTTTTGTTTTCGAGTTATAGGCCAAAATTGAAATTTGAGCGATTTCAACTTTGGTCATTATCTCCGTTCCTGTTTGTGCTAGGATGTTGAAATGAAAACATTATACAGGCACTTTTTTCATAGCAATCCAGTAGCGTACTTTGGTTTTTTTCAAGAGGTTTTCTTGCTGAACTATAACATAAAGTTGTGTTTTTTTTTAAGGAAACAATGGTTTCAAATGGCTTAGGAAGAATCGCCATTTTTTTCCCGTTTGAGAAATATATCATACATCATACATCGCCCTCAGATTCATTCAGATATTAGGAAAAATATAGTTTGTATGTGAAATTTGAATGATCGAGTTTTAAGTAGGTTTAATCACAGAATAATATGTCTCTACACATGTTGTCATAATTATTTTTTTTGATTGAATACTTGATTAAATTCTCTGTGGTTTGATCTCTGTTCAGAACAACTGCCAATACGAAGTCATTATTGCCGCTAAAATAAAAAATTTCAACATATCATATTTCTCGTAGTTTGCGAACATTTCCTTATTGCCGGCAATAATGACTTCTAATTCAAGTAATTTGCAATTATTCTGAACAGAGATCGAAAAACGGAGAATTTAATCAAGTATTCAATGGCAAAATAACAATGACACCATGCGTAGAGACATATTATTCTGTGATTAAGCCTACTTAATACTCAATGATTCAAATTTCACATACAAACTATATTATTCAAGATATCTGAATGAATCTGAGGGCGATGTATGATGTATGATATATTTCTGAAACGGGGAAAAAATGGTGATTCTCCCTAAGCCATTTGAAACTATTGTTTCCATAAGAAAAAACACAACTTTATGTTATAGCTCAGCAAGGAAACCTCTTGGGAAAAAACAAAGTACGCTACTGGATTGCTATGAAAAAGTGCCTGTATAATGTTTTTATTTCAACATCCTAGCACAAACAGGAACGGAGATAATGACCAAAGTTGAAATCGCCCAAATTTCAATTTTGGCCTATAACTCGAAAACAAAAGAAGATAGAGGAATGCAGTTGATGGCATTATCAGTTTCTCTAAAAAAGACCACCGTAACGTGCCATTCATTTTTCTCTATCTCGTTGGGTTAAAAAGTTGTAGTTCATGTATCACCAATTTTGCCCACCCTGTACATTGTTATTCATACATCAAGAGAATTCTCTTTATTTAAGAGGTAAAGAAGGAACTTTTTTAAAATATTTTATCGATTGAGGCATTACGAAGTCTGCCGGGTCAGCTTGTTGATACTATAGAAAATTAGATTGTGAGTAATAAACTGTCAGATCCGGACTATCTTTGAATCACCTCTGTTTTTGGAAGTATTTTAACATGCCCCAGTTCAAGAAAAAAGGAGAAAATCTACTGATTTTGAATTTACCTGATAACTGTAGGAAAGGCACCCTCATTCCATGAATGTCTTCGTTGGGAACTTTACCATACTTAGTGATGATTTGACGTTCGCCATCAAATTCTTTGATCAACTCTTCAAATGAAGCCGCCTGCCTTTTTGTGGTGTTAGGGTCGTGAGTGATGGAATGCAATGCCACTTCAAAACCATTAGGATTAATTTTTCTGCCATAGAAAGTGTCAACATATAGCTGGTAATTATCACTTCTGACAGCATCGTCGAAGGTAAGAAAAACGAACTGAAAAAATCATTAAATTGAAATTTTTTTCTGAAATGTTTTTTAGGGTTTTCTTTCCCCAGTCTCTGAAACAAAAATACATAAAAAATAATTTTAAATAATAAAAGAAAAGCAGCAGCGTAAAACGTGTGCACTAATTCTTCAGAGGCCAAACTCTTTCATAAAATTGTTGCCTAACAATAGGAATAGAAATTACACTTCGATTTTAAACTTCGTTAAGTTTCGGAGTCTACAGGGGAACCAAGTCCGATGGCCTACTAGACGTTTCTGGAGACCTGGACCTATTTGAAATCTGAAAATTAGGATTATGATATTTTTCGACATAATCTACCGAGCTACATTCATATTAAAGTCGTTGCTTTTGTCGAAATACTTTTCCAAATATGAAGAAAAAAGGGAGATAAGAGTATTCGGTATTATATAACTTATTGCTATTCTAAATGTCTTATGCACAAACCGTTTCCACATTTTGGAAGTCGAAGACTGTGGAAATATTGTAAAAATCAAAAATTTTGAAAAACTCGTCACAGGGTGTTCCAAATATTGGGTCGAAAATTTCGATCACGATTAGCCCATAACTTTCGTTTTCCGAACTAGAACCCTATTTTTTCATGTTTGCATTGTTTCTGCGAAGAAAAATAATGATAGTGGTCTAACATGACAATGCACCTAAAATGGATAATTCGTGAGTTATTTAAGATTTTTTGATTTTATGTCGTACCTAGAGTAAAATGCATGATATCTGATTCATATCAACAATGATGAATACATTTTGAAAAAAGGTCTTTCACTAATGAATTATTGGAATAATTCAGCTTCCATGACCATAGATCATTGTTGATTTGAAACAGATTTTATGAATTTCACTCTACGTATGACATGAAATCAGAAAACCCTGAATGCCTCAAAAAGGATTAATTTTAGGAGCATAAACATGTTTGAAGACTATCATTATTTTTCTTCGCAAAATCCATTAAATCTATTAAAATAGTGTTCTAATTCGAAAAACGATAGTTATGAGCCAATCTTTATCGCAATTTTTGACCCAACATTTGGAACAGCCTGTGAGGAATTTTTCGAAATTCTAGAAATTTTAAATATTTTCACGATCTTGGACTTTGAAAATATGAAAAAAATTCGTGCCTAAGATATTGGGAATAGTAATAACAAACATAATACCGATCGTTCTTATCTCCCTTTTTCCTTCAGTTTTTTCTTGATATTTTGAAAAGTATTTCGACGAATGCAACAAATTTAATAGGAATGTATTCAGAATGGAATACACTATAAAAATTCAATTTGTATAAGTAAAAGTGGTCAAGTGGCTTCAAGAATATTTCAGCTTGGTAGATAGTGTCGAACAATATCATAGTCCAAATTTTCGAATTTCAAATAATTCCAGTTCTCCAGAAACGTCTAATAGGCCGTCTAACTTTGTACACCCTGTATATCAAACACTTTCGTGTTTCGTCAGACAAGTTCATGAAACTTTTCGGAATCGTGAAAATTTTTGATTTTCAGGAAATTATTGCAGAAGTTTTACGCAGCGGCCCTTTTTTTATTTAAAATTTTCTAATTGATTTCAGAGACTGCAAAAACACATATCTCAATTTTGAAAAAAATTAATCATTATATTATTCGATTGTGTCTGTCATAGAATATTCACAGTGATCATAGGTTTGGAAATGAATCAACTCAAGACTTATGGTTTAGCATTAGTTGAAAGAAAAGTAATTTACCTGCGGCGTATCTTTCCTATCTAAACTACATCTACAGACTGATAGTGTGCATTTTTGCTCATCGCAAGGCTTGGCAAGAGGCGAAGGAAGATGCACATCTAGTGCCAAACATAGGAAGGTGGACTGAAAATGAAAAATGTACAATTATCAGTAAACTTTCTCCTCGGATACTTTCAACCTATCTGAGTAATCCGGGGCTGCTTACAGAAAAGTAGCTCGCAGTCTTTACAAACTTTTTCTCGAAGTAGGAACATACTTCGTCGTTTCTTGAACACTCATAACTATTGTTAGGAATATACTAGATGAACAAAATTCTGAGGATAAGATGCTAATAGTAAACTTATGAAATATAAAAGGTGGGATTCACAAAACTTCGATTGCCTGATTGAGTAATTGAATAGGTTATCAAGATATATCTTTCATTTGATCTTTGATGTATCCCAATTCATATTCTTCCATTCGAAAAAATAAAGTAGAGGGGTGCTGGCGAAGGGGGTGAGAATGTCAGATTCAAAAAAGCTTACGATAAGTTGCTTTTGAAATTAAAAAACTTCAATAATTTTTCGTGCAAGAATTATTGACGATTTACAATACTTTTTTGGAACGCTCTATGTATATACAGAGTCTCTGTTAATAAATGTGGTGGACTTCAGGACATGATTCCTCTATGAAAATCAGCAGGGGTAGTTAATATGAATTTTATTCGAAAAACTCTTCCCATTCAAGATTTTCGGTATGAAAAAGATAAAATCCAGGGGGGTTTATTCAGAAAGAATATAATTTTTACAATGATTAGTTTGTACATACTCCCATGGTCAAAAGAAATACACAATATATGTCTTTGAAGGAAGATTTCTCCTTTATTTCAACTGCATTGGTGTTATATCTACACCTATATTTTTTTTCAACATACATGCCATTATTGCTTATGAAAAATGGGATTCCCATTAAAGTAATTCAGTTTCACTATTTCAGTATCATAATGAGTTCATTACAATACTAAAAGTAGTGCTGTAATGAAACTCATTACAGCACTGTTTCCAGTTATATTTTTCGTTTTGTGGTTGTCAGTACAGACCTCTTAGTTTTCAAATCAAATCAATTCAAGTCCCGTAATCTGTCAAATTGGCACCAACTGCCAAGATACAATGCAAAAGTCACTAATCCGAATTTTTATTTGAATTTCGATAGTATTTCACAAAACTTGACTGAAATAGAGAAAATATCATCTAATACTCGTTGCAAAAGACAATTCCAACACTCATTTCGAAAAGATAATAAATAAAAAATAAATAAATAACTGTATTTAAGGCCATTGACCTAAGTCCTTCAGCCCAAATAATAAATAAAAATTCAGATTAGTGACTTTTGTATTGAATCCTTGCAGTTGGTGTGGAAATTTAACAGATTACGGAATTTTAATTGATTTGATTTGAAAATTGAGAGGATTTGAGGCCAGTACTGACAACCACAAAATGAAAAATATAACTGAAAGCAATACTGTAATGAGTTTCATAACAGTACTACTTTCAGTACTGTAATGAACTCATTACGATACTGAAATAGAGAAAAGAACAAACTGCGAATTAAAACGACGCGCATCACTCTACGAAATATCGACAGAAAGAAAATTCCATTCTGAATAGCTGGGAACACGTGCTTCTTAATTTTTTCGACATTTTCAGACTCGTTTGACGATGAATCATGATGTTTGTTCCAACTCGAAAAATTTCCGTATGTATTATGTATGGTCAGAATTCGGCGCAATGAAGGAAAATCATTAATTTCTTGAGTTGGAACAAACCTATAGTTGTATGAATCATGAACTACACAGTTATCTAATATATGCAAGTAGTGTTTTATGTTCCTAGTCAATGTATGAGGATATTTTAAATTATCTTTTTTCATTCCATTTCTGTATTATTTGAATTTGACCATACAAATATGTATTTTCATATAGTTGACAAAGTTGAAATTGAAAGGGTAATTTTTCTTCGAGTAATACAGACAATGTTTGAACGACTCCCTATCATTATTTTGACCGTATTACTGTATGAACTTCGAAATCCTTGTAAACTATACCGAGCGTCCCACGAATGCCGTTCATAAGAATATTTTTTGTAAAGAATTGAAATTCACGTTTGTGTCATTTTTGTTAAAGTTCGCAAATTCGAAAACGTGAAATAGTTATTTTCCTTTCAAGTGCAGAAAGTTTTACTTTTCCGTACGAGATTGCTGTTCGGGAAAGCAATCGAGTACGGGAAAGATACTTTCTACACAAGAGAGGAACATTATTTTTTCTACGACCTCACATTGAAAAAACATATTTCATTTCAACATTCAAAACATTCCATGAAAATCCATAATACACATGAAATCTACATGTCGTTACCATGGTACTCTCATCGTTGACGTTCGATGCATAGAGACATATCATAATTTAGTTTATTCTTTAATGAAAGTGTGCTGAAAAAAACCCTGCTAATACTTTCCCGCACTAGTGCGGAAAAGCGACACTTTCTAAACTAAAATGAGTACGGGAAAGTGGGTGAAGATCGTATTAAAACTGATTTTTTTAATATCACTCGTGTTTTCATATTCATGATGAAACCTTCGTTGAGATAAAATGATTGTGTGAAAATGGCACCAATAAAATTAATATTTCCAGAAATATTCGTAAAAAAAATCAATAATTTCGAAAACGTGAAAACTTGGCATTTTCGAATGGTAACTCCATTTTTATTAGCCATAATGAAATCTACGTTGAACGGTATTCGTGAACACCCTGTATATGAAATATTTATTTCTGAAAATTAAATCAATAAAATCAAAACAGGTATATCGAAATTTTCCATGCGTCAGAAGAAGAAAAACTGTTTGTATCGCTTAGATCACATTGTAGAACGAGTTTTATGCAACTCTGATGACTAGTTTCGATCGATTCGAAATGAAAATCAGTTTCGATTGATATTTCACCGAGTGCGTGTCGTATTAGTGAATTGTGCGTTCGTTTATGAATATTTTCGAAATTCGGAGTGAAATTGTTAAATGTGTTTTGTGTCTTTGTGTGTGAGTGCGTCGATTCCCAAAATTTGAGGACCTTCGAACACGTAAAAAGGAGGTGAATCTATCATTCTTTATATTTCGATTTCGGTCTTTTTATGAGAATTTAACCCAAATAGACCTGAAATTTTTTTTCTTTCATTTCAATGAGAATTTTGTCAGATTATGGTTTAAATGGGGCCTTTTCATATTTTTCATCTTGATGTGTACCTACTTATTTTTCACGAAAAGTTGAAATTTGTGGTGTTCTTTTAAAAGAAAGGTAAGTTTTTGAGCGACTAAAATTCATTCTATGAAAAATGAACATTGAATTATAATATGTCGTAATTATAGAAGCAATTTTTCGGATGTTATGCTACTTTATATTTAATACTTATAAAATATTAGTTTTTATGCCACACTTCACAATTTTTTTATTTTATTCTGGTAAACAATTAGGTGGTCTACTCTGACCTATCTTGAAGATTGGTGTAAACTCTTTGATTGCTTAGATGGTCCTCTTTTTGTTGTTTTTCTATTAGTTTCCAGTAATCTTGTTGCGATGATAGCTAGTCTAGTTTGTTACCATTTCTGCGTTTTGAACAACCATGTCAAAGCAGTGTGTAAGAAGTGGGAAATACAATTTTTGTCCTTGTCGAAATACGATTCTAACTCATGTATTTACGGGATCAGTCAACGCCCCCCATATATTCTAATGTTGCATGAGTTTTGGTTGGTCAATGATATTTTTTTTCTCAAGTTGAATATATTATTTTTTTGTTTGGTGCATGGAAATACGAATAAGAAATTAGTAGGCGCATTAGCAACATTATTGTTAATTCACTTACAGAAAACTATTGAATTATGTGCAGAAGAAAATTTTGCTATCAGGTGGTTCTGAAATCAGATCCAGATTATCTGCATGATGTAGTATCTCATGCAGAATCAGTTTATTTTTCAATAGTTATAACAATATATTCAGGTAATATAGTAGGTGATAATCCTACCGTTCCGTTAAAAGAACGCCTTCATTTACGTAGCAAAAATCAGGATTTGAAATCATGGAGAAGATGAATTCGCCTCAAATATTATTCATCCGACCATAGATATAATTATTTTATTCGCAAAAGCGATGAAATAAATACATATGAAAAAATACACCACCGGAAAAAAAGAGGTGTTGCAACAATTGATATATTTATGAAGTTAACATGGCTTTGAAGTGAATTTGAATACTGAAGCACTTTGTAGGTTATATTCAGTGTTGAAGAAAGCATTAATTTATGTGTTTATATTGACGCCTTCTTGGTTTCTTTATTTTGAGCATGAATAGAAAACTTTTAGATAGGTGTTCTTTATACGGAACGGTAGGTCTATTTCGGTTAATTTCAAATAACACATGTTGTCGGTAATGCTTCGCATTCATTGAATATTTGAGATTTCTTCTTCTGAAAAGTATTGACAACAATTCAATAGAGGTGACGAATCTTTTTAATTTTTGTGGCTCACATCAACAGACATACAATGAAAAAATTTTTGACGATTTTTCATTTGGAGAACAAGAATAGATGAGTTTTTCCTGAATTTAAATACTCTATCTATCCCATTATTCGTCATGTTCTCTTATTATTTCGTTCAAAATATTTTCATAAAGAATATATTCAAATTTCATCTTACGAAATGTTCGACATTTTCAGAACAAACAATGTACATGACATCGTATGCTTTTTGCCTCATAAATATTAATTTTCAGAAAAAACTTAATAATGTTATACGAGGCACTCACTTATTTAATTTCCCCCAAGAATTGCTCTCATTTAAGAAAAGTAATATTTCAAAAGTTACTCTTAACATAATGAAATAATATAAAATGTCCTATTAAATATACTTTCGAAAGCACAGATTCTATTCATATAATAGTCCTTCGTTGTCGTATGCTTTCGAAAACTTTTGTTTCGTTTTTTATCAATCAAACCATTTCAATACCCAAGTATATAGCCTTCCTAGGAGGAAATTTAAAAGGAAATGTTAAATCCTGTTTTTTAGCAAATATTTATATATTCATTCTGAAAATTATTCATTTTTTCAGTATTGAATAGAATTATAATTATTATTCTGTCAAAGTAAAAGTTAACATCGAAATTTAACCTCAGGTGGTTAAATGAATATGGTTAGGCTTTATGATTTTTTTTTCGCAGGACAGTTTATTCCTGGGTTTAAATTACTCCACTACCAATACTTTTAAACATCAATTCTTGGCATTCTCAGCCATTTCCAATTACGATATGAAAGATCGCCTTTTTTCAATTTTCATAAAATAGAAAGAAGAGAATTTTATCGGTCTATCTATCTATCTATCTATCTATTCAAAATTCACAAGACATGTTGAAATATAATTAAATTACAAATACAATAATTAATACAATTAATTGCAAAAAACATAAGAACCGGAAGTAAAATAATTTTGGCATTTCATCGGTTCTGATGATTTCTTGAAATATATATTCCGATTTCCTTTGATTTCTGTATTTCAAGTCGAAGTTGGTAAATTCCAGAAACTAGAATGTGTCGAATTGCTAGATATTCGTAATTTTTTACGAAGGCATTCAGATTGCTCTTTTACGAATTATTTTTGTTTTGTTTCTTTGTAAACAATATGAGAACTTCGTGATTGTTTAAGAGCGCTTTCTTAATACTTTGTTACTCCGTGATTATTTGATATTCATCCGGAAGCCCTAATAACCTTTTTTAATAATAAGCTCATTACAATTGCGATATCGAAATATCGGCTTGAAATGAGCTTTCTGAATAAAATTTGTGAAAAATCAAAAATTTCAGACTTTCCCTAGGTTATGAGGGATTCCTTGAATCGAATCATCGTATTCTGACTCACTTTGATTTTCAATATTTCATCAGTTTACACTCAAAGTGGGTCAAGATCGAAGATTCAATGCACTTTTAATGCAAGTTTTCAAAGAGCATTTGTTCGTATTATGTTACATTGATCCGGAAGCCCTAGTAACCTTTTTTTCATTTGGATCTCATTACAATTGCGATATCAAAATGTCGGCTTGAAATGAGATCTTTACTTTTTTCGAAAATTCATTTTCACTAGAATGGAATGTCAAAAATTTCAGACTTTTCCTAGGTAATGAGGGTTTCCTTGAAACCAATCTCTTTGCTCTGACTCACCTTGATTTTCAATAATTCATTATTTTACAATCAAAATGGGTCAAGAGCAAATATTCAATGCATTTAGGCAGAAATTTATTGTTGAGACATTTTACGTATATTTTCATAGAGCATTTGTTCGTATTATGTTATATTCATCCGAAGGCCCTAATAACCTTTTTTTTATTTGAATCTCATTACAATTGCGATATCAAAATATCAGCTCGAAAAGAGAACTTCACTTTTTTTAAAAATTCATTTTCACTAGAATGGCAAGTCAAACATTTCAGACTTTCCTCAGGTTATGAGGGTTTTATCAAAACAAATCTTCTTATTCTGACTCACTTTGATTTTAAATATTTCATTAATTTACAATCAAAATTATATAATTAATTGTAAAAAACATAAGAACAAGAAGTAAAATAATTTTTTGGCATTTCATTGGTTCTAATGATTTCCTGAAAGATATATTCTGATTTTCTGAATTCTATAAATTTCAAGTCGAAGTAAGTTGAATCCTCTGTTAAAACCAGATTTAGAATGTGTCAGATTAATAGATATTCGTAATTTCTTACGAAGGTATTTGGATTGCTCTTTCACGAATTATTTTGTTTTGATTTTTTGTTAGAAGTATGTGAACTTCGTGATTTTTCAAGAGAGCTTTCTAAATTTGTCGTAATTTCGTAATTATTCAATATTCATCCGGAGGCCCTAATAACCTTGTTTAATTTTAAGCTCATTACAATTGCGATATCGGAATATCGGCTTGGACTGAGTTTGTTGAATAAAATTCATTTTCATGAGAATGAAACTTCACACATTTCTGATATTTTTTCTTAGCTTATGAGCGTTTCCTAAAATGAATTTTCTTGTTCTGATTCACTTTGATTTTCAATTTTTCATTAGTTTGCTGTCAAAGTGGGTTAAGATCAAATATTCAATGCATTTCGGCAGAAATATACTGTGAAGACCTTGTACGTATGTTTTCATAGAGCATTTGTTCGTATTATGTTATACTCATCCGGATACCCTATAAACCTTTTTTTTTCATTTGAATCTCATTACAATTGCGATATCAAAATGTCGGCTTGAAATGAGATCTTCACTTTTTTCGAAAATTCATTTTCACTAGAATGGAAAGTCAAACATTTCAGACTTTTCCTAGGTTATGAGGGTTTCCATGAAACCAATCTCCTTGTTCTGACTCACCTTGATTTTCAATAATTCATTACTTTACAATCAAAATGGGTCAAGAGCAAAGATTCAATGCATTTAGGCAGAAATATATTATTAAGACTTTTTACGTATATTTTCATAAAGCATTTGTTCGTATTATGTTACATTCATCCGGAAGCCCTAGTAACCTTTTTTTCATTTGGATCTCATTACAATTGCGATATCAAGATGTCGGCTTGAAATGAGATCTTTACTTTTTTTCCAAAATTCATTTTCACCAGAATGGAAAGTCAAACATTCCAGACTTTTCTTAGATTATGAGGGTTTCCTTGAAACGAAACTTCTTGCTCTGACTCACTTTGATCTTCGAGTCTTCATTAGTTTACAATCAATGTGGGCCAAGATCAAAGATTCAATGCATTTCGGCAGATATACTGTTAAGACCTTGTACGTAAGTTTTCATAGAGCTTTTTTTCGTTCGTATTATTTTATATTCATCCGGAGGCCCTAGTAACCTTTTTTTTTTCATTCGGATCTCATTACAATTGCGATATCAAAATGTCGGCTTGAAATGAGATCTTTACTTTTCTCGAAAATTCATTTTCACTAGAATGGAAAGTCAAACATTTCAGACTTTTCCTAGGTTATGAGGGTTTTGTTGAAACCAATCTCCTTGTTCTGACTCACCTTGATTTTCAATAATTCATTACTTTACAATCAAAATGGGTCAAGAGCAAAGATTCAATGCATTTAGACAGAAATATATTGTTAAGACTTTTTACGTATATTTTCATAGAGCATTTCTTCGTATTATGTTACATTCATCCGGAAGCCCTTGTGACCTTTTTTTGCATTTGAATCTCATTACAATTGCGATATAAAAATGTCGGCTTGAAATGAGATCTTTACTTTTTTTCCAAAATTCATTTTCACCAGAATGGAAAGTCAAACATTTCAGACTTTTCTTAGATTATGAGGGTTTCCTTGAAACCAACCTCCTTGTTCTGACTCACCTTGATTTTCAATAATTCATTACTTTACAATCAAAATGGGTCAAGAGCAAAGATTCAATGCATTTAGACAGAAATATATTGTTAAGACTTTTTACGTATATTTTCATAGAGCATTTGTTCGTATTATGTTACATTCATCCGGAAGCCCTTGTGACCTTTTTTTGCATTTGAATCTCATTACAATTGCGATATAAAAATGTCGGCTTGAAATGAGATTTTTACTTTTTTTCCAAAATTCATTTTCACCAGAATGGAAAGTCAAACATTTCAGACTTTTCTTAGATTATGAGGGTTTCCTTGAAAGCAATCTCCTTGTCCTGACTCACCTTGATGTTCAATAATTCATTACTTTACAATCAAAATGGGTAAAGAGCAAAGATCCAATGCATTTAGACAGAAATATATTGTTAAGACTTTTTACGTATATTTTCATAGAGCATTTCTTCGTATTATGTTACATTCATCCGGACGCCCTAGTGACCTTTTTCTCATTTCAATCTCATTACAATTGCGATATAAAAATGTCGGCTTGAAATGAGATCTTTACTTTTTTTCCAAAATTCATTTTCACCAGAATGGAAAGTCAAACATTTCAGACTTTTCTTAGATTATGAGGGTTTCCTTGAAACCAATCTCCTTGTTCTGACTCACCTTGATTTTCAATAATTCATTACTTTACAATCAAAATGGGTCAAGAGCAAAGATTCAATGCATTTAGACAGAAATATATTGTTAAGACTTTTTACGTATATTTTCATAGAGCATTTCTTCGTATTATGTTACATTCATCCGGAAGCCCTTGTGACCTTTTTTTGCATTTGAATCTCATTACAATTGCGATATAAAAATGTCGGCTTGAAATGAGATCTTTACTTTTTTTCCAAAATTCATTTTCACCAGAATGGAAAGTCAAACATTTCAGACTTTTCTTAGATTATGAGGGTTTCCTTGACACCAATCTCCTTGTTCTGACTCACCTTGATTTTCAATACTTCATTACTTTACAATCAAAATGGGTCAAGAGCAAAGATTCAATGCATTTAGACAGAAATATATTGTTAAGACTTTTTACGTATATTTTCATAGAGCATTTCTTCCTATTATGTTACATTCATCCGGAAGCCCTTATGACCTTTTTTTGCATTTGAATCTCATTACAATTGCGATATAAAAATGTCGGCTTGAAATGAGATCTTTACTTTTTTTCCAAAATTCATTTTCACCAGAATGGAAAGTCAAACATTTCAGACTTTTCTTAGATTATGAGGGTTTCCTTGAAACCAATCTCCTTGTCCTGACTCACCTTGATTTCCAATAATTCATTACTTTACAATCAAAATGGGTCAAGAGCAAAGATCCAATGCATTTAGACAGAAATATATTGTTAAGACTTTTTACGTATATTTTCATAGAGCATTTCTTCGTATTATGTTACATTCATCCGGACGCCCTAGTGACCTTTTTCTCATTTCAATCTCATTACAATTGCGATATAAAAATGTCGGCTTGAAATGAGATCTTTACTTTTTTTCCAAAATTCATTTTCACCAGAATGGAAAGTCAAACATTTCAGACTTTTCTTAGATTATGAGGGTTTCCTTGAAACCAATCTCCTTGTCCTGACTCACCTTGATTTTCAATAATTCATTACTTTACAATCAAAATGGGTCAAGAGCAAAGATTCAATGCATTTAGACAGAAATATATTGTTAAGACTTTTTACGTATATTTTCATAGAGCATTTGTTCGTATTATATTACATTCATCCGGAAGCCCTCGTGACCTTTTTTTGCATTTGAATCTCATTACAATTGCGATATAAAAATGTCGGCTTGAAATGAGATCTTTACTTTTTTTCCAAAATTCATTTTCACCAGAATGGAAAGTCAAACATTTCAGACTTTTCTTAGATTATGAGGGTTTCCTTGAAACCAATCTCCCTGTTCTGACTCACCTTGATTTTCAATAATTCATTACTTTACAATCAAAATGGGTCAAGAGCAAAGATTCAATGCATTTAGACAGAAATATATTGTTAAGACTTTTTACGTATATTTTCATAGAGCATTTCTTCGTATTATGTTACATTCATCCGGAAGCCCTTGTGACCTTTTTTTGCATTTGAATCTCATTACAATTGCGATATCAAAATGTCGGCTTGAAATGAGATCTTTACTTTTTTCGAACATTCATTTTCACTAGAATGTAAAGTCAAACATTTCAGACTTTTCCTAGGTTATGAGGGTTTCCTTGAAACCAATCTCCTTGTTCTGACTCACCTAGATTCTCAATAATTCATTATTTTACAATCAAAATATGTCAAGAGCAGAGATTCAATGCATTTAGGCAGAAATATATTGTTAAGACTTTTTACGTATATTTTCATAGAGCATTTGTTCGTATTATGTTACATTCATCCGGAAGCCCTAGTAACCTTTTCTTCATTTGGATCTCATTACAATTGCGATATCAAAATGTCGGCTTGAAATGAGATCTTTACTTTTTTTCCAAAATTTATTTTCACCAGAATGGAAAGTCAAACATTTCAGACTTTTCCTAGGTTATGAGGGTTTCCTTGAAACCAATCTCCTTGCTCTGACTCACCTTGATTTTCAATAATTCATTACTTTACTATCAAAATGGGTCAAGAGCAAAGATTCGATGCATTTAGACAGAAATATATTGTTAAGACTTTTTACGTTTATTTTCATAGAGCATTTCTTCGTATTATGTTACATTCATCCGGAAGCCCTAGTGATCTTTTTTTTTTCATTTGAATCTCATTACAATTGCGATATAAAAATGTCGGCTTGAAATGAGATCTTTACTTTTTTTCCAAAATTTATTTTCACCAGAATGGAAAGTCAAACATTTCAGACTTTTCTTAGATTATGAGGGTTTCCTTGAAACCAATCTCCTTGTTCTGACTCACCCTAATTTTCAATAATTCATTACTTTACAATCAAAATGGGTCAGGAGCAAAGATTCAATGCATTTAGGCAGAAATATATTGTTAAGACTTTTTACGTATATTTTCATAGAGCATTTCTTCGTATTATGTTACATTCATCCGGAAGCCCTAGTAACCTTTTTTTCATTTGGATCTCATTACAATTGCGATATCAAAATGTCGGCTTGAAATGAGATCTTTACTTTTTTTCCAAAATTCATTTTCACTAGAATGGAAAGTCAAACTTTTCAGACTTTTCCTAGGTTATGAGGGTTTCCTTGAAACCAATCTTCTTGTTCTGACTCACTTTGATTTTCAATTCTTCATTAGTTTACAATCAATGTGGGTCAAGATCAAAGATGCAATGCATTTCGGCAGATATACTCTTAAGACCTTGTACGTAAGTGTTCATAGAGCTTTTTTTCGTTCGTATTATGTTATTTTCATCCGGAGGCCCTAGTAACCTTTTTTTTTTCATTTGATTCTCATTACAATTGCGATATCAAAATGTCGGCTTGAAATGAGATCTTTACTTTTTTTCCAAAATTCATTTTCACTAGAATGGAAAGTCAAATATTTCAGACAATTCCTAGGTTGTGAGGATTTCTTTGAAACCAATCTCCTTGTTCTGACTCACTTTGATTCTCAATTATTCATTACTTCACAATCAAAATGGGTCAAGAGCATAGATTCAATGCATTTTGGCAGAAATATATTGTTAAGACTTTTTTCGTATATTTTCATAGAGCATTTGTTCGTATTATGTTACATTCATCCGGAAGCCCTAGTAACCTTTTTTTCATTCGGATCTCATTACAATTGCGATATAAAAATGTCGGCTTGAAATGAGATCTTTACTTTTTTCGAGAATTCATTTTCATAAGAATGGAAAGTCAAACATTTCAGACTTTTCCTAGGTTATGAAGGTTTCCTTGAAACCAATCTCCTTGTTCTGACTCACCTTGATTTTCAATAATTCATTACTTTACAATCAAAATGGGTCCATAGCAAAGATTCAATGCATTCAGGCAGAAATATATTGTTAAGACTTTTTACGTATATTTTCATTGAGCATTTGTTCGTATTACGTTACATTCATCCGGAAGCCCTAGTGACCTTTTTTTTCATTTGATTCTCATTACAATTGCGATATAAAAATGTCGGCTTGAAATGAGATCTTTACTTTTTTTCCAAAATTCATTTTCACCAGAATGGAAAGTCAAACATTTCAGACTTTTCTTAGATTATGAGGGTTTCCTTGAAACGAATCTTCTTGCTCTGACTCACTCTGATCTTCAATTCTTCATTAGTTTACAATCAATATGGGTCAAGATCAAAGATTCAATGCATTTCGACAGATATACTGTTAAGACCTTGTACGTAAGTGTTCATAGAGCTTTTTTTCGTTCGTATTATGTTATATTCATCAGGAGGCCCTAGTTACCTTATTTTTTTCATTTGGATCTCATTACGATTGCTATATCGAAATGTCGGCTTGAAATGAGATCTTTACTTTTTTTCCAAAATTCATTTTCACTAGAATGGAAAGTCAAACATTTCAGACTTTTCCTAGGTTGTGAGGGTTTCCTTGAAACCAATCTCCTTGTTCCGATTCACTTTGATTCTCAATTATTCATTACTTTACAATCAAAATGGGTCAAGAGCAAAGATTCAATGCATTTAGGCAGAAATATATTGTTAAGACTTTTTACGTATATTTTCATAGAGCATTTTTTCGTATTATGATACATTCATCCGGAAGCCCTAGTAATCTTTTTCTTCCTCTGAATCTCATTATAATTGCGATTTCAAAATATCGGCTTGAAATGAGATCTTTACTTTTTTTTGCAAAATTCATTTTCACCAGAACGGAGTGTCAAACAATTCAGACTTTCCTTAGGTTATGAGGGTTTCCTTGAAACGAATCTTCTCTCTCTGACTCACTTTGATTTTCAATTCTTCATTAGTTTACAATGAAAGTGCGTCAAGATCAAAGATTCAATGCATTTCAGCAGATATACTGCTAAGACCTTTTACGTAAGTTTTCATAGAGCATTTTTTCGTTCGTATTATGTTTTATTCATCCGGAAACTCTAGCAATTTTTTTTTTTCATTTAAATCTCATTACAATTGCGATATCAAAATATCGGCTTGAAATGAGATCTTTACTTTTTTTCAAAATTCATTTTCACTAGAATGGAAAGTCAAACTTTTCAGACTTTCCTCAGGTTATAAGGGTTTCCCTAAGACGAATCTTCTTGTTCTGACTCACTTTGATTTTCAATTTTTCATCAGTTTACAATCAAAATGGGTCAAGATCAAATATTCAATGCATTTTGGCAGATATACTGTTACGACCTTGTACGTATAATTTCATAGAGCATTTGTTCGTATTATGTTACATTCATCTTGTAGCCCTAGTAACCTTTTTTTGTCAATTGAATCTTATTACAATTGCGATATCAAAATTTCGGCTTGAAATGAGATCTTTACTTTTTTTTTAAAATTCATTTTCACTAGAATGGAAAGTCAAACTTTTCAGACTTTCCTCAGGTTATGAGGGTTTCCCTAAGACGAATCTTCTTGTTCTGACTCACTTTGATTTTCAATTTTTCATCAGTTTACAATCAAAGTGGGTCAAGATCAAAGATTCAATGCATTTTGGCAAATATACTGTTAAGACCTTGTACGTATGTTTTCATTGAGCATTT
Source organism: Hippodamia convergens (assembly GCA_038502775.1). Taxonomy (NCBI): domain Eukaryota; kingdom Metazoa; phylum Arthropoda; class Insecta; order Coleoptera; family Coccinellidae; genus Hippodamia; species Hippodamia convergens. Next base: position 73,631,267 of record CM076608.1, read on the forward strand.
GTTCGTATTATGTTATATCCATCCGGAGGCCCTATGAACCTTTTTTTAATTTGAATCTCATTACAATTGCGGTATCAGAATGTCGGCTTGAAATGAGATCTTTACTTTTTTTCCAAAATTTATTTTCACTAAAATGGAAAGTCAAACATTTCAGACTTTTCCTCGGTTATGAGGGTTTCCTTGAAACCAATCTCCTTGTTCTGACTCACCTTGATTTTCAATAATCCATTACTTTACAATCAAAATGGGTCAAGATCGAAGATTCAATGCATTTAGGCAGAAATATATTGTTAAGACTTTTTACGTATATTTTCATAAAGCATTTGTTCGTATTATGTTACATTCATCCGGAAGCCCTAGTAACCTTTTTTTCATTTGGATCTCATTACAATTGCGATATCAAGATGTCGGCTTGAAATGAGATCTTTACTTTTTTTCCAAAATTCATTTTCACCAGAATGGAAAGTCAAACATTCCAGACTTTTCTTAGATTATGAGGGTTTCCTTGAAACGAAACTTCTTGCTCTGACTCACTTTGATCTTCGAGTCTTCATTAGTTTACAATCAATGTGGGTCAAGATCAAAGATTCAATGCATTTCGGCAGATATACTGTTAAGACCTTGTACGTAAGTTTTCATAGAGCTTTTTTTCGTTCGTATTATGTTATATTCATCCGGAGGCCCTAGTAACCTTTTTTTTTCATTCGGATCTCATTACAATTGCGATATCAAAATGTCGGCTTGAAATGAGATCTTCACTTTTTTTCCAAAATTCATTTTCACTAGAATGGAAAGTCAAACATTTCAGACATTTCCTAGGTTATGAGGGTTTCTTTTAAACCAATCTCCTTGTTCTGACTCACTTTGATTCTCAATTATTCATTACTTCACAATCAAAATGGGTCAAGAGCGAAGATTCAATACATTTATGCAGAAATATATCGTTAAGACTTTTTACGTATATTTTCATAGAGCATTTGTTCGTATTATGTTACATTCATCCGGAAGCCCTTGTGACCTTTTTTTTGCATTTGAATCTCATTACAATTGCGATATAAAAATGTCGGCTTGAAATGAGATCTTTACTTTTTTTCCAAAATTCATTTTCACCAGAATGGAAAGTCAAACATTTCAGACTTTTCTTAGATTATGAGGGTTTCCTTGAAACCAATCTCCTTGTTCTGACTCACCTTGATTTTCAATAATTCATTACTTTACAATCAAAATGGGTCAAGAGCAAAGATTCAATGCATTTAGACAGAAATATATTGTTAAGACATTTTACGTATATTTTCATAGAGCATTTCTTCGTATTACGTTACATTCATCCGGAAGCCCTTATGACCTTTTTTTGCATTTGAATCTCATTACAATTGCGATATAAAAATGTCGGCTTGAAATGAGATCTTTATTTTTTTCCAAAATTCATTTTCACCAGAATGGAAAGTCAAACATTTCAGACTTTTCTTAGATTATGAGGGTTTCCTTGAAACCAATCTCCTTGTTCTGACTCACCTTGATTTTCAATAATTCATTACTTTACAATCAAAATGGGTCAAGAGCAGAGATTCAATGCATTTAGACAGAAATATATTGTTAAGACTTTTTACGTATATTTTCATGGAGCATTTCTTCGTATTATGTTACATTCATCCGGAAGCCCTTGTGACCTTTTTTTGCATTTGAATCTCATTACAATTGCGATATAAAAATGTCGGCTTGAAATGAGATCTTTACTTTTTTTCCAAAATTCATTTTCACCAGAATGGAAAGTCAAACATTTCAGACTTTTCTTAGATTATGAGGGTTTCCTTGAAACCAATCTCCTTGTTCTGACTCACCTTGATTTTCAATAATTCATTACTTTACAATCAAATCGGGTCAAGAGCAAAGATTCAATGCATTTAGACAGAAATATATTGTTAAGACTTTTTACGTATATTTTCATAGAGCATTTCTTCGTATTATGTTACATTCATCCGGAAGCCCTAGTGACCTTTTTCTCATTTGAATCTCATTACAATTGCGATATAAAAATGTCGGCTTGAAATGAGATCTTTACTTTTTTTCCAAAATTCATTTTCACCAGAATGGAAAGTCAAACATTTCAGACTTTTCTTAGATTATGAGGGTTCCCTTGAAACGAAACTTCTTGCTCTGGCTCACTCTGATCTCAAAATCTTCATTAGTTTACAATCAATGTGGGTCAAGATCAAAGATTCAATGCATTTCGGCAGATATACCGTTAAGACCTTGTACGTAAGTGTTCATAGAGCTTTTTTTCGTTCGTTTTATGTTATATTCATCCGGAGGCCCTAGTAACCTTATTTTTTTCATTCGGATCTCATTACGATTGCGATATCAAAATGTCGGCTTGAAATGAGATCTTTACTTTTTTCGAACATTCATTTTCACTAGAATGTAAAGTCAAACATTTCAGACTTTTCCTAGGTTATGAGGGTTCCCTTGAAACCAATCTCCTTGTTCTGACTCACCTAGATTCTCAATAATTCATTATTTTACAATCAAAATATGTCAAGAGCAAAGATTCAATGCGTTTAAGCAGAAATATATTGTTAAGACTTTTTACGAATATTTTCATAGAGCATTTGTTCGTATTATGTTACATTCATCCGGGAGCCCTAGTAACCTTTTCTTCATTTGGATCTCATTACAATTGCGATATCAAAATGTCGGCTTGAAATGAGATCTTTACTTTTTTTCCAAAATTTATTTTCACCAGAATGGAAAGTCAAACATTTCAGACTTTTCCTAGGTTATGAGGGTTTCCTTGAAACCAGTCTCCTTGCTCTGACTCACCTTGATTTTCAATAATTCATTACTTTACTATCAAAATGGGTCAAGAGCAAAGAATCCATGCATTTAGACAGAAATATGATGTTAAGAATTTTTACGTATATTTTCATAGAGCATTTGTTCGTATTATGTTACATTCATCCGGAAGCCCTAGTGACCTTTTTTTCATTTGGATCTCTTTACAATTGCGATATCAAGATGTCGGCTTGAAATGAGATCTTTACTTTTTTTCCAAAATTCATTTTCACCAGAATGGAAAGTCAAACATTTCAGACTTTTCTTAGATTATGAGGGTTTCCTTGAAACCAATCTCCTTGTTCTGACTCACCTTGATTTTCAATAATTCATTACTTTACAATCAAAATGGGTCAAGAGCAAAGATTCAATGCATTTAGACAGAAATATATTGTTAAGACTTTTTACGTATATTTTCATAGAGCATTTCTTCGTATTATGTTACATTCATCCGGAAGCCCTAGTGACCATTTTCTCATTTGAATCTCATTACAATTGCGATATAAAAATGTCGGCTTGAAATGAGATCTTTACTTTTTTTCCAAAATTCATTTTCACCAGAATGGAAAGTCAAACATTTCAGACTTTTCTTAGATTATGAGGGTTTCCTTGAAACCATTCATCCGGAAGCCCTTGTGACCTTTTTTTGCATTTGAATCTCATTACAATTGCGATATAAAAATGTCGGCTTGAAATGAGATCTTTACTTTTTTTCCAAAATTCATTTTCACCAGAATGGAAAGTCAAACATTTCAGACTTTTCTTAGATTATGAGGGTTTCCTTGAAACCAATCTCCTTGTTCTGACTCACCTTGATTTTCAATAATTCATTACCTTACAATCAAAATGGGTCAAGAGCAAAGATTCAATTCATTTAGACAGAAATATATTGTTAAGACTTTTTACGTATATTTTCATAGAGCATTTCTTCGTATTATGTTACATTCATCCGGGAGCCCTAGTGACCTTTTTCTCATTTGAATCTCATTACAATTGCGATATAAAAATGTCGGCTTGAAATGAGATCTTTACTTTTTTCAAAAATTCATTTTCACCAGAATGGAAAGTCAAACATTTCAGACTTTTCTTAGATTATGAGGGTTTCCTTGAAACGAAACTTCTTGCTCTGGCTCACTTTGATCTCAAATTCTTCATTAGTTTACAATCAATGTGGGTCAAGATCAAAGATTCAATGCATTTCGGCAGATATACCGTTAAGACCTTGTACGTAAGTGTTCATAAAGCTTTTTTTCGTTCGTTTTATGTTATATTCATCCGGAGGCCCTAGTAACCTTATTTTTTTCATTCGGATCTCATTACGATTGCGATATCAAAATGTCGGCTTGAAATGAGATCTTTACTTTTTTCGAACATTCATTTTCACTAGAATGTAAAGTCAAACATTTCAGACTTTTCCTAGGTTATGAGGGTTTCCTTGAAACCAATCTCCTTGTTCTGACTCACCTAGATTCTCAATAATTCATTATTTTACAATCAAAATATGTCAAGAGCAGAGATTCAATGCATTCAGGCAGAAATATATTATTAAGACTTTTTACGTATATTTTCATAGAGGATTTGTTCGTATTATGTTACATTCATCCGGAAGCCCTAGTAACCTTTTCTTCATTTGGATCTCATTACAATTGCGATATCAAAATGTCGGCTTGAAATGAGATCTTTACTTTTTTTCCAAAATTTATTTTCACCAGAATGGAAAGTCAAACATTTCAGACTTTTCCTAGGTTATGAGGGTTTCCTTGAAACCAATCTCCTTGCTCTGACTCACCTTGATATTCAATAATTCATTACTTTACTATCAAAATGGGTCAAGAGCAAAGATTCAATGCATTTAGACAGAAATATATTGTTAAGACTTTTTACGTTTATTTTCATAGAGCATTTCTTCGTATTATGTTACATTCATCCGGAAGCCCTAGTGATCTTTTTTTTCATTTGAATCTCATTACAATTGCGATATAAAAATGTCGGCTTGAAATGAGATCTTTACTTTTTTTCCAAAATTTATTTTCACCAGAATGGATAGTCAAACATTTCAGACTTTTCTTAGATTATGAGTGTTTCCTTGAAACCAATCTCCTTGTTCCGACTCACCCTAATTTTCAATAATTCATTACTTTACAATCAAAATGGGTCAGGAGCAAAGATTCAATGCATTTAGGCAGAAATATATTGTTAAGACTTTTTACGTATATTTTCATAGAGCATTTGTTCGTATTATGTTACATTCATCCGGAAGCCCTAGTAACCTTTTTTTCATCTGGATCTCATTACAATTGCGATATCAAAATGTCGGCTTGAAATGAGATCTTTACTTTTTTTCCAAAATTCATTTTCACTAGAATGGAAAGTCAAACTTTTCAGACTTTTCCTAGGTTATGAGGGTTTCCTTGAAACCAATCTTCTTGTTCTGACTCACATTGATTTTCAATTCTTCATTACCTTACAATCAAAATGGGTCAAGAGCATAGATTCAATGCATTTTGGCAGAAATATATTGTTAAGACTTTTTACGTATATTTTCATAGAGCATTTGTTCGTATTATGTTACATTCATCCGGAAGCCCTAGTAACCTTTTTTTCATTTGGATCTCATTACAATTGCGATATAAAAATGTCGGCTTGAAATGAGATCTTTACTTTTTTCAAAAATTCATTTTCACTAGAATGGAAAGTCAAACATTTCAGACTTTTTCTAGGTTATGAGGGTTTCCTTGGAACCAATCTCCTTGTTCTGACTCACCTTGATTTTCAATAATTCATTACTTTACAATCAAAATGGGTCCATAGCAAAGATTCAATGCATTTAGGCAGAAATATATTGTTAAGACTTTTTACGTATATTTTCATTGAGCATTTCTTCGTATTACGTTACATTCATCCGGAAGCCCTAATGACCTTTTTTTTCATTTGATTCTCATTACAATTGCGATATAAAAATGTCGGCTTGAAATGAGATCTTTACTTTTTTTCCAAAATTCATTTTCACCAGAATGGAAAGTCAAACATTTCAGACTTTTCTTAGATTATGAGGGTTTCCTTGAAACGAATCTTCTTGCTCTGACTCACTCTGATCTTCAATTCTTCATTAGTTTACAATCAATGTGGGTCAATATCAAAGATTCAATGCATTTCGACAGATATACTGTTAAGACCTTGTACGTAAGTGTTCATAGAGCTTTTTTTCGTTCGTATTATGTTATATTCATCCCGAGGCCCTAGTTACCTTATTTTTTTCATTTGGATCTCATTATAATTGCTATATCAAAATGTCGGCTTGAAATGAGATCTTCACTTTTTTTCCAAAATTCATTTTCACTAGAATGGAAAGTCAAACTTTTCAGACTTTCCTCAGGTTATGAGGGTTTCCCTAAGACGAATCTTCTTGTTCTGACTCACTTTGATTTTCAATTTTTCATCAGTTTACAATCAAAGTGGGTCAAGATCAAAGATTCAATGCATTTTGGCAAATATACTGTTAAGACCTTGTACGTATGTTTTCATTGAGCATTTGTTCGTATTATGTTATATCCATCCGGAGGCCCTATGAACCTTTTTTTAATTTGAATCTCATTACAATTGCGATATCAGAATGTCGGCTTGAAATGAGATCTTTACTTTTTTTCCAAAATTTATTTTCACTAAAATGGAAAGTCAAACATTTCAGACTTTTCCTCGGTTATGAGGGTTTCCTTGAAACCAATCTCCTTGTTCTGACTCACCTTGATTTTCAATAATTCATTACTTTACAATCAAAATGGGTCAAGTTTGAAGATTCAATGCATTTAGGCAGAAATATATTGTTAAGACTTTTTACGTATAATTTCATAAAGCATTCGTTCGTATTATGTTATATCCATCCGGAGGCCCTATGAACCTTTTTTTAATTTGAATCTCATTACAATTGCGATATCAGAATGTCGGCTTGAAATGAGATCTTTACTTTTTTTCCAAAATTTATTTTCACTAAAATGGAAAGTCAAACATTTCAGACTTTTCCTCGGTTATGAGGGTTTCCTTGAAACCAATCTCCTTGTTCTGACTCACCTTGATTTTCAATAATTCATTACTTTACAATCAAAATGGGTCAAGTTTGAAGATTCAATGCATTTAGGCAGAAATATATTGTTAAGACTTTTTACGTATAATTTCATAAAGCATTCGTTCGTATTATGTTACATTCATCCGGAAGCCCTTGTAACCTTTTTTTCATTTGGATCTCATTACAATTCCGATATCAAGATGTCGGCTTGAAATGAGATCTTTACTTTTTTTCCAAAATTCATTTTCACCAGAATGGAAAGTCAAACATTTCAGACTTTTCTTAGATTATGAGGGTTTCCTTGAAACGAAACTTCTTGCTCTGACTCACTTTGATCTTCGAGTCTTCATTAGTTTACAATCAATGTGGGTCAAGATCAAAGATTCAATGCATTTCGGCAGATATACTGTTAAGACCTTGTACGTAAGTTTTCATAGAGCTTTTTTTCGTTCGTATTATGTTATATTCATCCGGAGGCCCTAGTAACCTTTTTTTTTCATTTGGATCTCATTACAATTGCGATATCAAAATGTCGGCTTGAAATGAGATCTTCACTTTTTTTCCAAAATTCATTTTCACTAGAATGGAAAGTCAAACATTTCAGACATTTCCTAGGTTATGAGGGTTTCTTTTAAACCAATCTCCTTGTTCTGACTCACTTTGATTCTCAATTATTCATTACTTCACAATCAAAATGGGTCAAGAGCAAAGATTCAATGCATTTATGCAGAAATATATCGTTAAGACTTTTTACGTATATTTTCATAGAGCATTGGTTCGTATTATGTTACATTCATCCGGAAGCCCTAGTAACCTTTTTTCATTTGGATCTCATTACAATCGCGATATCAAAATGTCGGCTTGAAATGAGATCTTCACTTTTTTTCCAAAATTCATTTTCACCAGAATGGAAAGTCAAACATTTCAGACTTTTCTTAGATTATGAGGGTTTCCTTGAAACCAATCTCCTTGTTCTGACTCACCTAGATTCTCAATAATTCATTATTTTACAATCAAAATATGTCAAGAGCAGAGATTCAATGCATTTAGGCAGAAATATATTGTTAAGACTTTTTACGTATATTTTCATAGAGGATTTGTTCGTATTATGTTACATTCATCCGGAAGCCCTAGTAACCTTTTCTTCATTTGGATCTCATTACAATTGCGATATCAAAATGTCGGCTTGAAATGAGATCTTTACTTTTTTTCCAAAATTTATTTTCACCAGAATGGAAAGTCAAACATTTCAGACTTTTCCTAGGTTATGAGGGTTTCCTTGAAACCAATCTCCTTGCTCTGACTCACCTTGATTTTCAATAATTCATTACTTTACTATCAAAATGGGTCAAGAGCAAAGATTCAATGCATTTAGACAGAAATATATTGTTAAGACTTTTTACGTTTATTTTCATAGAGCATTTCTTCGTATTATGTTACATTCATCCGGAAGCCCTAGTGATCTTTTTTTTCATTTGAATCTCATTACAATTGCGATATAAAAATGTCGGCTTGAAATGAGATCTTTACTTTTTTTCCAAAATTTATTTTCACCAGAATGGAAAGTCAAACATTTCAGACTTTTCTTAGATTATGAGTGTTTCCTTGAAACCAATCTCCTTGTTCCGACTCACCCTAATTTTCAATAATTCATTACTTTACAATCAAAATGGGTCAGGAGCAAAGATTCAATGCATTTAGGCAGAAATATATTGTTAAGACTTTTTACGTATATTTTCATAGAGCATTTGTTCGTATTATGTTACATTCATCCGGAAGCCCTAGTAACCTTTTTTTCATTTGGATCTCATTACAATTGCGATATCAAAATGTCGGCTTGAAATGAGATCTTTACTTTTTTTCCAAAATTCATTTTCACTAAAATGGAAAGTCAAACTTTTCAGACTTTTCCTAGGTTATGAGGGTTTCCTTGAAACCAATCTTCTTGTTCTGACTCACTTTGATTTTCAATTCTTCATTACTTTACAATCAAAATGGGTCAAGAGCATAGATTCAATGCATTTTGGCAGAAATATATTGTTAAGACTTTTTACGTATATTTTCATAGAACATTTGTTCGTAATATGTTACATTCATCCGGAAGCCCTAGTAACCTTTTTTTCATTTGGATCTCATTACAATTGCGATATAAAAATGTCGGCTTGAAATGAGATCTTTACTTTTTTCGAAAATTCATTTTCACTAGAATGGAAAGTCAAACATTTCAGACTTTTTCTAGGTTATGAGGGTTTCCTTGGAACCAATGTCCTCGTTCTGACTCACCTTGATTTTCAATAATTCATTACTTTACAATCAAAATGGGTCCATAGCAAAGATTCAATGCATTTAGGCAGAAATATATTGTTAAGACTTTTTACGTATATTTTCATTGAGCATTTCTTCGTATTACGTTACATTCATCCGGAAGCCCTAATGACCTTTTTTTTCATTTGATTCTCATTACAATTGCGATATAAAAATGTCGGCTTGAAATGAGATCTTTACTTTTTTTCCAAAATTCATTTTCACCAGAATGGAAAGTCAAACATTTCAGACTTTTCTTAGATTATGAGGGTTTCCTTGAAACGAATCTTCTTGCTCTGACTCACTCTGATCTTCAATTCTTCATTAGTTTACAATCAATGTGGGTCAATATCAAAGATTCAATGCATTTCGACAGATATACTGTTAAGACCTTGTACGTAAGTGTTCATAGAGCTTTTTTTCGTTCGTATTATGTTATATTCATCCCGAGGCCCTAGTTACCTTATTTTTTTCATTTGGATCTCATTATAATTGCTATATCAAAATGTCGGCTTGAAATGAGATCTTCACTTTTTTTCCAAAATTCATTTTCACTAGAATGGAAAGTCAAACATTTCAGACTTTTCCTAGGTTGTGAGGGTTTCCTTGAAACCAATCTCCTTGTTCTGACTCACTTTGATTCTCAATTATTCATTACTTTACAATCAAAATGGGTCAAGAGCAAAGATTCAATGCATTTAGGCAGAAATATTTTGTTAAGACTTTTTACGTATATTTTCATAGAGCATTTTTTCGTATTATGATACATTCATCCGGAAGCCCTAGTAATCTTTTTCTTCCTCTGAATCTCATTATAATTGCGATTTCAAAATATCGGCTTGAAATGAGACCTTTACTTTTTTCGAAAATTCATTTTCACCAGAATGGAGTGTCAAACAATTCAGACTTTCCTTAGGTTATGAGGGTTTCCTTGAAACGAATCTTCTCTCTCTGACTCACTTTGATTTTCAATTCTTCATTAGTTTACAATGAAAGTGCGTCAAGATCAAAGATTCAATGCATTTCAGCAGATATACTGCTAAGACCTTTTACGTAAGTTTTCATAGAGCATTTTTTCGTTCGTATTATGTTTTATTCATCCGGAAACTCTAGCAATTTTTTTTTTTCATTTAAATCTCATTACAATTGCGATATCAAAATATCGGCTGGAAATGAGATCTTTACTTTTTTTCAAAATTCATTTTCACTAGAATGGAAAGTCAAACTTTTCAGACTTTCCTCGGGTTATGAGGTTTTCCCTAAGAAGAATCTTCTGGTTCTGACTCACTTTGATTTTCAATTTTTCATCAGTTTACAATCAAAATGGGTCAAGATCAAATATTCAATGCATTTTGGCAGATATACTGTTACGACCTTGTACGTATGTTTTCATAGAGCATTTGTTCGTATTATGTTACATTCATCCGGTAGCCCTAGTAACCTTTTTTTGTCAATTGAATCTTATTACAATTGCGATATCAAAATTTCGGCTTGAAATGAGATCTTTACTTTTTTTCCAAAATTCATTTTCACTAGAATGGAAAGTCAAACTTTTCAGACTTTCCTCAGGTCATGAGGGTTTCCCTAAGACGAATCTTCTTGTTCTGACTCACTTTGATTTTCAATTTTTCATCAGTTTACAATCAAAGTGGGTCAAGATCAAAGATTCAATGCATTTTGGCAAATATACTGTTAAGACCTTGTACGTATGTTTTCATTGAGCATTTGTTCGTATTATGTTATATCCATCCGGAGGCCCTATGAACCTTTTTTTAATTTGAATCTCATTACAATTGCGATATCAGAATGTCGGCTTGAAATGAGATCTTTACTTTTTTTCCATAATTTATTTTCACTAAAATGGAAAGTCAAACATTTCAGACTTTTCCTCGGTTATGAGGGTTTCCTTGAAACCAATCTCCTTGTTCTGACTCACCTTGATTTTCAATAATTCATTACTTTACAATCAAAATGGGTCAAGTTTGAAGATTCAATGCATTTAGGCAGAAATATATTGTTAAGACTTTTTACGTATAATTTCATAAAGCATTTGTTCGTATTATGTTACATTCATCCGGAAGCCCTTGTAACCTTTTTTTCATTTGGATCTCATTACAATTCCGATATCAAGATGTCGGCTTGAAATGAGATCTTTACTTTTTTTCCAAAATTCATTTTCACCAGAATGGAAAGTCAAACATTTCAGACTTTTCTTAGATTATGAGGGTTTCCTTGAAACGAAACTTCTTGCTCTGACTCACTTTGATCTTCGAGTCTTCATTAGTTTACAATCAATGTGGGTCAAGATCAAAGATTCAATGCATTTCGGCAGATATACTGTTAAGACCTTGTACGTAAGTTTTCATAGAGCTTTTTTTCGTTCGTATTATGTTATATTCATCCGGAGGCCCTAGTAACCTTTTTTTTTCATTTGGATCTCATAACAATTGCGATATCAAAATGTCGGCTTGAAATGAGATCTTCACTTTTTTTCCAAAATTCATTTTCACTAGAATGGAAAGTCAAACATTTCAGACATTTCCTAGGTTATGAGGGTTTCTTTTAAACCAATCTCCTTGTTCTGACTCACTTTGATTCTCAATTATTCATTACTTCACAATCAAAATGGGTCAAGAGCAAAGATTCAATGCATTTATGCAGAAATATATCGTTAAGACTTTTTACGTATATTTTCATAGAGCATTGGTTCGTATTATGTTACATTCATCCGGAAGCCCTAGTAACCTTTTTTCATTTGGATCTCATTACAATCGCGATATCAAAATGTCGGCTTGAAATGAGATCTTCACTTTTTTTCCAAAATTCATTTTCACCAGAATGGAAAGTCAAACATTTCAGACTTTTCTTAGATTATGAGGGTTTCCTTGAAACCAATCTCCTTGTTCTGACTCACCTTGATTTTCAATAATTCATTACTTTACAATCAAAATGGGTCAAAAGCAAAGATTCAAAGCATTTAGACAGAAATATATTGTTAAGACTTTTTACGTATATTTTCATAGAGCATTTCTTCGTATTATGTTACATTCATCCGGAAACCCTTGTGACCTTTTTTTGCATTTGAATCTCATTACAATTGCGATATAAAAATGTCGGCTTGAAATGAGATCTTTACTTATTTTCCAAAATTCATTTTCACCAGAATGGAAAGTCAAACATTTCAGACTTTTCTTAGAGTATGAGGGTTTCCTTGAAACCAATCTCCTTGTTCTGACTCACCTTGATTTTCAATAATTCATTACCTTACAATCAAAATGGGTCAAGAGCAAAGATTCAATTCATTTAGACAGAAATATATTGTTAAGACTTTTTACGTATATTTTCATACAGCATTTCTTCGTATTATGTTACATTCATCCGGGAGCCCTAGTGACCTTTTTCTCATTTGAATCTCATTACAATTGCGATATAAAAATGTCGGCTTGAAATGAGATCTTTACTTTTTTTCCAAAATTCATTTTCACCAGAATGGAAAGTCAAACATTTCAGACTTTTCTTAGATTATGAGGGTTTCCTTGAAACCAATCTCCTTGTTCTGACTCACCTTGATTTTCAATAATTCATTACCTTACAATCAAAATGGGTCAAGAGCAAAGATTCAATTCATTTAGACAGAAATATATTGTTAAGACTTTTTACGTATATTTTCATAGAGCATTTCTTCGTATTATGTTACATTCATCCGGGAGCCCTAGTGACCTTTTTCTCATTTGAATCTCATTACAATTGCGATATAAAAATGTCGGCTTGAAATGAGATCTTTACTTTTTTCAAAAATTCATTTTCACCAGAATGGAAAGTCAAACATTTCAGACTTTTCTTAGATTATGAGGGTTTCCTTGAAACGAAACTTCTTGCTCTGGCTCACTTTGATCTCAAATTCTTCAATAGTTTACAATCAATGTGGGTCAAGATCAAAGATTCAATGCATTTCGGCAGATATACCGTTAAGACCTTGTACGTAAGTGTTCATAAAGCTTTTTTTCGTTCGTTTTATGTTATATTCATCCGGAGGCCCTAGTAACCTTATTTTTTTCATTCGGATCTCATTACGATTGCGATATCAAAATGTCGGCTTGAAATGAGATCTTTACTTTTTTCGAACATTCATTTTCACTAGAATGTAAAGTCAAACATTTCAGACTTTTCCTAGGTTATGAGGGTTTCCTTGAAACCAATCTCCTTGTTCTGACTCACCTAGATTCTCAATAATTCATTATTTTACAATTAAAATATGTCAAGAGCAGAGATTCAATGCATTTAGGCAGAAATATATTGTTAAGACTTTTTACGTATATTTTCATAGAGCATTTGTTCGTATTATGTTACATTCATCCGGAAGCCCTAGTAACCTTTTCTTCATTTGGATCTTATTACAATTGCGATATCAAAATGTCGGCTTGAAATGAGATCTTAACTTTTTTTCCAAAATTTATTTTCACCAGAATGGAAAGTCAAACATTTCAGACTTTTCCTAGGTTATGAGGGTTTCCTTGAAATCAATCTCCTTGCTCTGACTCACCTCGATTTTCAATAATTCATTACTTTACTATCAAAATGGGTCAAGAGCAAAGATTCAATGCATTTAGACAGAAATATATTGTTAAGACTTTTTACGTTTATTTTCATAGAGCATTTCTTCGTATTATGTTACATTCATCCGGAAGCCCTAGTGATCTTTTTTTTTCATTTGAATCTCATTACAATTGCGATATAAAAATGTCGGCTTGAAATGAGATCTTTACTTTTTTTCCAAAATTTATTTTCACCAGAATGGAAAGTCAAACATTTCAGACTTTTCTTAGATTATGAGGGTTTCCTTGAAACCAATCTCCTTGTTCTGACTCACCCTGATTTTCAATAATTCATTACTTTACAATCAAAATGGGTCAGGAGCAAAGATTCAATGCATTTAGGCAGAAATATATTGTTAAGACTTTTTACGTATATTTTCATAGAGCATTTGTTCGTATTATGTTACATTCATCCGGAAGCCCTAGTAACCTTTTTTTCATTTGGATCTCATTACAATTGCGATATCAAAATGTCGGCTTGAAATGAGATCTTTACTTTTTTTCCAAAATTCATTTTCACTAGAATGGAAAGTCAAACTTTTCAGACTTTTCCTAGGTTATGAGGGTTTCCTTGAAACCAATCTTCTTGTTCTGACTCACTTTGATTTTCAATTCTTCATTAGTTTACAATCAATGTGGGTCAAGATCAAAGATGCAATGCATTTCGGCAGATATACTCTTAAGACCTTGTACGTAAGTGTTCATAGAGCTTTTTTTCGTTCGTATTATGTTATATTCATCCGGAGGCCCTAGTAACCTTTTTTTTTCATTTGATTCTCATTACAATTGCGATATCAAAATGTCGGCTTGAAATGAGATCTTTACTTTTTTTCCAAAATTCATTTTCACTAGAATGGAAAGTCAAATATTTCAGACCCTTCCTAGGTTATGAGGGTTTCCTTGAAACCAATCTCCTTGTTCTGACTCACCTAGATTCTCAATAATTCATTATTTTACAATCAAAATATGTCAAGAGCAAAGATTCAATGCGTTTAGGCAGAAATATATTGTTAAGACTTTTTACGAATATTTTCATAGAGCATTTGTTCGTATTATGTTACATTCATCCGGAAGCCCTAGTAACCTTTTCTTCATTCGGATCTCATTACAATTGCGATATCAAAATGTCGGCTTGAAATGAGATCTTTACTTTTTTTCCAAAATTTATTTTCACCAGAATGGAAAGTCAAACATTTCAGACTTTTCCTAGGTTATGAGGGTTTCCTTGAAACCAATCTCCTTGCTCTGACTCACCTTGATTTTCAATAATTCATTACTTCACTATCAAAATGGGTCAAGAGCAAAGATTCAATGCATTTAGACAGAAATATATTGTTAAGACTTTTTACGTATATTTTCATAGAGCATTTCTTCGTATTATGTTACATTCATCCGGAAGCCCTAGTGATCTTTTTTTTCATTTGAATCTCATTAAAATTGCGATATAAAAATGTCGGCTTGAAATGAGATCTTTACTTTTTTTCCAAAATTTATTTTCACCAGAATGGAAAGTCAAACATTTCAGACTTTTCTTAGATTATGAGGGTTTCCTTGAAACCAATCTTCTTGTTCTTACTCACTTTGATTTTCAATTCTTCATTAGTTTACAATCAATGTGGGTCAAGATCAAAGATGCAATGCATTTCGGCAGATATACTCTTAAGACCTTGTACGTAAGTGTTCATAGAGCTTTTTTTCGTTCGTATTATGTTATATTCATCCGGAGGCCCTAGTAACCTTTTTTTTTCATTTGGATCTCATTACGATTGCTATATCGAAATGTCGGCTTGAAATGAGATCTTTACTTTTTTTCCAAAATTCATTTTCACTAGAATGGAAAGTCAAACATTTCAGACCCTTCCTAGGTTGTGAGGGTTTCTTTGAAACCAATCTCCTTGTTCTGACTCACTTTGATTCTCAATTATTCATTACTTTACAATCAAAATGGGTCAAGAGCATAGATTCAATGCATTTTGGCAGAAATATATTGTTAAGACTTTTTACGTATATTTTCATAGAGCATTTGTTCGTATTATGTTACATTCATCCGGAAGCCCTGGTAACCTTTTTTTTCATTTGGATCTCATTACAATTGCGATATAAAAATGTCGGCTTGAAATGAGACCTTTACTTTTTTCGAAAATTCATTTTCACTAGAATGGAAAGTCAAACATTTCAGACTTTTCCTAGGTTATGAGGGTTTCCTTGAAACCAATCTCCTTGTTCTGACTCACCTTGATTTTCAATAATTCATTACTTTACAATCAAAATGGGTCCATAGCAAAGATTCAATGCATTTAGGCAGAAATATATTGTTAAGACTTTTTACGTATATTTTCATTGAGCATTTCTTCGTATTACGTTACATTCATCCGGAAGCCCTAGTGACCTATTTTTTCATTTGATTCTCATTACAATTGCGATATAAAAATGTCGGCTTGAAATGAGATCTTTACTTTTTTCCAAAATTCATTTTCACCAGAATGGAAAGTCAAACATTTCAGACTTTTCTTAGATTATGAGAGTTTCCTCGAAACGAATCTTCTTGCTCTGACTCACTCTGATCTTCAATTCTTCATTAGTTTACAATCAATGTGGGTCAAGATCAAAGATCAATGCATTTCGACAGATATACTGTTAAGACCTTGTACGTAAGTGTTCATAGAGCTTTTTTTCGTTCGTATTATGTTATATTCATCCGGAGGCCCTAGTTACCTTATTTTTTTCATTTGGATCTCATTACAATTGCTATATCAAAATGTCGGCTTGAAATGAGGTCTTTACTTTTTTTCCAAAATTCATTTTCACTAGAATGGAAAGTCAAACATTTCAGACTTTTCCTAGGTTTTGAGGGTTTCCTTGAAACCAATCTCCTTGTTCCGACTCACTTTGATTCTCAATTATTCATTACTTTACAATCAAAATGGGCCAAGAGCAAAGATTCAATGCATTTAGGCAGAAATATATTGTTAAGACTTTTTACGTATATTTTCATAGAGCATTTTTTCGTATTATGATACATTCATCCGGAAGCCCTAGTAATCTTTTTCTTCCTCTGAATCTCATTATAATTGCGATTTCAAAATATCGGCTTGAAATGAGATCTTTACTTTTTTTTGCAAAATTCATTTTCACCAGAATGGAGTGTCAAACAATTCAGACTTTCCTTAGGTTATGAGGGTTTCCTTGAAACGAATCTTCTCTCTCTGACTCACTTTGATTTTCAATTCTTCATTAGTTTACAATGAAAGTGCGTCAAGATCAAAGATTCAATGCATTTCAGCAGATATACTGCTAAGACCTTTTACGTAAGTTTTCATAGAGCATTTTTTCGTTCGTATTATGTTACATTCATCCGGTAGCCCTAGTAACCTTTTTTTGTCAATTGAATCTTATTACAATTGCGATATCAAAATTTCGGCTTGAAATGAGATCTTTACTTTTTTTCCAAAATTCATTTTCACTAGAATTTAAAGTCAAACTTTTCAGACTTTCCTCAGGTTATGAGGGTTTCCCTAAGACGAATCTTCTTGTTCTGACTCACTTTGATTTTCAATTTTTCATCAGTTTACAATCAAAGTGGGTCAAGATCAAAGATTCAATGCATTTTGGCAAATATACTGTTAAGACCATGTACGTATGTTTTCATTGAGCATTTGTTCGTATTATGTTATATCCATCCGGAGGCCCTATGAACCTTTTTTTAATTTGAATCTCATTACAATTGCGATATCAGAATGTCGGCTTGAAATGAGATCTTTACTTTTTTTCCAAAATTTATTTTCACTAAAATGGAAAGTCAAACATTTCAGACTTTTCCTAGGTTATGAGGGTTTCCTTGAAACCAATCTCCTTGTTCTGACTCACCTTGATTTTCAATAATTCATTACTTTACAATCAAAATGGGTCAAGATCGAATATTCAATGCATTTCGGCAGATATATTGTTAAGACCTTGTTCGTAAGTTTTCATAGAGCATTTTTTCGTATTATGTTTTATTCATCCGGAGGCCCTAGTAATCTTTTATTTTTCATTTGAAACACATTTCAATTGCGATATCAATATATCGGCTTGAAATGAGATCTTTACTTATTTTCCAAAATTCATTTTCACTATGATTCTTAATCGAATAAGAACAGGTCATGGTCGTACCAACAGCATGCTTTTCAAGTGGAATTCGGTTGATAGTCCTAATTGTGAATGTGGTGAATCAGAGGAAACAGTTGAACACCTAATTAATAATTGTTCGATTTATAAATACCAAGATGGCATTAGAGCCATACACAATATATCAAACTCATTTTTGCAATGGGTTGAAAATTTCAGATCAATCTGATGAAGTATAAATTGAATTCTCTTGCTGTTCTGCCTTTTTTTATTTTCAGGTTGGAGTTTGTGTTTGGAAATCCTTCCTCCGAAGAGCCGACCCGCTGATCGTGATGTGCTTCTATATAGAATATTCAGATACAACAATTTTATTTTATTTTTTTAACGGGAAGACAGGTTTTTTCGGCTGAGGTTTTTTCCCCTGGCTCCTTCCTTTTTTCCTTTCCTTTTTTTACCTCAGCTTTGATTCTTTTTGTTTCAACATTTATTGTATTATTTTAACTCTCTTATTCAAAACTACTAGAATGGAAAGTCAAACATTTCAGACTTTCCTTAGGTTATGAGGGATTCCTTATTACGAATCTTTTTGTTCCGACTCACTTTGATTCTCGATATTTCATCATTTTACAATCAAAATGGGTCAAGAGCAAAAATTCAATGCATTTAAGCAGAAATATATATTTAAGAATGTTTACGAAAGTTTTTATAGAGCATTTTTTTGTATTATGTTATATTCATCTGGAGGCCCTAGTTATCTTTTTTTTTTCATTTGAAACTCTTAACAATCGCGATATCAAAATATCGGCTTGAAATGGGATCTTTACTTATTTTCCAAAATTCATTGTCAATAGAATGGAAAGTCAAATATTTCAGACTTTTCTCAGGTTATGACGGTTTTCTGATAACGAATCTTCTTGTTATGACCCACTTTGCTTCTCAATATTTCATTATTTTACAATCAAAGTGGGTCGAGATCGAAGATTCAATGCATTTCGACAGAAAGATAGTGTTGAGTATTACGAAAACTTCGTAATTTTTTAAGAAAGCTCTTTTTTATTTTAATCGCAATAATAATGATCATTATCGACTTAAAATTCACCCTCATGTTATGATTGCACATTAATCTTCTTTTTCTCCATTCACTTCAACATTCAATATACCAAAATTGTCTCCACTCCAAGTTCCATTCTTCTTCTCTTTCTGTTATTTTTTTTTTTTTTGATCGATGAGAATATCAAGATAGAGAACAGAATCACATTGTTCCAATACGCCATTAAGCCATTTCTAAATGATTCGAGGAAAAAAAGATCTAGTCTCAGCACATCGGAGGTCTCAAGTGAACTTGAAACTAAGTGATCTTGAACATGGCAGCACCTTATTTTTCCGATTTCAACATCAAAACTTGGCATATTTATCATGAAAAATGGTAAGTTTTATCAGGAGGGCTAATATCCAGAAATTGGTGAGAATATAAAAAGTTTATCGAAGAAAAATGACTTTTTTCAGCCATTCTGTATCAACTGCTATCGTGATCAGTCAGAGCAATCAGTTTTGTCGAACATTGAATATTTATTCAATAGTAAAAACTTTTAGTTTATTGAGCGTCCCTTTCAAAATTTTAGAGAGATTGATCCTATTTAGAATAGAATCAACTATTGAAGAATCATTACAGAACTGTCAGGGAGCTTTCAGGAAAAATAGGAATTGTTGCGATCAGGTTCTTAGCCTCACCACATTTATTGAATCAGGGTTCAATAAAAACTTAAAAACAGGGACAGCATTTGTGGATTTATCAGCTGCATATGATACAGTATGGAAAGATGGATTAATTCATAAACTATATAATCATTTAAAATGTGGAAAAATGGTAAGACTATTGGAAAATATGTTATCCGACAGAAGGTTCCGAGTTTTTGTCGATAATAACAGTAGTAATTTCGAAACTTTGAATAATGGTCTTCCACAAGGTTCAGTTTTAGCACCACTTCTATTCAATTTATATTTGTGTGACATTCCAACTACTTCTTCGGAGAAGTTTATTTATGCTGATGATATTGATCTGGCCTTTCATCATTCTAATTTTCAAACAATAGAATGTACCCTTTCCGCAGATTTGGACATAATAAAAAATTATTTTTTGAAGTGGCGTTTGTGCCCGAATGAAAATAAAACCCAAGTTTCGTGTTTTCATTTGAATAATCACCAGAAATATAGAAAATTGAGTGTAAGTTTCGGTTCTTCTCCCTTAAAACATAATTTCAATCCTAGATACCTGGGAATCAAACTTGATTCCTCTCAAAATTTCAACACCCATCATCTAAATGATTTGCGTTTGAAACTTAAAACTCGAAACAATATTCTTCAGAAACTAGCTGGTTCCTCATGGGGCGCTGATGCAACAATACTTCGAACAGCAGCGCTTGCTCTGGTTTTTTTCTGCTGCTGAATTATGTTGTCCTGTTTGGTTGAACAGTGTTCATGTAAAAAAAAATTGATGCCCAACTAAATTTTTCTATGAGGATTATTACTGGTACTATCAAGTCTACACCTACTCCTTGGTTACCAGTCCTCTCAAATATTGTCCCTCCCCATATTCGCAGAGAGACAACAGCTTTAAATTTTTAGAACAAATTCAATTCCTTTCCAAATTCATTTCCCATACTCACCTATATTTCAGATAATAGGGTCCCCAGATTGAAGTCGCGTAAACCTTTTTGGTCAAATTTTCTGACTAATATGAATAGAAGCGACAAAAAATGTGGCAATCTGAATGGAATGTATCCAATTTTTTCAATAAAGATCTTATTTCTGATCCATCCATCCTGGTTTTGACCTTCCCAGGAGAATATGGTCTGTACTAAATCGCATTAGAACAGGCCATGGACGATGCAATAGCATGCTCTTCCGATGGAATTCGGTTGAAAGTCCTAGTTGTGAGTGTGGGGAAAATGAGGAGACTATAGAACATCTTATAAATAGTTGTCCCATTTATAAATTTCAAGA
This sequence comes from Hippodamia convergens, assembly GCA_038502775.1. Classification (NCBI taxonomy): domain Eukaryota; kingdom Metazoa; phylum Arthropoda; class Insecta; order Coleoptera; family Coccinellidae; genus Hippodamia; species Hippodamia convergens. The sequence continues at coordinate 73,652,171 of CM076608.1, forward strand.
TGGTTTCGAGGCTATACATAAAGTAACAAATGCATTTCTAAAATGGGTGGTTAATTTCAAAATTATTTGATTCATTCTGAATATTCGGTTTCTTTTCTGCTTTTGTCTATTTTCATTTCAGATTAAGAATTGCGAGCCGTTTTGGGAATAATCTGTTTATCTGAGTCCATCGACGGATAACATGAAGATGATCTCACACTGATGTCTTTCAAGATTTTTCCTGATATTTAATATTTTATGTTATTTTTTTTTACGGGGAGGCAGGTTTTTTCGGCTGAGGTTTTTTTTCCCTGGCTCTATAGTATCGTATGATTCTTTAGTATCATACCAAGAATGTTATGATACCCCGTTCTTTTTTTACCTCAGCTTAGGTACTTTTTGTTTCAACATTTATTGTTTTATTTTAGCTCTCTATTTTCATAAGAATATATATATATATATATATATATATATATATATATATATATATATATATATATTGAGCAAAGAAATTTATGGGATGCTGAGAGTACACTGTGACTACCGGAAAATTGGGTAATTTTTCAAAAATCATTGTTCATTTCGAATATTAATGATTTTTCTGATCTTGCAACTCTGAAATTGTTCAGTATGATTTTCTAGTAATCTGGCATTGAACAGTTAATACAATGAGATCATCTATCCTCTGACTGAAGTCGAGTATCAAGGTAATCAGGTAAAAAGTGAGCAGAAATACTGGTAAGTAGAAGTACTAAGAATTCGTAAGGTCTTTGTCAGATATTATCAAGCTCGCAAATATTTATTTTTTGCCTTTTAGATCTCAAACGGTAAGTGCAACATAGGTGCATCTTTGATCGTCCAATACCAGTACGAAAGGTATGTGTATAAGGCGGGGAATAATTATAGATGGGTAATTTAAAAAAAAAATTTAATTATTCCTAAAATTTATGATGTTCTTATAACCCTAAACCTTCAACTTTGATTTTCTAGTAATCTGGAATCGAACAATCAATATGTAAAAATCATTTGTTTGATGTTTGGAGTTGAATATCAAGGTAATCAGGTAAAAAATGAGCAAAAATAGTGGTAAGTAGAAAGTACTAAAAATTCGTATTCAGGTTTTTTCAGATATTATCAAGCTCGCAAATATTTATTCTCTGAATTTCAGATCTCAAACGGTAAGTGCACGCTTTCATAGGTACATCTTTGATCGTTCAATGCCAGTATGAAAGATATGGGTATAAGGCGCGGTATAATTATAGATGTGTAATTTGAAAAAAAATAATTATTTATTCCCAATATTCATGAACTGTCTATAATCCAAAATTTTTGTCTTTCATTTTTTAGTAATATTGATTATCTAGCAAATATTCATGCTCTGCATTTTAGATCTCAATCGGTAAGCGCATGCTTATATAGGTCATAACCTCCTTCGATTAACAAGCCGCGAACAGCTGAAATGTGGCAACGCAGCGGAAGGCCCAGAAGTTTCTAACGCCATTTGTGGACGCCTTGTTATTTGTTGTGTTTGTGAATTAATGGTGGCCATTCGTACTGATTTTACCATTGACCTACCATTGACCATTGCTCTCAGGCAATAGAGTCCATTCAAAACGTTACGTCTTCCTGTTGTGTACTGGCTCCTACCGATTATATCCAACGGCATAACGAGATGGCGAAAGTTTACCACCAGGCTATCGCTGAGAAACATGGCCTCATAAACAGAACAGTCAAACCATTTGAGTACCGGCCAAGTAGCCTCCTTGAGAACGAGAGTTGCAAGCTATATTGGGATTCATTCATCGCGACGGACAGGCCAGTTAAACATAACAGACCGGATATCCTTTTAATTGATAAGATCGAGAAAACAGTGGTAATTATGGACGTCACAATCCCGGCAGACGACAACCTCAGCAAAGCCTACATCGATAAGATGACGAAATACCATGATTTGGCCTTCGAACTGAAGAATCTGTATGGTTTGAAAACAACAGCAATATTGCCATTGATAATCTCAACAAATGGACTGGTCGAGAATCACCTGGTTGAGAACACTCTACGACTGGGATTAAATAAGGAGGTGATCAGCAATGCCCAGAAGGAAGTAGTCCTCGCAAACACCAGACTGGTGAGGAAGTTCCTGACATCCTTCTGATATGCCTTGGCAACCCGCAGCCCGGCACAGAAGAGTCCAGCCCTACAAGGTGAAAAAAAAAAAATATATATATATATATATATATATATATATATATATATATATATATATATATATATATATAGATATATATATTATTATATTGTATAATAGGTCAATGGATTTTACCAATACAGTATTAAATTTCGGACAAAAGTCTTGGTTGGTCATCAAACAAAACTAGTTCACGAAATGTGGAAATAAATTTTCTATTGCAAAAGTGGAAAAAGCGACATTGAAATCCACATAAAAACAGTTGAACACATATGAGCAGTGTCAGTAGAAATTGAAAGTTCGAATATTTTAAGAAAAAAAGATTTTGGAGAATTGATGAAATTTGTCCTGGTTAGAAATGGTCACATTATTCGTGAAGTGAATTGTGCCCGAAAGAAAAATTTTGTGTGTGTGTGTGTGTAAATGAAGTGAAATTTCATCTGGTGTCCTGTGAAAGAAACTTCTCAAGACTATTCCGAATCATGCCAAATGAATGTTGTGTACCCGGCTGCAAGAGCAATCACAAGACTTCAGAAAACATGTTTGTGTCGTTTCGTTCCCCAAAAATGAAGAACTGAAGCAATATCGTGGATTAGACCATTCCAAGAGAAAATCACGTTTCCGATAAATACAGTTCGGTTTGCAAAATTCATTTCAATGAAAACGATATATTGAAATTTTATAAAGTTTAAGTTGGTGGAATCAATGGGACGTCCACATGTCAAAGAAGAAGCAGTTTCTATATTTTTTCCAAATTTACCGTCCTATTCATCAAAAAAATTCTTAAACAAAGGAATAATTCCCAGTTTAGAATAAATGGAACGATTGATTCGAACAATAATGTTATTAATGTTTTTTTAATTCTGATATGATTAAAGATTATGATGATCTTAAAAATATCTCGATAACAAAATCTACTTTTTTTCATTACATTCTGGAGAGCCTATAACAGTAAATGCTTCAATAATAACAAGTGAGAACCTTCAGGTAAAAATTTTCATTAAAAATTCTGAATAATCATCTAATGATTTGAAATGGATCCTGCCATATGATCTCAAGATTTAAAGGTGGTCTCAACTTGTAGCTCAACTTTCTCGTTATAAATAAATATTATGTAGATGAAGGAGGTTCGGAAGGTCCAGATGTTGAATTGTAAAAATTGAAAAAATCTTTATATTTATTATAAACCTTTTAGAATAAGGGAGCGAATGGAAATTTCGAAAAACTCTGACATTGGAAATGCTGGTGGATCAAATGCGACAAATTATAAGTAAAAAACCGAACTATTCATCACGTCATGTAGCATAGTTTTGTCATTTATTCTATATACTCATCTCCCCCAATTTTTTATGTTTATATCTTCAGTTATAGTTATTAAGTTTGGAGATTTTATGTAAGTTCTGTTGTTAAATTTTGTACATGAAGTTATTAAAGTGACTTAGATCTCAAGTTTTTTCAAATTTCCCAAATGTGATGATTGAATTTATTCAAATACACAATTTTGTGGCAAGAGAGGATTTTATACCTTCTTGTTGGATCTTGTTGAACAACAAATTGAATTGTGCTGTATTGTCGAAATACATTGATAATCATTCAGTTCTTGTGCTTTTACAGATCAAATAATTTTGTTCAGTTGATATCCAGTAATAATAAAAATGATGAATCAAACCAATTCATTGACCAAGTAAGATTTAGTATTGTTACTTCTAGGTATTTGATTGAATTTAAAATATTTCATATCGATTATTCGACAATTATAATATATTTGAAAATCGCGCTCCTTTTATAAGAAAATTACTGCGGCCGTCCGAAGTCCCAGTCGGCCTTCCGGATCTCTCATTTGCGGCGTTGCCACATTTTGTTCATGGCTATGTGTTTAAGATGGCTGTGTATAGGTTCATCTTTGATCGTTCAATACCAGTAGGAAAGATATGGGTATCAGGCGGGGTATGATTATGGATGGGTTATTAAAAAAATATATATTATTTATTTCCAATATTTATGAACTATCCATAACCCTAAACTTTCGACTTTTATTTTTTAGTAATATTGATTTTCTAGCAACTAATGATTCTCTACGTTTCAGATCTAAAACGGTAAGGTACATCTCTCATCGTTTAATACCAGTTCTAAAGATATGGGTATAAGGCGGGATATAATTATAGATGGGTGATTTAAAAAAAAAATTATTATTTATTCCCAATATTCATGAACTTTCTATAAACTTAAATTTTTGTCTTTCATTTTTTAGTAATATTGATTATCTAGCAAATATTTATGCTCTGCATTTTAGATCTCAATCGGTAAGCGCATGCTTATATAGACTCATCTTTGATCGTTCAATACCAGTCCGAAAGATATGGGCATGAGGAGGGGTATGATTATGGATGGGTAATTAAAAAAAATATATTATTTATTTCCAATATTTATGAACTTTCCATAACCCTAAACTTTCGACTTTTATTTTTCAGTAATATTAATTATCTAGCAACTAATGATTCTCTACGTTTCAGATCTAAAACGGTAAGGGCACTCTTACATAGGTACATCTCTTATCGTTTAACACCAGTTCTAAAGATATGGGTATAAGGCGGGATATAATTATAGATGGGTAATTTAATAATAAAAATTATTATTTATTCCCAATATTCATGAACTTTCAATAATATCAAATTTTCGACTTTCATTTTTCAGTTATATTGATTTTCTAGCAAATATTTATTCTCTGCATTTTAGATCTCAATCCGTAAGCGCATGCTTATAGGTACATCTTTGATTGTTCAATACCGGTACGAAAGTTATGGGTATGAGACGGGGTATGATTATGGATGGGTAATTAAAAAAAATTATTATTTATTTCCAATATTGTTATGAACTTTCTATAACCCTAAACTTTCGACTTTGATTTTTTAGTAATATTGATTTTCTAGCATTTAATGATTCTCTACATTTTAGATCCAAAACGGTAAGGGCACGCTTACATAGATAGGTACATATCTGATCGTTCATTGCCAGTACGAAAGAAATGGGTATAAGACGGGGTATAATTATAGATGGGTAATTAAAAAAATATATATTAGTTATTCCCAATATTCATGAACTTCCTGAGTTTCTACATTTCAGATCTTAAACGGTATACTCACGCTTACATAGGTACATCTTTGATCGTTCAATACCAGTACGAAAGATATTGGTATAAGGCGCGATATAAGGATAGATGGGTAATTTGAAAAAAAAAATATTTATTTAAAAAATTCATGAACTCTATAACCCTAAACTTTCGACTTTGATTTTCTAGTAATCTGGAATCGAACAATAAATATAATTCGGTTTGGAGTTGGAGTTGAATATCAAGGTAATCAGTAAAAAGTTAGCAAAAATAGTGGTAATTAGAAACACTACAGATTTATATTTAGATCTTTGTGAAATATTATCAACCTCGAAATTGTTTTTTTCGTTGGTGCTTCTGGAGTGGAAGGATCAGCCAGCCGAAGCTGTTGTCCAGGGGACGCTCTAATGTATATTTACATACTCTACGAGGAGGCTCCTTTCATGTCATCCAACAGACTTTCACCGACCGTGGATACAATCCTTTTACCTCAACTGCAAACAAAAACGTAACTATGTGCCTTCCATTTTAAGAACAAGCAAGCCGACAGAAAACTACAGATCAAATTGGAGGGAGTACCATTAGAGCACTGATGTCCTAACCCTCAATACTTTGGCGTTACAGTGGACACAGCCATAACATTCAAACGTCAGTGCCTCAACACCAAACTGAAAGTTAGCGGAAGAAACAATACAATCTGCAAGCTGACAAGCTCCAACCCAAGGTTCTCAAAACCTCAGCACTAGCTCTATGTCAATGCGCTGTCTAGTATAGCTCAGCACACGCAAAACAAGTTGATGTTGCCCTCATTGAGACAAGCAGAATCATCACTGGATGCTTGAAACCAACTCCCCTGAACAATCACAGTAATGGCTGCCGCAAAGAAACACGTAATTCGAGAGATATCAAATATAAAGTGTAAAAAGTGTAGTATACTTCCAACCAACGGACTTAAATGCGTGATCTGTGGAACCCTAATGCACAAAGGATGTATAAAATATTATAGTGATATTGAGAAAATCGAGGAAAACCTTATGAAATGTTGTGAAAATATCTCAACTGATTCTAACCTAGATAGAATACGACAAGGAAAATCTTAACGATTCTCTGGAAACAATTATAGATGTGAATGAATACAGTGATAATTCAATAATGGAACTAAGGCGTGAAGTCGACTTTCTTCAGAAAGAAAATAATCTTTTGAAAAGACTCATCGAAGAAATAGGTGACAAAAACAAACTACTTATATTTAAAATTAATGTATTGGAAAGAGACAGAGATATAGAAGAATGTCGTACACCAGACAACGTTACTGTAGCCGAAGGAGAATTAACATCGAATTTATCTGTTCCGACAAAAAATTTCGATGGTGGTAACCCGCAGATGATAAAAAGAAAACAACAAGAGGACAATGACCTGAGAGTGAAGACGAGACAGACGAGGGAAACAGCTGTTCGGGTAAATAAACAACACATATCGGCTAAGCACGAAATCCATAGCGATAAAGAAAGTAAACAGAAGAATGAAAATCGTAATACAAACGGCAATAATTTCATTGGAAATGAGAAAGATACTATCAAGGGAATAAGAAATGAACAAAACGGAGAAATGGAAATACTGGCCGGAGTGAAGCAAAAAATATGGATTCATGTTGGACGAATTCAGAAAAATACAACCAGAGAAACGTTATTGACATATTTGAAAAAATTATCTCCCGGTAGAGACTTTCAGATAGATGAGCATAACTCATCTCAGAGAGTAAGCATAATGCTCATAACCTGTCTTTCAAAATTGGGGCGGATCTTGATATGAAAGATGAATTAAACAATGCTGAAAACTGGCCTATTGGTATAACTGTACGACGCTTCCGGTTTTTTCGAGGAAGAAGAGAATTGAATAAAGAATAAGATTCCTACTAATTGGGAATTTCAAAATAAGATATTGACAATGGTTAATATAAATCTTCAATCGATGGGCAACAAAGTAGACAAGTTCAAATTGTTCATTCAAGATCTGAACATAGACGTCGTAATGGTAACAGCACACTGGTTGAGTGAAGACATTTTAAATAGACTCAACTTTGGTGGTTATGTGGTAGCAAGTTCCTTCGACAGAAAAACATCCAGACACGGCGGTGTTGCGATTATTATTAAAGAAGGTATTTTGTACAATGTAATCCAGATGCATTATTTATGTATTGAGAGAACAATTGAACTAGCAGCAATAAGAATCCCGAAAATTAAAACTGTAATAATTGTCTTATACAGATCACCCTCAGGAGATTTGAGTTTGTTAGTGAAAAAGTTGATGTTGGCTCTGGAATTTCTTTCGAATAACTTCCAGGAGGATAGAATTATAGTTGCCGGTGATTTCAACGTTAATTTTTGTGGTACATCTAAAGAGAAAAAACAACTGAATGAAAGTTTCAAACTTTTTAATATGCATTGTCTTCTCAAGGTTCCATCCAGAGTTAGCTCAACAAGTAGTACATGTGTTGATAATATATTTATGAACGTTGATGTGGAAAAGTTTCAAACTATGACATGTCATCCGGGACTGTCAGATCACAGGGCACAATTACTCTTTCTTGACCAGAATTCACAGCAGGCTGAAAGACAAATTTCCAAATAAATTCGTCAGATTAACAAGAAAACCACTGATCATTTCATCCGATGTTTACAACAACAGAACTGGCTGGAGGTGTATGATGGAGACGCTCAAACACAATTTAACAAATTCCATGTTACTTTCCATAATATTTTTAATTACTGCTTCCCTGAAAAAATAGTGAAAATTACAAACAATGAACATTTTTCAAATGAAAAAAAAGTTAAGAGACAATATGAAGCTGCGAAGACGATTTACCAAGTTAAAAAGGATGAAGTTAAAAAAATATCTATTAAATTTTCTGAAGAATATGAAGAAAAACTGTATCATACAAGAACAACGGAAAATTAGAATTCAAAGAATTAATAGTTCAGAGGATCGGATTTCGGAATCATGGAGAATAATAAATGAGGAATGTAAAAGAAATAGAGGCCCTAAGCTTAATAAATCAGCTTTTACCCCAGACGAAATGAATGAATTCTTGTGTGACTTAGAACAGAAACTGAGGTAGGATGTAAATCCATCCAGAGAAAATTCCAAGAAAATGATTGAACAGAGTCGCTTCGATACACATAGGTCATTATTCCTAGAACCAACAACAGAAAAGGAAATGAGGAATATTTGTGAAAAAATTGAGGAAAAAGGACCAGAGATTTTTATGGAGTTACAGTCGCACTACTAAAACAAATAATTCCTATATTACTGAGCCACTGACGAGAATTATAAATGACTGTTTGGAACAAGGGGTATTTCCGAGTACTCTCAAAATAGCAAAAGTTGTTCCGATTTAAAAAAAGGGGGATATCGAGACCAATTTCTATTCTGCCAACTCTATCAAAAATCTTCGAGCAGATTATTAAATCTAGAATCATAAGTTTCTTCGAAAAAAATGGATTTTTCCATAAATCACAGCACGGTTACAGAAAAAACAAATCAACGATATCAGCCATGATAGAGGTGGTGGAAAGTATAGTGGATGGGTACAACAGAGAAGAGGAAACGGAACTTACCTGTATAGACCTAAGTAAGGCCTTTGATAGTATCAATCATGACATCCTCCTTGACAAACTGTACCACTATGGAGTACGAGGTATATCTTTTGAGCTGTTCAACTCGTATTTGAAAAATAGGTGGCAAGTGGTTGAAATAAATGATCAGATCTCGGAACCACAGAAAACATCTATGGGAGTGCCGCAGGGCTCGATTTTAGGCCCGGTTCTGTTCATAATTTTTATGAACGATTTATATATTATTAATGTGAATTCTGACAGAATGTCTTCATACACTGATTATACAAGTATCATAAATAGTGCAGCCAACAGAGAGAGCTTACAGAATAAATTTGACAAATCTGTGAGGCAGGCTGGTGAATGGTTTGAAACCAATGGAATGATTTTGAACAAAGACAAAACACAAAGAATCATTTTCAGTAACAGAAGCCACGATGAAAAGTCCCTAACTTACCTCGGAGTTGTATTCCAGTCCTCACTAACCTGGAGCCAACACATAGATCACCTCTGCAAAAAGTTGTCAACATCGATATTTATGGTTCGCAGAATAAAACAGCTCACCAATGTCAACATGGCGATACTCACCTCACATTAGCGCGTTCCACAGTGTGGCATCATATGGAATCATACTTTGGGGTCATCATCCAGAAGCAAAGAGAATACTTATCAAACAAAAAATGGCACTGAGAGTTATTTTCGATATAAATTGGAGAGTAAGCTGCCGAGAGATTTTCAAAAAGGAAAAAAATACTCACCATGACCTCAGTGTTCATTTATGTTTGTGTAAAATATGTACATGAAAATCCTAGAAAGTTTAGAACAAACGCATCAGATCATAATTATGAGATGCGAGGTAAAGAAAATATGCAATTCCTAAGAATAGAATTAAAAAATGTCAAGAGGGTTCAAATCACATTTGTTTAAAGCTTTACAACAAGCTTCCAGAAACAATACGGAAATTAAACATGGCATCTTTCTGTAAGCAAGTAAAGGCACTTCTCCTGGAAAAGACTCTGTACACAGTGGAAGAATTCTTGAGTTGACCCGGTTACATCCGTGGAGCCAAGGCTGTGATGTGGTGTAGAATATTGTCTAAATGAATGTTTTCGTGATTGTTTTTAATTTGCTACTTTTGTAGATTTTCATTATTGACATGCCATGTATTTTTATGATGGTTCAGTTCTTCATTTTTGTAAAATTTTGTGAAATTTATGAATTTTTCGCATGTATATTTTTGCAAATAATAAAGGTAAAGATAAAGGTAAGGGTAAAGGTAAAATTCTTCATCTAGCTGGCATCTTTCCTCCTGCCATCCGTAAGTAAGCAGCAGCATTCAGAGAACGATCCAAAGCAACGGTATCTGAATGTCACCCTCTCCATGGTGTCCAGCTGGCCCACCAGCTATTTAAATCAAGGCGAAGCTTCCTGAGATCGACAGACGATCACGAAGAACCTGAGACCAGGTGGAACTTTGGAAGAATACTTCAAGCCAACATTGGATGAAGCCTACTGAAGAAATGGCACCAGAAGGCAATCTCTGCGATTGTGGAGCATGGGCGTACCGAGGTAGAGGCAGGGGGGGGGGCACCCCCCCTAGAAGATAAAATGAACGTCAATTTTTCTGGCAAGTGGGAATTAAAAACGTGTTACCTACTGTGCGCAAAGTGTTGGAAACACAATATCTTTTTAGTCAAATATTTTGATTTAATATTTTTCTATTTATAATTAAATATCCTACAACATTCGATGAAGTATACTGTAAGTGACGCAATATAGGTAATTAAAATCTCCCGTCGCATCTCGTTGTTTCCGCTCCCGACGAGACAATCAGAGCCGAATATGAGAATTACATCTAGCGCTATCGAGATACCGACGACAGTACTTTTTCTATGTTTAAATTCTCAGGGTAAGGGAAAAGTTGAAGTTACCGGCCAGCATGAATTCGGCCATAGGTCTCATAGTTTAGTATCGGCGATACGAGACGGCCAGTTTCTGAAAGGCCGATCAACGTAAAAATTAACTAATCAGCTGTCAAATCGCTGGTCAAGTGCCATTTGAGTTGCAGAAAGTATGGTTAACTACTTTAACTTGATCAGTCTGTCAGTTGACAGAGTGGTCAAATATTGCAGATTAGTACAGTATAATTATGAACTTCTGTTACCTACTTCAAAAATTCAATGAAAATTTTCACATTAATAAGAATGTTCAGGGACATATGTCTTCCAATTAAAAAATTGACAATCTCTTGCCCTGGGGAATATTGGGTCAGGCAATTAACTTGGGATAGTTAATTATCCCAAAACCTTTGTTCCTCAGAAAAAACGATTCAAATAAATATTGTAAGTTAAGGGAGAGAAAGGGAATGAACCTGAATCTTGAATTCAAAGTGATCTTGTTTTCATGAAAACGTATATTTTTTAGGCCAGATATTTGTTCTTCATGAGGAAGTACTAACTTTCCTCTGAAACATTTTGTTCATATATATATATATATATATATATATATATATATAGAGCTAAAATAATACAAAAAATGTTGAAACAAAAAGTACCTAAGCTGAGGTATGATACTATAGAATCAAACGATACTATCATCACTAGTATCATACGATACTATACAGCCAGGGGAAAAACCTCAGCCGAAAAAACCTGCCCCCCCGTAAAAAAAATAACATAAAATATCAAATATCAGGAAAATCTTGAAAGACATCAGTGTGATCATCTTCATGATATCCGTCGGTGGGCTCGGATAAACAGATTCTTCCCGAAACGACTCGCAATTCTTAATCTGAAATGAAAAAAGACAAAAGCAGAAGAAAAACTGATTATTCAGAATAAATCAAAGGCATTTCACAAATGCATTTGCTACTTTGAAAAACATCAAACATTCAGATTTCTTGGCCAAATAATGTTCGGAGGTTTATAAATATTTATGACAGAAATGTCACAAAATCTGAAAGAAATGAAAAAAAACTCCATCAATTTCCCCTTTCCGAATCTGTCGGAATTTACGAACTGATAATTTTTCAACAAAACAAGCTAAACTTGTAAAAATATCAATTAATATATAACTTTCAACTGTCCTCCTTCACGAGGATTTTTTTCTGTTGCCGTGTGGGTTTCTTGCAGAAGAATCACTTCGATACCATGTTCATCAGCCAATTTGGAGACGTAATCACACTTGTCCTTGGAAATTCCTTCGATATTCAAATTCAAAATCCACAAATTCCAGCTCTCTGGTCGTGAGGGTTTTTCAAACCGGATACGACCTTCCAAGTGATGATTTTTCGGCACTTCAGATGCTTGAAGACCGTCACAGGACCCCAATGAAAGGCAATCATCTCCCATAGATAAACCGAACATGTTATAACACATATATTATACCCATAAGTTAATATTATATTATGATATTGAATACATTGGACAGTTAATCAATTTCGTTTGAAATATCAGTTGTCCAAAATATCGCCGTATTGTTCTCAATATAGCCTATGGAAGGTACCTACGTAGTAGGGGTAACTCTTTGAGTAAAAGTACCGAGCATTCGCACTGTCTTAAGCCCTGTTCTCAGAGCTTCGTCGTGTCGCTGGCGACAGTTGTTCAGCCAATCAGAGCATGTAAACAAAACTTCCCCTGGCCCCTACCTTTTCATTTCTGGTTGTCAAAATCTGTCGCGACACGCCCCGTTTGTAGTTGAAATATTTCAACTACACATTGGATTTCTGCTACGATCTCATGAAACAAGGAAGGAGTGGGGATCGTCGCCAGCGACACGACGAAGCTCTGAGAACGAGGCTTTACAATATCTGGATAGTTTTTCTTGCAAAGATAATAATTGATGATTTTGTTTTTATACTTAATATTATTTTGAAACCCTAAATCACTATGCCGTGCTGCTGGGAATTATTGCAAAAATTTGAGAGAAATTATGATAATTACAAAGGATATTACCAAATTTCAATCTATCTCATTTAATCATCACCTTAAAAATACTTGATACAGGGCCTCATTAACCATTTGGGAGGCCCTTAGGCAGTGCACGTTTCGGGGACCCTTTTCAACCATCATCAGAATATATGGGGCAATCGCCTCATCTGCCCTATGGTTCACCCAGCTCTGACCTACTCTAGTATACGTATTTAGTTATTGTGAAAAAAACTAATATTTCTTTCTGACGACAAGGAGTTAAATTGGTAGAAAAAATACTCATTTATCATTTATTTTATCAATTAATCAAATTTACAATTATTGAAAGTTTGAGATAGTTGATAAATTGTAAAGCAAAAGAAAAATTTTCATATGCAGATATAAATATATACATTATTGTGGATCCAGTTTTCATGTCCTGAATTAGTTGCCATATAGTTTTGTGTGTGTGTTACCTATGTGTTCATCAGTGTGGTTCTCCATCGGGGCAAAATTGACATCCTTCGTTGAAATTCTCTTTGACAACTCATTCAAATATTGTTCCTTTCGAGTTATTTTGGTTTAGTCATACAGGAACTAGTTGGGGGTTATTTTTTCATTTCAAAGCTGTATTCGTAATCAATTCATTTGCCGAAGTGCAATTCGTCACGAAAGTTGGCATGTACAGTGGATGATCAAATTATTAGAGCCACAGTGCGAAATTGGCAATTTTGGATTTTATGAAAAAATTATACAACACTTTTATGAATATTTGTCAGTTTTTCATCCATAAATAATAACACAATATAAATAATTCAGTTTTAATCAGGAATTGACATGTAAACACAAAAAAATTTGGCTGAGACCTAATATTTGGTACTGCCACCTTTTGCGTCTATGACTGCCTGGCACCTTCTAGGCATGCTTTCTATGCATTTTTGGCAATTTTCTTTTATTTTTTCACTCCTGTGCCACACTTCAATTAGACGCTCTATTAAGTGACGCTTTGTTGTGATCATTTCATTGGAAATTTCCTTCTTCATCAACTTCCAAAGGTTCTCGATCGGATTGAGATCTGGAGAATTACCAGGCCAGTCTAGAACCTTTACTTGCCTGTCAGAAAGAAATTTAGTCACTTTTTTAGCTTTGTGACATGGAGCTGAATCATGCATAAAGATATAGCGTCCACTTGGAAACCACTCTTGGACCTGAGGAAGCATTTTGCTTTCAAGGACCTTTAAATACTGGTCCTGCCTCATGGTTCCTTCAACGATATACAGGCGACCTGTTCCGTGACTGCTGATTATTAGTTTGCCTTTTATTTATTGTCAAATTTTTGGATTACTTGCTTCCAATCATCAACTGTCCAGTCCTTGTGTTGTTTAGCCTATTGCAATCTTTTTTTCATCATCGCTGGGGTAAGAAGGGGTTTATTTGCAGGTCGGCGTGCTGAGAACCCCATATCCTTCATTCGTCGTCAAGCAGTCATTGGTGAAATATTCACCCCAGACTCCTGCATTATTTTCGTGAGTATCCTGCGTGGTTGCTTTCTATTTGCCAACACAATATCACGTATTTTTCGCTCATCCCTTGGCGTTGTGATTTTTTCTCCACCACATTTTCCTCTGCGTCGTGGGGTAAGATCAACATTTTCATCCATTTTTTTCTTAATGCGGTCTACTGTTGCCCTCGAAACTTTTGTAATGGATGCTATTTTTCTGTTAGAGTACTCAGTATTCATAACCAGAGATTTCATCTCTGCTGTTTTCTTCGGTGTGATGTCTTTTGACTTTCCCATCACAATTTTTTTTTTGTAATACAATTGTTATAACAACAACGGAATGAATATTTCACTGGCAAACAAATTCACTTAAGAATGAAGAAGAACACTATAGTTTGTCGATTAAAAGTAACAGGACGTCTTTGAAAACAATGAAAAATGTGATAAAATGGACCGCACGGGGAGGCTAGATAACTAGGAATGCCAACTTCGATATATTATGGCGCACAAGTTAACTGGTGGGGGTATCGACAGGGTTGCCAGTTTGTCTTCTGCACATAAATATACTATAGTATCATAATTAATTCATAAAAAGCATATTGAAATGATTTCTACCCTGATTTCAAACCATTTCATAGAGAAGTGTTCAATTTTTCGAGGTGGCTCTAATAATTTGATCACCCACTGTAATTTACAATTCACAATAAACGTCGGACTCGAATTGAACGCATGGGTTGAGCTGTATGGAGTATGAAGTAAATAATATGTAAATATTTTAGAAAATGCTCCGTGGTTTGTCTCTAATCGAACTCTGCACGAAGATCTACAAATACCTTATGTACAGGAAGTAATAAAAAAAAAGAGTGTGAAGCATCATGCTAAACTGGGAATGCACACCAACGCACTATTGCAATTTTTGGTTCAGTCCCAATATAGAAGACTGTAAAGGACTTGGCCAGCCAACTTGAGATAGTTTAATTAAGTGGTCTTTTCACTGGAAAAGATCCAACAATGTCATGTGAAGTGTCAAGCTCCCTTATCATCTGATTAGCTTATAAAATGTATTATTTTTCTGATTGCTAATAAATGAATTATAATAAAAAAAAAATGTAAATATTTATGTTTCATAGAATAATAACCTCACTCTCAATGGCTCTGGAAACCAGTGAAATTTATTATTTCTATTATTGGAGAACAGATGAACTTGGTGATTTAACACATATTCCTTCTAATGTTCATTGAATGCGGAAAATTGCTTCCAATTATATTCCAAATTAGAAAAACTGTCATTCCATCGCCCTGAAGTGAAAGCTGGCAAGAATCTTTATCGATGTCGAAATCCGTGTTATATTATCATTATGAATGGTAACAAGTTATGCCATCTGAATAGCTTCATTGCCGAAGGGCACTTCAGCCTGGGAATTGGTTATGAATGCACATTTATTCCAAATGTTTATTTTCTTCTTCAACCAGCTTGGTTAGAAATTCCAGTTGTAACTGGTTGCTGACCCTCCTTGGCAGTTTGGACAACCCATCAGCCAATCGAGAACAAAAGCACTCGATGGGAGTTGCCTTCTTTTTCTCTTCTGGCCTCATTCCTTGGATAGCTACAAGGAGAGCCTTATCCTGCAAGGATAATTGGCTCTGCCTCCTCCTAGATGATGAAGGCTTTCCTTGCCTACCTTGTGATAATGAGGGGGTTTTGTAGAGAAGAGGATAACGAGGCGGACTTTCTACCTCGCTTGAGGAGCTTTCGAGGTTTGATTTAGTCCTGTAAATTCCAAGATATATTAGTTTTCAATTCAAATTGTATTGAAAATAATTCCTAATTTTTATAATGACTTGATTATTACTCACCGCCTCGCTGCCAAGGACCTATCTAAAAATGTCATCAACCTGTAATGCCGATGATTCCTTCTGAGCCTTTGGTTGGCAGAGGACCCTGAAGTACTCTTTCTATTAATGGTGGATCTAGCTCTCATATGGCTATCCCTCGATTTTTTCCATCTTTGCGAAATAGCCTCTTCATCCAGATCCCCTAAAATAATGATAATAAATATTATATGAATATTGCATAATCATAGTGAAATAATTGTTAGCAGAGCTTGTTGGTCAAAAATAACGAACCCTTTCATTTTTCACCCATCCTGTCGAGAAGTTGATTTTCAATTTATAAATCTCTATCATATTATTATCTTTATTAAAACAGCAGCTATGGGTAATTGTCTTGACTGTGCCAAAAATCTCAAAAATTCATGAAAAATTCAGTAAACACTAACCTTGATATGCAGAACACGAATCTGTTTTCAGATTTTTCCGGTCGGTCTTGGTTTTTCTAAAAAAAATTCTTAAAGTTATTGAAGGTTATCTCGACAAAATACTTCATTTTTCAAGTTCGTTTAAATATTTCAGAGTTTCGTGGCCTATTTTCATCATGAATACAAAATTCTCGATTTTTTCCTTAATTTACAGTCTTCTTTATTACTGAATTTCCCTAAAATGTGATGATTCCCTGATGTTTACATTCCGGTGATGTGACGGCCATTTCTACGTCATTCGACGTGACATTGCGCTGTTGAGCTAGAAATGAAGATGGCCGTCACATCACCGGAATGTAAACAATAAGGAATCATCACATTTAAGGGAAATTCAGTAATAAAGAAGACTGTAAATTAAGGAAAAAATCGAGCATTTTGTATTCATGATGAAAATAGGCCACGAAACTCTGAAATATTTAAACGAACTTGAAAAATGAAGTATTTTGTCGAGATAACCTTCAATAACTTTAAGAATTTTTTTTTAGAAAAACCAAGACCGACCGGAAAAATCTGAAAACAGATTCGTGTTCTGCATATCAAGGTTAGTGTTTACTGAATTTTTCATGAATTTTTGAGATTTTTGGCACAGTCAAGACAATTACCCAGCTATGGTACCAATAGCCTAATATTGATTCTATGATTTGAAAAAATTGTACATACCACTTTCAAATTTCTCGTAATCCTCGGGGGTCATTGAAATTTGGAAATTCCCAACAGAGGAACGATTTACAGAAACTGTTACGAGTGAATCCATGTTCTGAAAAATTCAACGTGATAAATTGAATGCTAAATGTGGAAAAAAAAATTTATTGAAATTAAGCAGCAATCAATGAGTATATAAAAATGTACTCATGAAACAAGAAGAAAAATATAAACATAAAATATCTATCGTATATATATATATATATACGATATATACGATGCAAACAATAGGTGCCAAGTGAAAGATTCTTTTACCTATATTGTAATTTAGGGCTTACTGTGTCGACGCTTAAATATGAAATATACACCTTTTTCAGGAATAATTCAGAAATGGTCAAGAAATAGAAAGAAAAGAGTAAACAGTACATCATTTTGAAAAGGTTATATCCATAGATATATATATTTACATCTCTATCTATGGTTATATCATAGAAATACAAACGATTGTATCCATGGAGGTAAAGAAAGTGGAGGGGGCATAACGTTCAAAAAGTGTCCCCTAAACCCCAAGATGGCCGACCTCGAGGTATTTAAAACTGTCGGTTCTGCAATTTTGGCCTTATTTATTATTCGTTCGTTGGTTTTAGCAGTTGTATGTAGTGGAAAAACATACAAGAAATGGTTTCTTGTACAGTAAATGCTGATCTAACTCGCCAATTAATGGTGAAAAGCTAAATTTTTTGACGTTTGGAAATACGATATAGTTTAATTATTGTTGCATACAATTTTAATTGATAGAGGTACACTTAATAATTCTACTGTGATTAATATTATTTTCATTGCATATTATCGGAATTTGTATGTAAGTAAATTGAAAAAAAGTAGAATAAATGATTAGTACAGAAACAAATTATTCATTCCCTATGTAATTCAACTCAACAATTCTTAAAAGCAATAATTTATGATATTTTGACTCTTTGATTTGTTTCGATCATTATTTATTCATCTTTTGGTCATTAAAACAGGATCGAACAAATTTCGAATTGTAAAAATTCAAATATACAAAATTCCCGCCACAAATTTGGCTCCGCAACATGGCGGATTTTTGGTGACACTTACATAGCAAGGGAAACATAGGACATGCTACCTCCCCTCTTTCTACCTCCATGATTGTATCCACTGTTATAAATACCTTTACCGTTATTTTCCAACGGAAATTTTGCAATTCAGAAAAAAATCAAGACAAATATATCAAAAGATGAAAAAAATTTTCTTAATGAGGAATGTTCACAGGTATGCAAAATCATATACCTATTAAACCCTATACTGCTAACGTGAAAATAAAATTGATGCAATCTAGTTGCCATGTCCGTTGACCCATTCAACAATCTGCGCATGCGCAAACTCAGAATTTGACAATTAGAGGAAAAGTGAGGTTACGTTTTTCACATCTGTAAAATATATTTGACAAGTGAATTGAACTATTCCGAAATATTTGAGGTTAGGTTTTCGCGCATGCGCAGTGCATAGCTGGGGACAATTGTACCACGTGATCGCTGCTTCAAATGAATGCAGGTATGTAAATGGGCCAATGCTAGCGGTATAGGAGTTTATACGTATATGTGCAAAATCGATCGAAACTTCGTCACAGTATAACCTACATGTATATGAAATCACCAGTTTTTGTTTCAGTCGAAAAGACCTAGTAGTTCGGATTTTACAACCCCGTGAATATTCAATTCCTCGCGGCATGGACAGCCGCTATGTGACGTCATACTACAATCGAACATCGCACTCCGTGAGTGGAAAGGCCCTTATTTTGGACCCGGCTACGTACTGAACCTCGCAAGTCGTTGGATGTAAAGTGACGTCACACGGATCCATCGAACTCATGTTTATAACTCGATATCTCGGGCGCTATTTGACGTATTCAAATAATTTTTGGACACAATATTTTCATTTTCTACGGAGAATAGGAATACGTGTAGAAATTGAAAAATGTGAACATTCCTCATTCTATCAAAATCTACTTGTATTATTTGTTTTTATTACTTGTTTTCTAGGTTCCATATTTACTCCCCAGGCGGCGTCTAGTTATTTGGAATCGCTATATCCAGTCCAGAACTAGGGATGGGCAAATAATATCGATATTTTTTCAGAAAAACATTGATAAATCTCGTCGATATTTTTTATTTGGATACTATCGATTACCGATACTCATTTCTAAGATTTCACGTTTGATATTTTTTTTCATTTGTGGATAATGTATGTATTTACAAGGTCACACATGACATAATACTTCTGTTCAATTAGTTACTGAGCGTTTCATTTTGGGTCTTCAAATTCAGATTTTGTCGTTTATATTCGATTTTGGACCATTGACCTATTATACTGTATAATAGGTCAATGGTTTGGACATATCCATATACCTATTAAACCCTATACTGCTAACGTAAAAATAAAATTGATTCAATCTAGTTGCCATATCCGTTGACCTATTCAACAATTTGCGCATGCGCAAACTCAAAATTTGACAAATAGAGGAAAAGTGAGGTCACGCTTTTTACATCTGAAATATATTTGACAAGTGAATATTACTAGGCATTTCCAGCTGACGTCACTCACGTAAACAGAGCATGTGTCGCGAGGATGTGAAGGGCGCACAAAGCAAATGGATTGCTGTGATTTTGTCAGATTTTTGTGTATTTTTGTACCATATCCTGTGTTACTTATGATTTCTCACGTAGTTTGAAGATTTCGTCCGAAAAAAGGTGGCTTTAACACTTTAATTGGTTTCTACAGTTTGTGTGCCCCTCACGACATGGAGAATCGTTGTGTCAAAATGCTTAGTCATCGAGCTATTTTCAGTGGAAAGACGAATATATGACCAAATAGGCGGTGTCACCATGGGAAACCCTCTAAGTCCTGCAATTGCAAATTTCTTCATGAAAAAATTCGAACAAAATGCAATTGAAAGGGCAACGAAGAAACCATCCACATGGCTACGTTATGTGGATGATACTTCTGTCGTTTGCAGTCATGGACTTGAAGAATTGGATGCTTTCCTATCTCATCTTGACAGTAGGCACCCAAATATTCAATTCACTATGGAAATTGAAAAGGATGGTGCTTTACCCTTTCTAGACGTCTTGGTTACTAGAAAGCCTAATGGAAAGCTAGGACACAGGGCTTATAGAAAACCAACCCACACTGACAGATATCTACACAAGCAGTCCAATCATCACCCTCAACAGAAACGAGGAGTTATAAAAATACTCGTACACAGAGCCCGACGATTGTGCGAGCCGGAATTTCTGGAAGATGAACTTGAACATCTACAGCATGTATTCGTCGCTAACCGATATAATGCTAAAGAAATTCAGAGGGCAATTAGACCAAAACTTTCCACACGTGATGATAACACGTCACAACTCACCCTCAATGGAAGAGCTATCTTACCATATATCCTTGAGGTCACCGATAGAATTGGTAGAATACTGGAGAGGCACAATATAGAGACCGTCTATAAGCCAACTCAAAAACTTGGCCAAATGATCAGAACTACCAAAGACAAGGTCGACCCACTCTCTCGTATCAATACGAGAATTAAGGAGCATGAACGATGCTGTCGACTCAATCAGACAGAGAAATCCGCACTAGCGGAATATGCTCTAATAGATGGACACAATGTTGTTTTCTCAGAAGAAGAAGCTATTTCGAACATCAAAAGTTTCTATCCTAGGATGAACATGGAAGGCATTGAGATATATAAACATAAAAACGACATGAACAGAAAGGATGAAATCCTTTTGGTACATAGCGCATGGTTGCCTGTATTGAAAAAGACCAAAATCAAGCCAATACAAAGTGGGAGCGATGGACGAATTAACATCGCGCTTGTTAACCCACTACCTTCTCTCGCCATTAATCAGGGTATAAGTTGGGCCAACGGATCGAGTCCAGCATCACTTACGGAAATTCAGCGGTAGAGTTACAACCTCAGATCAAGAATCCTCTGAAGATGCCTACCGCAGTTATAGGCGAAACGTTATGTGAAATAATTCCTAATAGACCACGGCCAATAAGACCGGAGGACTCTTTTAATGTCAGTATATCCGGTCGTGAAAGCCTGAAACTATTCTGACTACTTCTAAATCCTCATCATTGCGATTGAGGACTATGTTGTTACTTATTTTGTCAATCTCTCTGATCGCCGGTACACCCATATCTCGGGTGATTCCAAACGTTTGAGCATTTTCTCGGTGAGAGTCCATGCTTCCATGCCGTACAAGAGAACTGGAAAGACATAGCAGCGCACCATCTTCATTCCCAACCCCAATGTCAGGTCGTGACTTGTTAATACTTTTCTCATCTTCACGAATGCAGCTGGAGCCTTTTCTATTCTCCTTTTGATCTCCACAGTTGGGTCCCACTCATCATTGATTTTGCTACAGAGATTCACCAATTGTTAACTTTCTCCAGCTTTGTGCCATCGACCGTGATACCATTGTCCCTTATATCAGGTTCCTTACTAATAATCACATATTTTGTTTTGCTGGTATTGAGTCTTAAGATGAACTGTATTCAAGTATCTGTTATCTTATTCATACTTCCTGGACCCTGAAATATTACGCGAGCGGAGCCGCGGGTTGAGCTTGTTTCTTATATATTAGTGTTCAGTGCTAAACACGTGCACTGTGCTGAATGCAGACACGTGGAGACCTCATTTTCAATTCGTAACTTTTTTAATTTTAAATGCCTTCAGGCGAATTGAAACTGTATAATATGGTTTATGTTACAGGGTGTTCCATTTAAAAATACTAAGTTTGTGCCTGATCTTCACAACAGTGTTTGTAACTTTAAGGGTCGGTTTCACACAACTTTGACTATACCGTTAAATTAATTGGAGCCACTGCGATTCGTTGAAATTTCAAAACGAGTGATTCGATTGGTTCGAATTTAGGTGAGGTTTTTTAATCGTACAACTGAAGCTTTGTGAAACCCGCCCTTAAAGTTTTACGAAAAAGAGATACAGAATCGCGAAAACTGCAATATCTCTATTTTTGAAGTCCCAACCAAAATGGGACGTGTACCTTTACCCCCAGGACACCCTAACTACCAGAATTCGAATCGTATATAAAAAAGAATAGAAAAATAGCGAAACTCCACTAAACTTTAACAGAAAACTTGCTCATAATCCTTAAAACTTCATTCTCGTTTCAACCTATACAGAATTTAATTGACAGACTAACTAGCCTGTAACTTGACAAAAGTTGCTTCCAAGACGGGAGTTTTTTCTGGATTTTGCGTCCAAGAGATAGGTTTTTCGAATCAATGAACTCTGGTTGACTTGTTTAGAGGAAAACTCTATATACTGTATGCTATTGCTCGCAAAGATGATAATTTTAGAAAAATTTCGTCCACTACCTCTCGAACCGTGAGTATTTGCTCGACAAAGTAATCTGGAAAAATAATTCATCGCATTCCTGTCTATCTTACATAAGATGACGCTTCAATCGAGATAGTTTACTCCAACTGGGTCACCTTCCTTTCGAGACAACCTCAGATCCTCTGTCACCGAAAATTTTTTCATCACTCATCAAATCAAGATGTACTTTCAAATCTATTCTCGAGCGTTAAAATCCTCTCTCCTCTCTAATTCCGGAATTGATGTAAATGGCGAAAGATTAGTAAGTGGCGCACTTCATATCTTGCATTTTCCAATCACCGGTTTGAGGCGATCTCTCATAGGGATACCTCTTTATCGATAATTAAGATTTTTTTCAATCACCCTGATTTTATTCCCGAGTCCTTCATTAATCGAATCTGTGTCATATTAATTATACAGGGTATTTCATTGTTGAATGTATACTGTTTCCCATTTTGGGTGAGACTGCAGTGTATCTGAATTGTTTGATTCTGTGTGGACAAAATGGATGTTTTAGATATAGAAGAATCAGATAATATTGATTGTTTCTCTACTACCGGAAAAGTCGAAAAAAAGGTATTTAAGAATTGGTGCCAAAGCAAGACGGCTACTGCAGTCTCAGAATCCTTATTTTTGACGTTTTTCCACGAGAAAAGTACTTCATTGAAGTCGCCATCAAGGTTATGGTGTGAATATTCGATGTTGAAGCACACCCTTTTTAAAGAGAAAAATATGGATATTTATAAGTATCAAAAACTTCGGGCATTTTCAAAGAGAAAAAATGATGGTTAATAGATTCAATAAATGTGTTTAACAGGGAGGATGTGAAAAAGTTCATGCTTGAAGGTCCTGATGATATTTACTTATAGATGAATGTCGTAATTGTAATGGGAGTTGCTGAAGGGCCGTGTCTTTACTGCCTTTGTAATAAACTCAGTGAAATGAAAATGGACAATGTTAAAATAACTCAAGAAGTCATAATTATTGTGACCATTCCTAACTCCCAAAAGTTACAAAACTCAGGTTTGTCATTTGAAAATAATTCAAAAGTACATTGATATAAGGATCTCAGATGACGACTATTAATCAGAGCTTCCTTATGCGATATCAAAATTGAAAGTGTCGAAAACAGCGTGTGGGAAAAAATACCATTTCGTCAATTCCAAGTAATATTGAGAGATTATTAAAGTTTGAGAACTTCTAAATGTATACTATATCAGAAGAACATCGGCAACTTTATTAGCAAATACTGGAGTGGATGTATTAGCTATCAAGCAATATGGTGGATGGAAATCCGCTAATATTGCGGAAAGCTACGTCGCTGAAAGCCTCAACAATAAAAAGGAAGTAGCGAATAAAATTTCATACAATAAGACCCAGCCAGTACCCAGTAGAATCTTGCACTGCCCCAACAGTGATAGAAACATCGGTTAGAAACGAAGGATCTGTGAAGTCAGAAAATATAATACACATCGAGAGGAAACGAGATATCTTGTTTCCGAATTTTGTTAATAACATGAGTAATTGAAAGAATTGTACTAATATTCATTAATATCATCAGATGTTTGTCCGGATTTTTGTAATAACATGTTGATGAAATCAAAAATTAAAGTTACTCAAAATAATTTTCGATTATTATTACTTCCCTAGAGGGATGTAGGTTGACTTACATCCAGTTGTAAGGGCAACCAATACCTTATACCTTGTTGAGTAACTTTCACTAACTTTTGTCAAAACAGTGTTGAAGGTTGATTACAATACAGCGAGGAAAAAACTACTTATGTTCCTGAAAAATAGGGCGAAAACGAAAATATTCACAATTAGAGATGTTATTATTTATCAGGTCCTGTATGAGAAAAAAAATGAAAACTGCTTATGATGGATAGTTTTACATAAAAGTCAGTGGCTTAGTTGAATTTTTTCTTCATAGCACTGTCTTTAAGATTGCTTTCAAACTTGGCATTTTCCATATTCAACCCACAGTTTAACTTCAAATTTTTGCAATTAATCCTGAATCCATTTCGGCTTCAAAAATTGGAAAAAATCATATTTATGATTGATTTTTTTCAAAGTAGACCATGAATTCTTCTAGGCATGCATAAAAATTGAACATACATCAAAAACTATTAATATTGAATTGGTAATTTTTTTGTTTTCAACATTTTTGAGTTTATGTGATAGAGTGATATGTTGAGTGCATGTTTAAAATATAAGTTAATAACTAGGATTGAGTCACATAGCGTTTAAAAAAAATAATTACCAATTATATGCGTGAAAAAACTCATAGCCAACTATCGAAAAAACAAACATAAATATGGATTTTTCAGATTATTTGAGATTACATTTATTAAAGATTAGGTTATGATACATCAATATATGTATTCGAAATGGTACGTCAAATTATACGGGGTGTTCTATTTGAAAAATACCAAGTTTGTGCCCAAACATAAAAACAGTGCTTAAAGGAAAAATTTAAACTGCGCCAATGACTTTTATGCAAAAATATCTATTATAACCAGTTTTCATTTTTTATTTTATACAGGGCCTGAGAAATTATATCATCTCCAAAAGTGGAAAATTTTCGTTTTCGCCCTGTATTTCAATAATTAATAATAGCTGCGATTCATTGCAGTCTCAACCAAAATGGGACACAGTGTACATACGTTACTGACAGACAGCTACCTTAGACGAGTCCAAAAAGCCTAAAAGATGATATTCTAATCAAATCCATACCCGCGATACAGGGGGATAAATGTAAACGCGAATATTTTTAATTCCTCAACTTTTGGATCATTTCGTATGATAAATTGATATCTGGAATGTTAAACAAAATGGGTGAATCGATTCAGTTTTGAATAAAAAATTCCAGGTCCGTATTACAAAAATATGGGTCTTTTGGCAATCTGAAATTCAACAGTATGTAGGGAATATTGGAATTCGAAGAGAACTTGTTTCTCAAAAATATTTTTTTTTATATTGAATTCTAAAACTGATCAGGGGCACTGATGGAATTTTTGTATTTTATGAAGTTCAAAAACTTTTCAAGAATTTTCCAGAAAATATTGAATTTTGAATAATTGATTCAAATAGTGTATCAATATTCTCATCGCGGACAGTTATCGATGATCTTTGGATATATTATTTTTGATATCTTTAAGATTTCGGTTTTTTTCATAGCCATCCCCTGAGAGTTACAAAATTCAAACATGTAGTGACAGATTATTTCAACATCGAATTGAGCAAATCTTAACAGAAAATCACCATTACTAAGGGATAGAAAAACATTCTATTGTATTGTGGGAAATGTACAAGATATATATCTTATAAAGAGCGATCTAAATAATTTCTTCGATAACTGTCGACATATTTCAATTTTCATCAACTTCAACAAATGTTTTCAGATTTCATTCACTCGAAAAAAAAATACTGTCGACTTTAACTACCATATTTCTCACCATAGTCTGAAGAAGGTTAATGAAATCAAAGATTAAGGCGTAATTTTTGATTCCAAGATGTTGTTTGATCAACACATCATCCATATTTCTTAAAAAGCAAATAAAATCAATTCATGTAGTCTATGAAGTTTGTACATGGCATATGTAAATAGTGTTCTAAATGTTGGTTTGGAACCCTCAATATAATGTCTACATACAACAATTGGAATCTGTTCAAAATAAGTTTGTTGATCATGTTCATAAAAGATTCTTTCCTCATGTAATCGCAAGCCTGTAAAAAAAATAAATATCTCAACACTTGAGGACAAAAGACAAATAAATTATATTAAGTTCATCTTTCGGGTTGCTAATAATCTAGTGGATTCAGTGGATATCAACAACTCTTTATATTTCAACATATCCAGCCATAACAACAAAGAGAAATTCTTGTTTTATTTCGATTCTGCTAGAACAAATTATCATTTAAATTCTCCGATGCATAGGTGTTGTAAAACTTATAACAGTATTGCCAATTTGACTGATATTGATGTTTTCTCTTCTTCCTTGAATATCTTTCTAAAAATTATCAAAAATTATTTTTCATCACAAGAGTATACCTCGAATTATTGTGATTGATTCGCTTATTTTTCAATGTTGTTGTTTTTTCTTGTAAATTTCAGGTTTTTTTTCAAGTTTATATTCTTGGGATGTAGCGCTTTGATTTGCATTATGATTATTTTGTATTTGTGAATACAATTGTGGGCTCGTCCTGTGTGTATTCCTTTAATGAATAAAATAAAAAAAATTATACACTTCTCATAACAATTAAAGGAACAGTAAAATTTTCCAAATTTTTTGGTAATTTCCAACTGGCTGTATCTCGGTGAAAAATGGTCGTATGAGAAATAGGAAAATCATCTTTTGAAGCTTGAAGACTCTAGTTTTTGAATTCATTGTTTACAACTTTTTAGGGTAATGGCAGCCATGCAATCTTCCGATGAAACATGAAGAAAATTTTTTTTAATTAATCAAATTTTTATTTTTGCTCTAACTCGCATGGGAAAATTCTTTTGAGCTAAACCGATGCAAAGCCCGCATAGCTTGGTTATTAAGGTCAAATTTGTTTTTCACCACCTTCGGAAATGACTATTTGCCGGTTTCTTTTTCTGCAGAAAATTTCCAAAAAAAATCGTTCATGTTCAATCAAGAAAATTTTTTTCTGTAAGGGTAATGTGAAAAAAGAGCAAGAAAATGCCATTTGTTGGTTAATGGACTGTATCTTCGTCAATATTGGAGGAAAAGCTAAAGTTATAAGAAAATTTTACTGTCTAATGTTCCCCAAATGCCCCCCTAAATCAATAGATCGATCGATGAAGCGGTTTTCCTGGACCAATTGATTGAAATTTTGAAAGAATTAAGGGAACAAGGTTTTTGTCCCCTAAACTTGAGCTAATCTTTTTAAAAATTATTAATTTAATTTTATCTGGCCCTGGCCCTGACGAGATTCCTACCGAGGCTCTAAAGCTCATCACAGATGAAAATATTGAGTTGGTAGTTAAACTGTTCAATAATATCTATGAGACTGGTGAGATTCCAACTGACTGGTTATCATCAACCTTTATTGCTATCCCTAAAAAACATCAGCTAAAAAAATGCAATGATTACCGCTTAATCAGCCTCATGTCCCATATGCTTAAGGCATTCCTGCGTATCATTCATGCTCGCATCAGACGTAGATGTGAGGAAGATCTTGACTCTCAATTCGGATTCAGGAACGCTTTCGGAACGCGTGAGGCACTTTTCGGAATTAACATTCTCCTCCAGAAATGCCGCGATCAGCGAAAAGATGTTTTTGCATGCTTTATCGACTATGAGAAAGCCTTTGACCGCATACAGCACGAAAAACTTATTGATATACTGCAGATGATTGGCATAGATGATATAGATATCCGCATTATTAGAAATTTGTACTGGAATCAGACAGCACAGATAAAAGTAGGCAATATTAAAACAGACCATATTAAGATACAACGTGGAGTAAGACAGGGTTGCATACTGTCGCCCTTGCTCTTCAACCTATACTCTGATCGAGTATTTAAGGGAGAAATATCTCATCTCGGCATCAAAATAAATGGAGAGCCAATAACAACAATCAGATATGCTGATGATACAGTGATTTTAGCAGACACAATCGAGGGACTACAGTTTCTTTAAAAAAAAATTAGTGATGTGGGAGAGACACACTGAAAATCAATATAGGAAAGACCAAATTTATGATATTCAGCAGGCAATCCCACAATGGCACCACCTCAGAACTTAATGGAAGTCAAATTGAACGTGTCACTAAGTTCAAATACCTTGGCAGTATCATTACAGAGGATCTAAACCCGGACTGCGAGATAAAGTGTCGAATAGAGATTGCTCGTGCAACTTTTAATAAAATGAGATCCTTCCTTTGCAATGACAACCTGAATCTGAAGTTGAGACAACGCATGGTTGAGTGCTATGTGTGGTCGGTATTGCTGTATGGAGTGGAGACGTGGACTCTGAAGGCCAGAACGATGAAACAACTGGAGGCATTCGAAATGTGGCTTCACAGAAGAATGCTTCGTATTCCGTGGACACAACATGTTACAAACGAGAATGTACTTCGAAGAGCAACCATCGGAAGGCAACTTTTGAACACCGTAAAATGCCAGAAGAAATCATATCTTGGGCATATTTTGGGAGATGATAAGTATCATCTGTTACAACTAATATTAAAGGGCAAGATTGAGGGGCGCCGTGGAGTTGGAAGAAGGCAACAGTCGTGGCTGAGCAATATACAGGATTGGACTGGCATAAGAAGAGCTGGTGAACTTTTTCGACTGGCGGAGGACCGTACGGATTTTGCCATGGTGATCGCCAACGTCAGGGAGACCGGACAAGGCACATGAAAGAAAGATTAGTTAATTCTGTATTTCTTGAAGATCAAAAAAAAAATTGGAAAGTTTGAATGAAAAACTATTTTCTCGTTTTCTGAGGACTGAAATTTTATTGATTGATTTACCGCCGGCATCAGCGTTACCCAAATCATACCACGTCGAGGTTGCACGGTCGGATTTACGCTTCTTTTGTATTCAAGCACGTGTGTTCATGATTCTTCAGAAATGAGACCCTGTGGTTCGTCAGCTTCACAGTATTCGACGACCCAAAACTTATTGTTTATCAGTATTGTGTGAGTAATTTTTAGAAGAAATGAAAGCTTGTGGTTCGTCAGCTCCACAGTATTTTATGAGACTGGAAAAATTCTATCGCTCATTTTTTTCTGCACGAAAAATTTTTCAAAAATTTCTAAAATTTGTAAAGGCCTTTTTTTACGATTGAAAAGAAACAGTCATTCTTAATTGAATATCTCGAAGACAAGAGGTCATTTGCATCGGTCTAGCTCAAAAAATTTTTTCCATGCGTGTAGAGCAAAAATAAAAATTTGATTAATTAAAAAACTAATAAATTCAGAACCCAGAGTGTTCAAGCTTCAAAAGTTTATACAGCCTGTTGAAAAACAACAAAAGATTTGGAAAATTTTTCTGTTCCCTTAATTGTTGCGAGAAGTATATTTCGATCTTAAGTTCTTTCATTGTGAGCAAAGATATTTCTATTAATCAATTAATTCACGAAATTTTCATTGTGCTCCTTGCTGAACCGTTGAACAAGAACCTCATTTCTTGAAGACGTATGATTTTTTTCGATCCCTATGTGCCATGAGGAGCTACTGCAATAAATCTAGTGTTGTGTAGCATCATTTATGAATTTATTGTAGAGTTCAACATACATTTTGCAGAAAGTGAACTTGAATGATGAATGTGTTGGTTAGACGAAGATTTAACTCAAGAAAAAGATGATAACGCATAGAAAGTTATATATATATATACAGGGTGTTTCCTAAACATGCGGCAAAAATTCAGGGAGCTGTTACTTGGACTATTCTAAGAATATTTTGTCCTTTGATGTTTTTGGAAAAACCTCTTTGTTTCGAAGATATAGGGCGAACAACATTTTTCATATTTTTAAAATTGATAATAGTATAAATAAAAATGCGTACCGCACTGTGTTTCCTAAGTAGGTACAATTTATTTTTAAATGTGTTTGACAACTATAAAAAACGGCCAGTTTTTTGACTTATACCACTCCAGTAGAAAATGTGGAAGACTTGCGAAATCGGATCATTGCTGGGTGTAACTTAATAAGAAATGATCCTGGTGTTTTTGAAAGGGTTCGGCAGTCAATGAGGAGAAGATTGGATGCTTGTATGCTGGCTGGAGGTGGTCATTTTCAACAGTTTTTGTAGGTTAAGTTAAATTTTCATGTAATTTTTCATAATAAAATGTTATTATCTAAAATTTTGTTTGCCCTGTATCTTCGAAACAAAGAGGTTTTTCAAAAATCATCAAAGGACAAAATATTCTTAGAATAGTCCAAGGAACAGCCCCCTGAATTTTTGCCGCATGTTAAGGAAACACCCTGTATATATATATATATAGTTATAAAGGGTCATTTTCACCTCCAAAACAGAAACTTGTTTTACGCTCTGACCTCATATATAACGCTGTCACCTCCGATTTCGGAGGTGACAACGTATCGCCTTGTTTTTTAGCTTGTTGGAATCAGGATGACTCAAGGATCAACATATCAAAAAATCGTTTTGAGGTCACAAGGCACCCTGTTTATGTACTGAACAATCTTTTAGTTCGGGTATATATCACGGGCGCTAGTGTGCTGCGCCATATATGGATGAATAACTCTGAGAGACTCGAAAGACGTATCCTCCTCCGTAAATGGCAACAATGTGTATTGGTACACCCTCAGAGCAGATGTCAACAGGTGGCATATCTCAAAGGTTATTTTATCGCTTTTTCAAGTGGAATGGTGTGATGCATTAGGAAGACAAGCTTTAACTTCGTCCTATGAGGGAATTCATATATGCTTGTTTTCCATCGTCCAACGTATTCATTTTGTACCATCCACGCATAACTGAAAGAGAATGAAAGCTTTTTACGTATCTATACGGGGAATATAGCTTGTCCCCAATATAGATGTAAAATATGAACATTTGTTTGATGAAATCTGAATTATTAAATTAGATACAATCCTTTTCTCTAATCAATCTGAATACATACGGTGTCTTCAAATGTAACGCTTTGTATTGACAGGTAATGGACCTCATCAACATGAAAACATTTTGAATATTCACTCTTCCCAATTTATTTGAACCAGAGTTACCCGCAAATGTGAGAAATGCCAAGTCCAAATCTGACTTGAACGTATTGAAACTTCTTCTATATTGATTATGTTCGAACATCAGTTTTAAAATATGCTGCAGATTTATTCCAATAGTGACCTGTTGATATGATTCAAATTGATCGAATTCGATGATGAATTCAATTTGATCGAACAATGATCATTACGACCAATTCATGAAAACAATTTAGACGAGTTTTATAGCTGGATGTGTGAATTTTTGTTTAACAAAGAAATTTTTCTGTCTCCACTTTGGAATTAACTATTTCTCTCAGGAAAAATCGCCAGATAGAAGTTGAAAAATAATTCTACATGTTTACTAAAAATTTAAGTGCGTCGAAGAGATCGCAAAAAAGTCGAGTGAGTATTTTATTTGATGTTCAACTTCCTAAAAACGCGGCATTGATTCATAACATGTGAGCAATATGGAAGATTGATTTTGATGAGTTCTACTACCTGTCAAAAAAAAACTTCTCCCTTAAAAAATACCCTGTGCATTTCGTCAGAAAATACTGG
Source organism: Hippodamia convergens (assembly GCA_038502775.1). Taxonomy (NCBI): domain Eukaryota; kingdom Metazoa; phylum Arthropoda; class Insecta; order Coleoptera; family Coccinellidae; genus Hippodamia; species Hippodamia convergens. Next base: position 73,684,088 of record CM076608.1, read on the forward strand.
AGTATCTTTATGCAATATTATCGGTGGCACCTACATTCTGAACAATAACTGTCAAGTAAAATATCCCAACGTGCCATTTTTTCCAAGTAGCCTACTTGACACCGAATTTTTTTTGAATGCACGTTATAACAGATTTTGAATTTTGGCCCGTTGAAACAGCCAAGGTCATCGAGATGTCATTGCGGTGACATTTGAATTTCGGGAATATAGAAGAAGTCCCAATGTATTGTGTGAACGGTTGTATGGGAAGGAGTGATTTCCCCTCGGATTTCCCGTTGTTTGAATGTCGCAGCTCATTTTTGTGAATATTGAAATTCAACACTTCGCGGGAAAGATTTTTTTTTGCTAACGTTATTCTTTTTTTACATCATTCGTATCATGTAGAGTTTGAAAAAATAATATGACATATTCCCAAAATTTTTTTCTCCTAGCGGATCCCCCTACGGATATACGGCCTCCCAAATGACGCCACTGAAAAACTAGTTTACTGGAATAAATTTTAAACTACCCAGTATGATTTGAAGAAAATCTATCCATATACTAATATAAATGTGAATGTCCGTTGATGAAACTTTCACTATAATGTAGAAAATATATTTTGGGGGGTTTTCATGTAGGGTTCACATTCCTATGTCAAGAAGAAATGAGAAAAAATATTGAGCTTTCATGAAAAAGTCGTTTTTATCAGGCTTTCACGGCTGACGCTTTGTAAACTATAAGGGATAGAGAACATAGTCAGAGACAATTTTGTAGTGTTCGAAAAATTCTATATGAAAGACCACGACGGCATATGTCCAAATGCTGAGAACAACCAACGATAATCATTTTTCACATTTTCAATTCAATTCAGAATAATGTTCAATTTGAAGAGGACTCCCGACTGGCATGGAATGAATTCTTATAAAAATGAATGTGATTGTTATCTGCGACATTTATTCTTGATGAAAAATGCCCCTTGATTAACGAAATTGTTTCCTCGCTCAACACTTGGTGAAACATCTTTGGTCAATTGAAAAAATAAAAACACAAGACTACGTTCACAATATTTTAATAAATTAAACATCTAATAAGTCGACATGTTTCAGGTATTATCCCATTCTCAAGACTGAAAATTAAACGCATAAGTCAAAGAAATAAACAACAGATGTTAAAACCGGAGATGAGCGAAAATCTAATTGATCGTTCACAATTGGTTGTTTATATTTGGAAGCAGAAAATACTTCCAAAATTTCTAGAAGATCTAGGCGTCTGCTTTTTTCCCCTTCATGCAATATTCTTGTTTTATTAAAATCTATGAAATGGTTACAAGTGATACAATGATCAGAAAAACCATATGTTAATTTGTTTTGAAGAATTGACTTTTTATGTTCATCAACCCTTATCTTAAGAGAACGACCAGTCTGACCTATGTAAAAAGCTGGGCATTCGTCACAAAAAATTTTATAGACACCACTTTTTTCAAAAGTTGTCTAACTATCCTTTCCATTACAAAACATTGATTTTAAGTTTTTCTAGTTGGTACATACAATGTCAATTTTATTTCGTCTTAATCTACTACAAATATTGTCGCTTATTTGTGGGATATTGTTTATATAAGCAAATTTATCAATACAGTTATTAATTTGGGTGGGGTATATACTTGATAATAGTTTTTGATATTGTTTTCTGTCAATTAATTTATCTATAATATTGGGAGAGAAACCATTGTTCAATGCCAATGTCCTTAACACTTCCACTTCTTTTTCGAAATCAGCTGTTGAAAGTGGTATTGATATTAGACGGTGTACCAGGGAATGAAAAGCTGACATTTTTATTTTATATGGATGTGAACTACTATTATGGTTGAGGATGTCTGAAAAAGTAGGTTTTTTATACACATCAAATTCCATATGATCTTATACTATTTTTATCTGAATGTCCAAAAAGTTTAAAGACTTATTTTCATTTTCCATTTCCAATGTGCACTGGACCGACACATACAAAGAGTTAATCAGTTGGAAAAACAATTCAAGCTCAAAATCTGAGCAAGTCCAAATACAAAACACGTCATCTACATATCGTCTCCAGTATAGTACAAATTCAGTCACATTGTTATTAATTGACGAGAATATGTTCTTTTGCTAATGTGTCATGAACACTTCGCTTAAAAGAGGAGATAAGAGAACCCATTGGTAGACCATCCAACTGTAGATAGAATTTTCCATTGAACTTGAAATAAATCGGTTCAAGACACAACTGCAAAAGTTTATTTGTTCCATCTATCAATTCTGCACTGAGGGAAAAATTATTATGAAGCTGTTCGTTGATCAAATTTTTAACTTCTGTATGAGGTATTGATAGGAATAAATTTACTACATCGAACGAAATTAACCTAGCATTCGGAGGGATTTTCAGTGACTTTAATTCATCTGTAAGTTGGATTGTGTTTTTGATGGAGTAAATTGGTTCATGTTGAATCATTTTTGGTAAAATAGAATTCAGATATCTACAGAGTTTTGAAGCTGGTGCATGAGTTTAGGAAACAATGGGTCTCATAGGACAATTCTCGTTATGGATTTTAGGTAGAGCATATAATTGCGGTATTCTTGGGTTCATTATCGTCAAAGGAAAAGTTATTTCAGATAATACGTTTAGGCAATTTTTGATATACTTTTTGAGTGAATTTTGGAATTTCGATGTTGGGTCAACTTTCAGTTCTCGGAAGTTATCAGAGTTCAACAATAATTCTGTTTTTTTGTAAATAATCAGTCTTGTTCAAAATTGTAACTATATTGCCTTTGCCAGCTTTTGTAATTATCAGATCATTCTCAGAGGCTTTCTTTTTGATTTGTTTCAAAACGGCAACTTCGTATTTATCCTGTCTAATACGAGCATTGGATATCATTCTCGCACAAACAGATTTTTCAAAGTTTTGTATCTCAGGAGATTCGATCTTATTTAAAGCTAATTCTACATTCACTGCTAAATGTTTGAGGTCCTTATTATTAAACATATTCGGACAATGTTTCAAACCTTTTTCCAATAATCTTAATTCAGCTTCTTCGAAATGTACTTCTGTAAAATTCTTCACTTTTTCATAAAACTTCACTGCACTTTCACTGGCGCGCAGAGAATACTCGAATCTCTTATGCATTGTTGGGATAAATTCAAGCCTAATCTGTCGATGCGCGCCAGTGAAAGTGCAGTGAAGTTTGGTTTTTCTGATTATTGTATCACTTGTAACCATTTCATAGATTTTAATAAAACAAGAATATTGCATGAAGGGGAAAAAAGCAGACGCCTAGATCTTCTAGAAATTTTGGAAATATTTTCTGCTTCAAAATATAAACAACCAATTGTGAACGATCAATTAGATTTCCGCTTATCTCCGGTTTTAACATCTGTTGTTCGATGTTTATTTCTTTGACTTATGCGTTTACTTTTCAGTCTTGAGAATGGGATAAAACCCGAAACATGTCGACTTATTAGATGTTTAATTTATTAAAATATTGTGAACGTAGTCTTGTGTTTTTATTTTTTCAATTGAAAAATGCCCCTTACCGTATAGTTTTCTAATGGATACCTTAAAAGTTACAGCAGGTTGAACGAATGCGAATTTATGCAAGAAATCGTTGAATCTAATCGAGATCGCTTTGTCACGTAGTCAAGTGCATGTCTCTGCTTCGATACGAGTTATGAATGTGTGGTTGTGGACCAATCAGTACTGTTTTGAATTGAAATAATACGCGAGCGGAGCCGCGGGTTGGAGCTACTTTGTTATAATGAACAGTAGTTAGGACATCTTAAAACACTCAATTTAAACGAGCTTCTTTAGTTTACCAGAAGCAGACTAGGTTCTCTTGATATTTTGTTTTTCGAGAACGGTTCATTTTATCGACAATGAACAAGAGTACCTTTTCCTGAGCTTAATATTCAAGGTATTCAAGTCATTCGTATGATAAGGTATCCCTTATCATACAGGGATAATGTAAGCTTCAAATGTACAACCTAGTCCGCCCCTGGTACACTAAAAATGCTAATTTCAGAGGTCAATGTTTCAAGAGGTCCTTACTACTCACTATTCATCATATCAATTTTAATTTAATCATATTGCGAATTTAAAAAATAAGAGGTACCTTCTTCATTTGAAGTGATCATAGACGGAAAACCATTTTCAAGGTGGGATTCACAAAACTTTGAATGCCTGATCACGTACTGTACCATTTAGAAAACAATAGTTTAGAACAAATTTTTAGGTTTACGAAAACTGCATTTCCTAGTACTGAATTCTGAATGCCCATGAAAAATAGGTACGTCAATTTTGCTCATTTAAACTTTTTTTTACGACCAATATTAACCCTGTACACGTACACTATATAATGCTACTTTTCATTAGATGCTTCAACTTGCAGATATTGTGCATCAGATGAACGCGAGAACAGAAAATCAAAAAATCTCAATACGAAAAATTACATCAAAAAATAATTACAATTATTATCAATATCAAAAAATCTTAAACCTCAATGATGGATAAATCTTGAAACAATATCAAGTTATCAAATGATTCGTTAGAATCAATCGAATGAAGCGTTAGAACACTTCGTTACGATAGATCGTAAATTTTATTTCTTGTCTAAATTTTTATTTCAGCCTCTCGTCATATCTCGGGAAATATTCTTCAGGAAACTATGCTTTGAAAAGCATTTTTAATAAGGAATGATAACAGTCATATTTATTTAAATTTTCATTCATTCCATACCAGTCAAAAGGTCCCTTCAAATTGAACATTGATTTGGATTGAATTGAATATGTTAAAATTGGTTATCGAGGGTTATCCCCGATGAGAGTTAAACATATGTAGTCGCGGACTTTTATGTATAAATTTTCTTACACTACAAAAATGTCCCTTTCGAGTTCCACTATCTCTTGTAGTTCATCCAGCGTCGTCCGTAAAAGCCATGAATCAAATGGTTCATATAACAACTTGTTCATGAAAATTCTATATTTGCCCCATTTCCTCGTTGAGTATATTAGAATCAATTCCACAATCAAACCGGACATTTGCTTCCCGATTTCTGTGAGGACAAATAAACAAACTAACGAAAACATAGACTTTCATTTTATACTCCGAAAGCGTTATTGTTCTTCAGAGGTATAATATTCTTCATTGAATATCGTTAAAGATGTCCAGCAACGAGACGAAACCAAATTTTTGGAAGGGCGGAAACATCGAAAATTTTCCAACGGTGCATTGAAGGAATAGAAAACTGAAGGTTATCTAATGGTTTTTATAATTTAATATAACGTATAATATCGTGTTTTGGCTAAAAAGGTTCAATTATGATTAATCCCATCAATGTTGTGAGTAATTAACTTTTCTTCATCTTTTCAACATTCAGTTGCATGTTTCCCAATTCAATAGAATGTGTTTTTTTCTGTAAAAAGTATCTCGATTTATAATGCTTGAAACTTTGAGAAACCTCTCGTTCTATTTCATAGCCGTGTATAGGGACCATTAGTTCACGAAGCCTTTGTCAGGCACAAGACGATGTTTCTTCATTTATTCCGATGCTCCGGAATGAGCAGCGTAAAGCACTTATCTTTCCAAACATGTGTTGAAAGAACAGCTGCATTCCATATATGATTATTCCGAACTAATTTACCTTCTGTCCTCCGAAAATCTGGCATCGTTGCAGGAGGACACAGCGCACGACCCATACAAAATATAAGCGGAGGTAGCAAGGTCTGTCTCATATGAAAAAAATTTTTTCGAGCAAAATCTTTTCCCCTCTCAAGGTCCCTATATTTTTTGCCTTCCCCTCTAAATCTATTGACAAAAAAAATTTCAATCACACCACTCCTTCACCCGGAGGTCAGGTCGCCCACTGAACTTAACGGAGGTCACAACGCACTACGAATCCATATATATATATATATATATATATATATATATAACTTTCTATGCGTTATCATCTTTTTCTTGAGTTAAATCTTCGTCTAACCAACATATATATATATATATATATATATATATATATATATATATATACAGTGAAATCTCCCAAGAGCGGACACCATTGGTTCCAGTTTCTTTGTCCGGACGTGGGGGGGGTGTACGCTTGTGGGAAGGTTCAAAATTAATACAAAGAGAAATGAAACGAAATATTTGATGAAATATATGTATAAATTCATAAAAAAAATTGATTTGCAAAATATGAAGCTGTTACAGAAATAGTTTACATTATAAATTGTATTCAGAAAAAATCAGTAATCTTAGGTTGTGTCATTTTTTTTTCTCTTTCAGTGAGTAGACGTGTTTGAAAGTGGGTCTCCAGATTTTCAACCAGTCGAAAAGCCACGAAATCTTCTTGGGCAAATATTTTCGATTCGCTTATCAATTTAAGTGCTTCGGTATTAGATTTTATTTTGGTGCTTTCAGAAATAATGCTACCTTCAATTTGCTCTTCGTCATATTTCTCTTCATTTTCATTGACAAAATTGGAATAATCTTCAGTGGTAATTTCTTCGTCCAAATTTACAAATTCTGCATCATCCACTGTGTTGCACACTGCCTTACAGATTTTGAAGAAAGTAGCTAGTACTGACAAGGGTACGGAGTACTCTTCGTCATATGCCTCCTCAGAGATATTCGAAGAAGATCCATTTTTTTTTAAACCTGCTTTAGTGTAACGATTTTGGATAGTTCGCTGGGAAACTTTATCCCAAGCTGTTTTAATGAAGTACAGTGCTTCCAGAATATTTATTGATGCGGATAATTCTGAAGCTGATGAAGCACTATCCATTTTTGATAGAACATGTTTCAGAATCGAGTCTCGGTAGAAAAATTTCACATTTTTGATTATGCCTTGGGTTTACGCGGTTGGGTGAGGTTGATTTCCTCAAGTGGGTACCATAGAGGATCCTGGTGGGTATCTACATATTGATATTTGGCCGCTCTCCAAAATTCCGCGTCCGTTACTTGGAGGTTTTTCAGCACCGCTGGGAAAATTATAGTGTCCGTGTCCGTCCGATAGAGGTGTCCGCTCATAAGAATTCGTATAACAAGAAAATTGTCCCGAATTTCTCCGTTCCAGAGAAATTGTCCGTTTGTGGGGAGCGTCCGTTTATGGGAAGTGTCCGCCAAGAGAAGTTTCACTGTATATATATATATATATATATATATATATATATATATATATATATATATAGAATATATAGAATGGTATTAGTCATAGGCTAGGATGGAGGTTATTAGTTAAGAGAAATAGAAAAAATTATAAGTACATATTAATATGTCTATAAACTCCTTTTCGTATTATTCTTAAATCCACTTTGTCACTTGAGTCATTTTTTTTTCAGTATAAGAAATTATTATCTTCTTGGACATTTTTCAAATATCTTGGCAATAAATGTAATAAATGATTATTACAGAATCATTTCAGTTTTTTTTCCTGACTTGAAGACACAAGTTTGAGTTTGAGATTCTTTTCACTTTGTCGTTACTATACCGTTTAAAAAACAGAAATTAGCAATATGTACTAGAACTAGAGATTTTAAAATATAAATAAATTCTTTTCGCGAAAAAATGCATTTTCGATGCCGAACAATGAAATTCCAATTAATCAGCGTTCATGTATCATATCCCCAGAGTTAATGCCTCATAAGATTAACTTCAATTTCTTCTTACAATTGCATTTTCTCCACATGTATTAATTATGACATTTCCATGTGCATAAATAAGTACTGGAATATTTTTCCAATTCAATGAATATCAAACGTAGCTGGAAAAGTAATGTAATTTTTGATATACCAGTATGAGTAGGTGAAAATACGTTTGCATTAAGGTTTTTATGTTTTTTTCGATTGATATCGTTGCCCGTATTCTTACTGTTCTCAAGTATAGAGTTCATATACCAAAATTGTCGGTATATGCATTCTGGTAGATAACTAAAAATGAAATGAAATAATTTACTATTAGTTTCTTTCAAAATTGAGCATTTTCCAAAGGTATATGAGGTATACTTTAATTTTCCAAAATATTCATTTCAATTTTAAATAGCATTCCATTCAGTTCAGTTTCAAGAATTCGATCTATTGTATTTCTCTTATATTTATGGATTGTAACTGTATACATATAGTTATTATAATGATAAGGAGTTTTGGGAATATTCAACACAGTGATAAAACAAAATTTTAAAAATCATTGAATTCGATTAGATAGTTTGCGGGACTAACTAAAATACTACATTTTTTTATGGCTTCTGAACCTATAGCCATATCGAATTGGACTATTCTGAAATGGAAAATTATATTTCAAAACTAGATACACGACAACTGATGTGTGTTTTTTACTTTATATCAATAATTATTGATTTTATTTATTTTTTCAATGGGACATCTTATATATATATATATCTGCATTTTTCAATCGAGCTGGAAATTTCCATTCCGAAAAAATAGCATACCTGATATGTTGTTGGTGTGCAGAGCTTTTTAGGTTTTCTAGTGTAGAATTTGAAACTCACACTTTGGACAAGTAGGCTTTGGAAGACTCTACGATAAAACATAAAGCAAATCTTAGCTGTTAGTACCTCGAGATATATCCAGAGGGAAAACAACCTTTCAGAGACATGTTTTCAAGATTTCGATACAACCTAATTGATGATGGCCAATTAGAGACAGAGGTTAGAGGAAATAGACGTTTTAGGAGATTTTGAAAATAATCCCAAACCTCGAATGCGATATTCGAAAATATCAACCAAGAACAAACATCAGGAGGATTTTTGAAAAAGCACATATTCAAATCATGGAGGACTACATATATCTAAATATATATATATATATATATATATATATATATATATATATATATTTTTTTTTTTTAATTTCACACTTATTGTGGTGTTTTATAGTGTTGCCTGGGCGCGGACGCCAAAAGCAACCCCGTCTGTCAGTGAGGGTAGAGCACTCTGCGAATTATGTTCACCGTTCCCAATATTACCGCCTTTTGCATCCACATTATTGCATTGTGCGGCAGGTTCAGTTCTTCGACGTGTTGTTTGGTTCTTTTAGGGACTAGTCCGTTAACAGAGATCTCAAGAGGCATTATCGTAACCTTTTCCAGCTGCCACATGTCCTTCATTTGTTGTGCTAGTGCCTCATATTTTGTAATTTTTTCCACGTACGTTTTTGAGAGGTTGTAGTCCTGAGGCACAGCGAAGTCTATTATCAGTGCTGTTTTCGCTACTTTATCCCAAACCACCATATCCGGTCGGTTGTGCTCAACGCTCCTGTCCGTCACGATAGTCAGGTCCCAAAAGTCCCAATAGATCTTGTGCTGCTCGTTCTCTATCACCGGCTGAGGGGAGTATAAATGGTGCGGTGTAAACTTCTCAAGAAGGTGCTTTTGGAGGCACAGAAGTTGGTGTATCACCTTCCCCATGTTGTCGTGTCTGGACAGATACCTGGTGCCTGCGATCGCCGAGCATCCAGATGACAGGTGCTGGACTGACTCCTCAGCGCAGTTGCAAAGCCTGCATTTCGTGCTCTCTATCCTCTGCTTCATAATATATTTGACGTATGTTCGTGTCGGCACAACCTGGTCCTGAATCGCCAGAAAAGTACCCTCCGTTTGAGGGAATAAATAGCCCTGAATCAGGTAAGTGTTGGAGCTTTCTAGGTCTACTTCTGGCTGATGCAGGCTGGCGTAAAATCTCCCATGAAGCGCCTTCGCTTGCCATGTTTGCCTGAAAGTTTCCAAGCAGTCCCTTGCAGGTTCTTCCGTACCCTCTGTCTCGGTCGCCGTGGAGCTTCGGCGAAATGCAGCCACCCATCGATGCACAGGTAAGTTGGTGTTCGCGAAGAAGCTATTCATCTTTTCTTTTTCTTTCAGGCTTACTTCCTCGAGATTAGTCATACCTCTTTCACCTTCTTTACGAGGTAAGTACAGCCTTTCCACAGCCGGGTTCGGGTGTAATATACCGTGTTTCGTGAGTAGACTTCGGATGTTTCTGTCCACTTGTCCTAGTTCAGTTGTTGACCAGGAAAGTATACCAACTGTGTATGTGAAGCTTGGTACGGCCCAGATATTTATTGCCGTTATCTTATTTTTTGCTGAAAGTTGTGATCTTAGTACTTTGTTTACCCGTCTGAGGAGTTCATTCTTGGTGTTGTCTTTATTTTCTTTTTGTTTGATTTCGTAGGACTGTTGTATTCCTAAATATTTGTATCTATCCTCTGTACTCAGGCTGGTTATCTCTCGTCCGTCAGCAAGGATAACGCTATCCTCCGCCGTGATCTTCCCTCTTATCACGTTGACTGTTGCGCACTTCTCCAGTCCAAACTCCATGGTAATGTCTTCGCTATATCTTCTCACCAATTCCAGCAGACCCTCCAGTTGTTTTTTTCCTTTCGCATAGAGCTTCAGGTCATCCATATAAAAAAGATGTGTTATTAGGGTCTGATCATTAATTATCGTGTTCGTAAATCATGAATTATTATAGAAACCAACAATTTGAAATTTCAATGGACGTTTCAAATCAAATGTAAAATACAAAGTAAACACATCGTTGAAAAGGTTATTGTAAGTAGAAATCAAAAATTGCAAAGAATATACAGGGTGCGATTTGAAATAAAAAGTCAAAGTCAGAGATGTTTGTTGTTTTTGCTCAAATGAAGGTTCATGAAGATTGTCCCAATTGTCCATGGTCATAATTCGGAACTAACAATTGTGAATCGTGACAATATTCATGTACCTATTCTTCTTGGTATACTTTCCTTAAAGCGCTAACCTTTTTCATCAAATGAAGGTTCCTTGAACGAATTGAAGATAATGAAATTTTCAAATTTTCGTTTTCCGAAATGGATGAGATAATCCATTGGAACAGGTTTACTGAGACACCCGGGAAACATAATTAAAAAATCAGTTACCTACACTACTCAATTTTACGTGAAAAAGTGCTCCAGTGATGTTTTCATAGAATCTATTAATGTTTTCCAGAAGAAAAGTTACAGCATCAGGGTGCAATGTAACTCGTAAACAACTGCTATCGATATGCGGCTTTCAACATCGTGTTTGTCAATCACTCGTCCTGAATAATTAATTCTTATTTAAAATTATCTGAACTGGGACAAAATTTTCACGAATTTAACGGAATGTATTATTAAGGCGAAAATAAAGACGTTTTATTTTTTTCTGGAAAGAAATCGCAAATAGATCTTGATCTATCAAATTTGATATCCATACTCTCTCCGGAATGGTAAATTCGAATTCGATCTATCCGTTATATTAAAAGGGGCTACGATAAAAAAATCATACAATTAATTTCCTACTTCACATGTGCACGCACTAATTAAGGATATTGCTCCATAAACTGAAGCATTGAACATCCTTTCCAATCAGCTTAGATGATCGTTTCAATTGTCCAACCTTCCGATCAATGCAAATGAAATTTGGATCAACCATCATGAAAGGAGCAATTCGGTAGAGACAATGACTCTTTTCGAAATATCTTTTTCAAACCTGTTTATCTTCGATAATTTTGCCATCCTCCCGTTGGTAGGGCGGTTCGTATCGACAAAGAAAGTACAAATAAATGGATGTCCGATCTGAGATGTTCATTTCGTGATTCACAGCCAACTAGATCATATCATATTTCCGAGATGGTAAGTTTTTTCCTTTTGATCATCTCGCAGACTGATAAAGTGAAAGTTTCGATGAATATTTTTGAGGTGTGCGCAATCCGACATTTATTTACGGAGTGGCCGATGTCCGGTTCAATGTGACATTTTCTGTCTTCTTTCCCTTAGCCGGTCAGGGAAATATTGTGTGTCCAAGTCCAAGATAAGCATGCGAAAGGAAAGAAATACAGCGTCGGTTAGTGAGAGAACGTTAGGGTTAATTGCTGAAGATATGACGTCAAAAATTAGTGGTAGTTTCGGATATGTACGGGAAAATCTATTTTGCATGAAACAAGACAGAAAACTGCTTAGGTGCATAGTCATGAATGCTCTCATGAATATGAATTGATATAATTCAAATTGTGAACAAAATTATATTGATTCAGTTTTGATTTGATCGACATCTTCCGAAATATCTTTTGCATAACATTAAAAACGTTTAAGAACATTAATAATTGTGTTATTCAATAATACATTTCAATTTGCAATTTCTACTATGATATACATAGATATAGATGGTATGAATTCTGATGCGTGCTAGTCAAAGGCATAAAAAGGGTTTCCTCTGAATAACATGCGTCTTAGTGAAAACGATGTTCCGTTGACAAATATTTCATCATCTGATATCGGCTTTCTTCAATACTTTTTGGACTATTTATTAATTTTATATGACTAGGCATTGTGGTAACAGTTGAAAAATTTTGTGATTCTAGCCTTGAGAAAAAAGCAATTAGTTCCGAAACGTCAGCAAAATCATAGTTGGTTAATTATTTCGTCCAATTTCCTGTGACATACTGAAAATTTTTAAACATGGTATAATAACTACTCAACAAATATTAGGTTTGTCATTTCAAATTCATCTGTTATGATATCTGAATAATAATTGACGTTATTGCTTATTTCTTTTTCGGCAATAATAATGGTGTTAGTAGATTTCTATATTGATGGTGGTATTCTTCTGTTTAAAAAAATTTTCAAGTCGTTAGTTTAGCCACATATAATAAGATGGGTATTTTCCGGCAAAGATAATGATGTATCCAATTTCTTATTAACGTTTAGCGCACCTGCTGGACCGAATCTAAGCGAATATTTCACTGTACCATGCTTCTATATGTGTGGAATATTTTACTTTGATATTATTATAATCTGGTTCAACAGAAATCCGGAAAACTCGGTTGTTCTTCTGATATTCCCCATTGAATAAATCGAACACTTTCATTTGAATCCCCACATTCTAAAATTATCAATATTCAGGGGACCTATTCTCGAAATCATTCGCAACTCCACGTATACGCATTTTCACGAATGGCGATTTGCGTTTCAAAAAAGGCATTCTTGACAACTTCGGAAGGTTTATGACATAGATTTACGTATCGGCACTACTGTAAGCTCAAATTTCGAGCTATGCGGACAATATAGGTAAATATCGGTGAAATCCAACACCTTACTTTCGAATTCAATGTCAATGTTATCATTTGAACTGTCAAATATTTGCGAGTTCTCAAAACTACTCGCAGTGAAATACGAACGGTCCTAAGCACAGAACATAAAAATGTACGTCGTATGTCATGCGGACGTTCAAAAATACAGATTCGTCTGTCATTCTCAAAGGTAATAGATGCGAACGATCGCAAAAATTGCGAATGGTCAAGAATAGGTCCCCAGGACTTTATTATTCTGTTTTTCTCATAATATGATTCCCGTTGAGACAATCATGAGAATCTCTCCTCACATGAAACTTATTACTAATTATTTCAAATTCCATGTAAGAAATTTCAGAGAAAGTATTCTTGGTATCAATACAATAAACTGGCCCTAAAATAAACAGTTTTTTCGGATGGTTTTTCAAGTTCACCACGCAGAGATCGTTTTTTTTCGATCGTATAAAACAAAAAACTTATTCAGAATTGAATTCATCACGAAGATACGTTTCATTCAATAATTTTCCTAATCCATAACTGCATAACTAAAAAAAAAATATAAAGATATGTTCAAATTCCATTTTTCATCAGCTTTATAACGACCTCATTTTAACATTTGAAAAAAAGAGGTTGAGTTATTCATCGGTTGCACCATTTTTTAACAACACAAATGTTTCTTTATCCGAACATCAACATCCAGGGATTTTAAGGGCTATGCAAATACTGCACTGCCTAGAATATTAGGCGGATTCATTTAACATGAACATATTCAGAGAATCCATATTATATTGTACTTTCATCAAGGGTTCCGGAAATATTAAGTGGATTGGAAATTCACGTGGAGTAATGTCTGTTCTGATAAAACATCAGCTGATTCACAAATATCTTCAATGGCAGATTCACAAACACTAAAACGAATATTAGGTTTTACTTGGTGTTTAGGAGGAAGGATTTCGCTTTTACACGGAACGTGAGAAAGATGCCGCCTGAAATATTTAAAGTTCAGAAAAATTTGATAGCTTCATCGGTCCATTTCTGGACAGACTAAGAGGATGGTGTATGAATTGATTGAGGCTTTCCCGGCGATCGTTCAATGTCAATTGTTTTTTCGAGCATTTTGGCCGTCGTCATAGATTCATTCTTGACGTTTCGCTATCTCCAGGTAGAATAACTCTCGAAGATGATAGACACTCGAACTGGTGAAACGTCGAAAATGAATCTACGACGACGGCCGAAATTCTCGAAAAACAAGTGACATTGAATGATGGCCGCTAAAGCCTCAACCATTTCATACACTGAGTCTGTCCAGACCTAGTGGATGTTTCAGCATCAAATCGGAATTGAATGTATCAAATCAAGCTTCGAAGCAAATGAAACCTATTGAGTCTCATCTTATGGAAGATAGTGTTCAGCACTAATCTTTCTGAGATCACTTGAAGCAAATTGGCCAAAATACTAAAATACCAATCTAATGATTATGAGCAGACTTTAGTTTTCCAATTCAAAGTAGTGTGACACATAGATGACATACACTTGGCAAACACGTCGCATAATTTTCAGATAGCGCACACCGAAGTAGCATAACACTGACATGTTGCATTCATTTCCTTCGCCATTTATTCCCGCGCCAAGGCTTGTTTGTGTCTGTCGGCATAATCGTTTTGTGTAATCGTGATGTTTAGTCCTATATGCATGGTTCAGTCTCTATTAGTGAAAGAAAATTTATATTTAAATTTAAATCATCCCTCATTTATAAAATTCACGAAGCGTCTATTAATATGTCAAAAAATTGATAAATTTCAAATTTCGAAGCATTCAGGTTACTTGACACTCGCACTCATCTGGCAGCGCTGTTTCAGTGTGCACTTATTCATTAATTATTGTCATTGGTTCTAATCAAAGTATCATGCACCTTGCATTTTATGTGCCAGATCACGCGCTACGCCAGTGCTATGCTACTTTGGTGGGCGCTCTCCATTTAGTCAATCTGTAGCTTTTCATAAGCTCACAGGAAAATTGAGATTCTGAGAGTTTTTTAAAGATCGGTAGAAAGCTTACACAATTTTCTAGTGATTGGAAGATATGTCGTAAGATTATTTTGACTATATTGTTAATTTCTGACTTCAACTTAAACGAATTTCATGATGGATAATAATAATAGATCTTTGTTAATTGGGTTTTAACTAAAGAAATATCAGAACTATCCGTATTTTTGTGCATTTTCCTATTTTGTCTATCAAAAAAAACAATTAATTGATTACATATATAAATATAAATCATTTATCATTTCACCACGTATACTCGACATTTACTCTTTCGTTCTCGTTAAAGCGATCATTAATCTCTCGAATATTCAATATGATTATGATCGAAGAATAAAGAAAAGAATCTACTGCTGCTGAAAATGATAAGTTATATTGTGTAGGTAGTTCAAAAAGATACTTGTTTATTGCTTTATTCATTTATTAAATGAGGAATGGGACACAACTATTGTAAAAGAATCCACAAATAATATAATCATATATAAAACCTATATAAAAATCCCTATTATTCAAGGAATCACCTATATTCTAGAAATAAAAGAAGTATTGAAGAAGCAGCTCGTAACTCGTTCGCCTCTGCGATACATGATATTGTACTAATGACAATTTCTCCGGCGAATCATAGTAATTCATCACGATCTTGAAAAGAAAAACCAAGTCGGAAATTAAACTGAAACATTTCCAGAATTGCAATATTCACGAATCTGAAAGTTGACCACACCCAGATAAATGAGATGTAAAGCAGAATACCATCATAAATTTTAACAAATTTCTATAGATTCGGACATCACGACAGAAGTGGATTTTACCACGAATTTTTCATCAATGAGGGTATCCTTATCGTTAAAGATTATTTTAGGCTAAAATTTAGAAAATAAAAGACAGTTATCAAATGGATAACGCTTTTTTACGCCACTTGGAGGACAGATTTCCATTCATTTAAATATAAAATATGTTTCTTCATTATATTTTTTCAATATTTTCACACCTTCTAGAACTAGGGATATATCAGATATCATTATCTTGTCGTAGCATATCCTAGAAGGCCAATTTTTGCAATATTGTTCAAAATACCGCCTTATGAATTAAGAAACACAATGAGAATGTATAGGTACCCACCTAGTACTGAAATACGAGTTACGAATAATGTGATAATAGCAAGCATGGAAGAATTACTTTCAAAGAGGCAAACCCCCTCATTACGTTCCGGTATCAATTTATTCACTTGAATCCATTTCACGATAGCTGTTTTTTGTTCGATATAATATCTTGATTCATATCTCATGCCGTAGACAATTTGAAACACTCCTATTTCCTCTACTCGCACCTTGTTATCTCATCTACTTCCTGATCTTATTACATTTATGTGAAGCAAAACGAAAGTTGCACCTGATTATTATTTTTCTTCTGGTCATCGTCATACTGAATTACCGTTACATAGTTGAAAAAATTATGAACGTGTCCGAAGGCTTTCACTTTACAGATGAGTTGACCACCCGACTATTACAGATCGCCTGCTAATTAAAAGCTTGCATTGAAGATTACTGGCATTCGAAATACTTCTTCTCGAATTCTTGTATGATTAAGATTTTCATAATCTATCTGAAAATTATAAGTATGAATCTCATCACGCCTACAAGCTGTATCCCAATGAAACTTTTTCCCTGGTTCATCCTTAGCCGATCCGTGTGAATAACCAATGTGTGTTGGTTTTAATTCCACGATAAATAATATATATTTGAATCACCATCCAGTGGGGGTTACTTGCAAAACTTATCAAATTAATTTTTGTGGTGAATCTACGATCAGTGTAATTAAAAATAAAACTAGGAAAACTCTGGGGTAAAGTAGGGAGTAGATATTGAAACTCAATATCTGAAAACTTGACATTGTATTATAAAATTCGAAGTGACAAAGTTTGAAATAAATGAAAATATAATTTTCACATCAGTTCTCTTTATTGAATTTTTGGTGCTTCTAAAGCACACTGAGTAACATAACTCTTCATAATGTTGAACACAGATCAGTATATTCAGAAACATGTTGCAGAATGAGCTCCTATTCCAACACGAATGCGAAATTCCAAAAACGAGCGACGAAGGAGCGATTTTTCGAAAGCATGAGTGTTGGAATTGCCTTCTGCAACTAGAATTAAACGATATTTTCTCTATTTTAGTAACGTTTTGTGAAATTCTCTTGAAATTAAAATGAAAATTCCGATTAGTGACTTCTGTATTGTATCTGGCAGTTGGTGTTACTTACGAAATTTGACAAAGTACGGAATTTGAATTAATTTGATTTGAAAATTGTAAGGATCGGAGGTCAGTACTGACAACGAAAAATATGACTGAAAACAATGCTGTAATGAATTCATTACAGCTCTACTTTCAGTACTGCAATGAACTCATTATAATACTGAATTAGAGAAAATATTTTTGACCCCGAACTTTATTATAGGGGTGAGTAAGTATATGACTGCATATTTTTTTTTCCCGAAAATGTTTTTCTTTGGAACGATGCTTCAGAAATTGAGCTAATTGCAAAACACATTTCTCAATTCATATGTTTTTCAAATAATTTCATATAGTGAATTGAAAGTAATTGTGAATACGCTGATCATACAGCTGCGGATATCCTTTTTGGAAATTTCTCTCCATCTATCATTATCATTTCAGAAGCACATCTGGAATTTAACAAATTCAAAACGAAATGAGATTTGGTACTCACTAGATGAAACTTTTCTTCATCGGACACTTCCTACGTATTTGCATAAATCTTACATTATATGGAAACAATCCTCTTAACACGACAAAACGGTGAATTTATTGGCATGATTTGAATTTCGAAACGCTCGATATGGAGAAAGTCAATCAGAGTTTTTACATGATACACATAGCAGACTCTCCCTGAAATGTGAAATAATAATGAAAAGACCATCGTTCCAGTTAATTTCACTTTCAAATTCCTTAAGAAATGTAGCTATACAATGAGAAGCTTTTATTGATTATACAATAGCGATCTTTGAAAGTATAAAGTTTGAGTTGAATAGACTTCTGAAATGAATGAAGCTTCAACTGAGTACTGAGAAACTCTAAATATATTCTCGGGGGAAATACCTAGGAAAATTATGTTGAGAGGGGTCTACACTGTTTCGGAAACGAAAACGCGAATCGGAATATCTTGCGATATTATTCAATTCAAAGAGGTCTTGAAGGTGAGAAGTCCAGAGTTTTAGCGTCTTTTGTTTTTTTTTTAATGATGAATCTGTAAGCATGATTTTAACTTTTCATCCTAGAATATGTATTACTTATATTATGTATTATCACATGAAGATATAATTCAAAAATTATTGCCATTATTGCAATATTCTGCAATTACTGACAGTTACTGAGATAGTCACTTGTTACATACCGCTCTCAATTTTTTCATGAATGGAGCATTTGTTCGACAGAATTCTTTTCTTCATAAACGCTGAATAGCGATCCTAATTTATAGCCATTTGACACTTTTTGTGTCTCAATGATTCGATGAATACTCGGAACGAATTCGTATTTGCTTGTGGCTGTGCGAAGATTTTCGTGAGAATAGTAGGTATAGAGGAATAACTAATTCTCCAAGATTATGATTCATTTTCCGAACTCGAAAAATGTCAATGAGGTTGAAATGAAACTGAGTTGTTAGAAATACAATCAAACCACGAAAATTCAACAGAATTTTCTCAGCAAGGTATCATTAGTTGAGTAAAAATTTGTGAAATGTTCGGTACCTCCGAAAATATTGACCATTTACGTCAGCGAAAGGTGGCGTAGAGCAAAATTCGGGAGCTCCTCCGCAAAATTTTTGTAGGGGGCCCCCTTCAGATCTATGTTATTTATGAAAAGATTTCCTCGTTTTTCAAAGAAAAATAATTTAGATAAAGTGATAAAAATAACATATATCTGAAATAACAAAAATATCCAAACAAAATAATTTAGATTCTGATATAAAAATGTCTAGAAAGAAATGCATGTGATAAGCCAAAATGCAATGAGTTTTTAAAAATTTTTATGTGCAAACATATCTATCAACTTGTCGATGTGCAAGCTTTGTTACACTTTTTGTTCAATGCTGAGTAGGCTCAAGTCTGATAGACGTGTTTGCTACATTGAATTCTTAAAAAAATTCGTGATTGTCTTAAGCTTGAGAAAGATCTTTCCGCACTGTTGCATAATTGTCTGTGACTCAGGAATTGGCTTATTAAAATATAAGAAAACCTCCCGTTGCTTCCAAAATACATTTTCTTCTTCTCTCTGATTGGGCAATCGACAATAATTTTAATAATTTTTGAAATATCAGATAAGCTGCAAACCGCCTGAAGAACAACAGATCAAATAAGCAGCCAAGACCCCAATAAAACTATCATCTAGCGACGTTCAAAGAGAATGCTGAAAAGCTTAACAGTATATAAAAATCTCTTGAAATTAGGGAGTGATTGAGTGATATTTCGAATTGAACAACTGGAAACCTTAATTGTTTTTTGAATAATTTTGTTTAGGTTTTATTCATTATCATTAGAAAAATATCGCGAATCGGCAAGTTCAATAGTTATTGGGGCCCCATTCAATGCTTTTCGTTTGGCTAGGGGGCCCCTTTAGTGCCGGGGCCTTCTGATACGCCACTGATTAAGTCTAGGCGGGCTGTTAACATAAAACCTATTATATTTATTCTATACCGGTTGTACAAATTCGACACAGGTAGGTGCCTGTAAGCTTTTGACACAGTTGAAATATGGGCGGTATTGAACTCTTTGTCAATATACCACCCTTCCCCAGGAGCAACAGAAATGGAAAACTATAAAACTATTTATTTCAATAGGACAACAGAAATAGATGTGAAATTAACTAATAAAATATATAAAAAATACATAAAATACCTGTAAGTATATACAGGGTGTACCAAGTTCGACGGCCTATTAGACGTTTCTTGAAAATTGGACTCATTTGAAATCTGAAAGTGGCGATTATGATATTGTTCGACATTATCTACCGTGCTAAAATATTCTTGAAGTCTGACCACTTTCTGTTATACAGAGGATGACAAAAATATTTTCAAAAAATTTTTTGTCTGTTTTTTTGTTTCCAATTTTGATAGATTATTCAATTCTGAATACACTCATTTTCAAATCATTGCATTCGTTGAAATACTTTTCGAAATATCCAGAAAAAACTGAAGAAAAAAGAGAGACCAGAGTATTCGATATTATGTTTGTTATTCCTATTCTAAATATCTTCAAGCTCAAACCGTTTTCACATTTTCTAATTCGAAGACTGTGAAATATTCATTTTTAGAATTTTGAAAAATTCGTCATAGTGTTCCAAATGTTGGATCAAAAATTGCGATCAAGATTGGCTCATAACTTTCGGTTTTCGAATAAGAACCTTATTTTTTTATGTTTGCGTTGGATTCTACGAAGATAATGATGATTATGTTCCAACATGTTAATGCCGATAAAATGATTAAATCTTGAGTTTTTTAGGATGTTCTGATTTTATATCGTACGTAGCGTCAAATTCATAAAATCTGTTTCATATCAACAATGATGAATGATATCTATTGAAATATTTTCTGGGAGGTCTCTGCATTTTCCTGAAGACTTAATATGGGTTTTCTCTCCCAGTCTCTGAAATAAAATTGTCATGATTCTGCAAAGTTGCATGAAAATCAGTTATCATCTGACGAAGGAGTCTGATTTAGACTCCGAAACGTAACGTTTAAGATTTCAAAGTGTTTTGATTTTCTTTCTGTTCATTGTTAGGCAACAATTTTTTCTCGTAAAGTTTTGACCCCTGACAAATTAATGCTCAAAATTTTTTACGCAGGGGCCTTTCTTATATTATCAAAAAAATTTTTCTTATTTCAGAGACTGAGAGAGAAAACCTATATTAAGTTTTCAGGAAAATGATGAATGAATTCAGAAAATAGGTGTGTCACTAGTGAATTATTGGAATGATTTATCTTCTATGACCAAGATCAATGTTGATATGAAACAGATTTTATGAATTTGAAGCTACGTAGGACATAAAATCAGAAAAATCTAAAAAACTGAAGAATTATTCTTTTTAGGAGCATTAACATGTTGGAATCATCATTTTTCTTCGCAGAATCCAACGCAAACAAAAAACTAGAGTTCAAATTCGAAAAACAATTAATGCAACGATTTGAAAACGATTGTATTCAGAATTGAATACTCTATCGAAATTAGAAACAAAAACACAGAAAAAAAATTCTATGAAATTTTTTTTTACTACCCCGTATAACTGAAAGTGGTCAGGCTTCAAGAATATTTATGCTTGGTAGATAATGTCGAACAATATCATAATCCTAATTTTCAGATTTCAAATAGGTCCAGGTCTCCAGAAAGGCCTAATAGGCCGTCGAACATGATACACCCTGTATATATCCATATAACGACATTTGAGATGGACGAAATCGAAATGACCGATTGACTGAAAACTTTTTGTTTTGTTGGTTAGGATTTGTTTTTTTAACATACTTGATTTTGTCAATGCCCTTTTTGTATTTGTGTTGACACTCGATGATGACACCCATTCAATGACTTTGTGAAACTTCATAATATCCTTTCTCGTAATGTGAAGAATGAATGAATGAGTTCCGATGTTTTAGATAGACTTAGAGAGACTTACTTGAGTTATAGAACCAGTTTGGCGATATTCTGTCTCCCTTTTCCTGTAATATTTTTGTCCTTTCAAAAACGTTGATTCAATATGAAGAAAAATGTCACTGGTTCAGGTGGAATCTTTTTTCTTTACTTCAGAATACGATTATAACTTTTATTCTAGTAGATTTCTTCTCGTTATATATGTCAATATTTCGAAATATCTATGCGATATCTGGACGTTTATGAAAAAAAAATTTTTTGTAAATAAGCGGTATCAAAATTCGGTTCAATTATGTAACAGATTGACAATTAGTGAGCTTTGATCAATGAGCTAGGTTTCAGAATTTGTAATCACCCTATTTCTCCTACTTCATGTTACCCCCATATATTTATGACAATATTTTTTTAATTATTTCAAGGTGCTCTTACAAAGTATGAAGCTCCTGACTTCATATCAATTATTTTCTGGATTTTTTGCAGCAGTTTTCAAGGCGATATTCAAATCAGTGATCACAATCATACGACTTTGATTGATTGAATGATAATCTGTTGATTATTATTCAGTGATGATGCATTCAATTCAATTGAAAAGAGTGAAAAATACAAATAAATCAACAATTTTTTTTTGTTTCAGAAAACACTTCACGTTTTGTTTCTATTATGCTTCGCCTTGTTTTCAAATGCCGAATCTCCAACAACGAAGAGTCCTACAGTGAAAAACACAAGAACAGTCGACAAAGAAACGTCATACGTCCCCAAAAAACTGGTCAACTCACCTACAAACTTCGGATTTGTTCCAACTAAAACATCCGAAAATTACCTTCAGAAAGTACCTCTAGGAAGATACGTTTATCCCGAAAATCTTGGACATACTCAAGCATACGTATCTAAATACCCGAATCACGAGAGATCTCAAATAAGCTTTCAATTGCAGCCAATGCAGTATGTTCAAAACCAAGCAGTACCTTCCTTTATTTCAGCTGGGACGCAGGCAACTCAGCAATATGTTTTCCCACAGCAATACTTTTATAATTATCAGCCAAGT
This sequence comes from Hippodamia convergens, assembly GCA_038502775.1. Classification (NCBI taxonomy): domain Eukaryota; kingdom Metazoa; phylum Arthropoda; class Insecta; order Coleoptera; family Coccinellidae; genus Hippodamia; species Hippodamia convergens. Next base: position 73,706,912 of record CM076608.1, read on the forward strand.
CAGGACTTCAGTCAGCATTTGGAATATCAGTTCAGTCATCCCCAACTGACCCCTTACTATCAAGAACCTACTACGAAAACCCTGAATTACATTTCAGCTAACTCCAACCCTCAATATGTGTACTTGCAAGAATCCAGTAACTCTGTTGAAAATATAATCAGTCCGAAGGATCAAGGTGTGAGGTTTATTATGTTCATTCCACAATACGTACCACAGCATTCTGTGCATCAAAATTATTATGCATCCCAGCCAACAACCGGTCAAGATTACACAACTGTAGCTATTAATCAGAAGGACGAACAAGTGCAGTATATGTATAACACTGAAGCTCCATCAAACTCTCCGAAAGCTCCGAACTATCAAAAGGAACCAACCAGCCTCTTGGATTCTTATGTTCCCTCAGCTTTGCAAATTCAGTATTATAAAAAATTACATGCACAAAGCCAGTCAAATCAAATTGAAAACCATGATAAACAAGGTTCTGACAGTTCGAAAAACAATGGCAAAGAAAAATGATAGATTATTGTAAATTAAAAATTTAGAATGTAATATTTTGTGATAAAACTTGATTGTTGAATATTATTATTTTTTATTTTAATTATTTAAATTTTTTTCATTAACTCATACGAAAAATGTAAATAAAGGAGTGTTTGACCTGAAATTTGTTTCTTTTTTTTCGATCCCTTTTTTTATAATCCTGAGCCAAGTTTCGAACCAGTGTCTTCTATTTTTACTAAACGTTTTTTGTGTTTTCTTACCCACTATAAAATTTTCATGAAATGCTCTCAAGTGAATGCTTTAGACTTATTGCAAAAATTGGTCAACTTCACATTTCATTAGTGTTCCGGATTCAATAAGAATTGTGCCTGAAAATAACAATTGGAGTCTTATGGTATATCAGCAATGGACAGTTCAAAAAGAATTGAAAATTAAAACTATAAAAAAATAGTATGTAAGTACTTCAACAAACAGATAAAATGGTTCAAAGTATGAAAGAACTTAGCAACGATCTAATAAAAAGAAAAAGAATACTCAGAATTACTGTCAGAAAGACTAAAAAAGAGCGTATATAGCTCAATTTACACACTGAATCTGGAAAGCAGAAAAACTAAGTAAAAGGGAGAAGTAAATCTCTAAAAACTAATAGAAAAAACAGAAATTAGATGAGAGGTGTATGGAAAAATTTCCGGTCTCCATATGAAGGCCAATGATCATCGTTGCTGCATAAAGGACGTTGACACTTCCAACTTCAATTAGAAATTGATGAAGGGTGTTAGCTGATCCTCTTACAAATACAATTTGTTGACAATTATATTATATACATATTGACGACAGAGAAAAAACTGAATAGTGTGAATTTAGGTACCATTTGTCCCTAAGTCATTGAAAACCATTTATTTTTCGTGTTTTGTGGGTAAACTGAGATTTGGTATATTGTTTTGGGGTGTTGGAAGAGATCATGATGTTGATAGAATTTTCATATGTCAGAAGCAAGAGCAAAGGAATTTTTAAAAATAATAATATGTTAACAGTGTATGTAATTCATATATACGAGGGTCTAGTTTTTATGTTTAAGTATGAACAAAAATTTTCAAGATCAAAATCGAGTCATTCTTACAGTAGGTACTAGTAATTTGAAAGTCTGAAATTTTTCAATAAGCGGCCTGTGGGAATCAGATTCTTCGAAAGTTTTTAAAACACAGATCTTCAATTTCCTTGTAAGAATTGAAACTTTTAATTCAGAGGAATATTTCAATTCAGGGTGTTAATTATAGGTTCATTTATGTGAGTTGAGTTTTGATAAAGTTTTTCAACCCACTATTCTATTGTAACTGTGCCTGATTGAAATAAATTATTATTATTTTTTCTTGCGATGTCATTTCTAATGCTATAAGCCGGTTGGGTGTTATGATGATGACTATTACATCATGAGTTACTCAATTTGGCGCCCCCCTCCTGGACGTGCCGCCTGTGTGCAGTGCACACCCTGCACACCCCCCTACGCCGGGCCTGAGCTCACAGTGGCGCTGATATTTCAAAATTAAAGAGGCACGATGGTTATGAATCAAGCACTGTTGTGGAAAAATATATTGACAATTTCATAGAAAACGAAGAACGTATTGCAGAAGATATACTTTGTTCCAGTGGCGGCTTTAGGGGGTGGCGAACGGGTCAATCGCCCGGGGCCTCTCTCTTGCAGGGGCTTCGCGCAACAATCGATGCATATGTTAGTGTTACTGTGTGGTTTGTTTCATTATATTTGTTTGTACCCTCTTCTGCAATTTTAGCCCAGGCCAATTTCTTTTCTCTTTCGTTCAATCTGCATAGTATCTTATTAATTAAAGTTTGGTTCAGTTTTTCGTTTAAGCCATTTAAGCAGCATCCGCTGCAGTAAAAATTTATTTTATATCATTTTCTTCCAGGTAGTTTTCGAATTCTATAGAATTCAAAGCAGGATATATCAGATAGCAATGTTTCAATTTTATTCTCTTTAGTAACTTTTTTCATCAATTTGATGAAATCACTGGCATTCTGACTCTTTGAACATAGAATATATGGAAATCTTGTAAAATGTTCTACCAATAAATGCATATATTTCTCAGGTGATCTTTGTTCGCCGGATCCACCAACTGTATCTAATGACATTATTTGAAAAGGTCTTTCAGCTGGTCCTAGATGATTAATCCATATCTTTTATTGAGTCTCGTTTTATTTTTTATGCATATTTCGCAATTCTTGCAAATAATTCTAATATTCTTCGAAAGGTTAGGGGCTGTATAAAATGGTCGTATTTTGGATTCTGTTTGATTTATTCCAGTATGACAATAATTTTCGTTTTCTTGATCAATATTTCACTTAAGTCTTCACTCAGTATTTATTTTTACCCCTATTTTTTATAGTAAATGTTATTTTTCATTATAAAATATTTTTATTTTCTTTGATTAGTTGATTTTGTTCTTGATATGTTTTTATATCTTGCAAAGTTATAAAGTTTACTCTTTTCAGATTATCTTCATTATTTTCATAAGATTCATGAACTGGGTTTCTGCTGAGACCTTCTGCTTCTGCATTCTCTCTTCCTGGTTTATACATTATCTTGAAATCATATTGTGATGGTAATGTGTCATGTCACCTAATTCATCATCCGTTATATTCTTCACGTTTAAATTTTCCAATGGCTTATGATCTGTTCAGACAGTGAAATAATTTCCCATTAACCAGTGTTGCCAAAATTTTAAACTTCCTTTGATGGCTAGGCATTCTAAAAACACCCCTTTTTTCTGCTCCTGTGCCTTTCTCAATTTTTTTTTGGGAAATAAGCTACCGGTTTTTGTTCACCATTCGATTGTGTTTGTTTCAAGACAGACCCTATACCTTTAATACTGGCTTCCGTGTGAATGAATATGGGTGCTTTGGGGTTGAGTATCGCTAGAGCTGGTTCCGAGCATAAGTAATTTTAAATTTTTTCGAAAGCATCGTGACATTTTGATGTCCAATCAAATTTTGTATCTTTTCCAAGTAAATTATGTAAAGGATCTAGTACCATTGTAACATTTGGCATGTATTTATGATGAAAATTTATTTTGCCTAAAATTATCTTATTTGTTTTCTGTTACTCGGAATTGGAAAATCTTTTATAGGTTTTAAATTGTCTCTGAGAGGTGTAATGGTATTATCTTCAATTACATGCCTGTGATGTTCTCAAGTTCAAAAATTATTGGGTTGTAGGAATAATAACGCACTATTTCTTAACTGATATAATCGCTAATAATTCCACCTTACAACTGACTGTTTATATGTCCAGTACAAATTGTATTGGCCAACATATGGTAGAGGGGATGCAATTCAGACCATCGAATACATTACAGATATCTCCCTCTTTAAAATGAACAATATTTTCTAAATATATTCCTTATGAAACTAACCTACTGACTAAATTACATAATATGTGCAATTTAACAATCTATACCATAACGTTCAACCGGCTTCACAATCCTTTTGGGTCTTAATCTAAATACAGATTCCTTATCATTATCATTATCATTAAATTCAATTTTTCTACTTTCTGTCTCAATATCATTCTCAAAGTTTTCGCTTTCATCATTCTCATTATTCATTCTGTTTCGCGTACTCATCTCCTCATTCACTGAAATTCCAGAGGTGAAAATATCCGGTTGAATAGTTTTTCTTATTTGATTCGCATGACGTTTCCAGGATACCCTCAGCTCCGGAATTTCAATAAAATACGTACATTTACCAATTTGTTTATTTACTATTCCCTTAATCCAAGTGACCTTGGATCGATCTCTATAATCTTTTACCAAAACTACTTCCCCCAACAAATAATTCGATTTTCTTCTCCCCTTATAAGCCTGTTTCTGCTTAATCTGCATTGTTTTCACTTTAGTTTTGATATCGTTCTTATTCAATAACTGTCTTTGCGAATAAGGGTTCATTAAATCAAATTTCGTTCTCAGTGCACGTCCAAACATCAAATTGGCTGGACTAACTCCTGTTGTGCAATGAACAGTATTTCTGTAATCCAGTAAAAATCTACAGATAATCTGTCTGGTATTTGACTCATGGTCTGCAGTGAGTGCCCTAACCAAAGCGCCTTTAACCAATTTCACACAATTTTCAGCAGCACCATTTGAAGAGGTATGGTGGAGATGTAACGTGTATGACTCTGTTTTTGTGAAGAAATTCCGAAAATTCTTGTGAAGAGAACGAACTAGCATTATCTGAAACCAGAAATTTTGGTAGTCCAAAGGTGGCAAATATTGACCGCAAACATTCAATTGTATTCAAAGAGCTAGTTGAGGAAGTCTCGCAAACTTCCAACCATTTTGTATAAGAATCCACAACTATCAGATAAAACTTCTTTTTGAAAGGTCCTAAATAATCGATATGTAGGCGTTCCCATGGCTCTGATGGGAACGTCCAACTATGTAATTCAATCTTACCATTATCTGAAAAGTACTTACTACAGGAATCGCATTTTTTTGTTAGTAACTCAATCTCTCTATCTATTCCCGGCCACCAGAAATATCCCCGAGCCATTGACTTCATCTTCACTACCCCTAAATGTGTCGTATGTAATTCTTTCAGGATTGATTCACGTAAAGCTTTCGGAATTACAATCCTATGATTCCAAAAAATACATTTATTTTGAATCACAAATTCATACCTTTTTGCAAAATAACCTTTCAATTTCTCGTCAGGACATTTGTCAGGCCAACCTTCATTAATGTAATATCTTATTTCTTTCAGAGTCTGATCTCTTTCTGATTCCAACTTGATATTCGAGTAATCGATGTTAAATTGAGAGGTATTTGAGAAGAAATAACAGTAATCTAACTCTTTTTCTTCAATTTCCGAACTTTTATCAGTAATCGGAAGCCTCGACAACCAGTCCGCATGATTATCTTTGGAACTTACATATTCGATATCATAATCGTAATTTGCTAATATGACAGCCCATCGTCTTAATCTGTTGGCAACATATTCTGGAATGCCCTTTTTAGGGCTGAAAATTGAGAGCAAAGGACGATGGTCTGTTCTAAGAGTGACATGTTTGCAAAACAAATATTGATGAAACTTAGTGAGGCCAAAAATTAGGGCATACGCTTCTTTCTCTAATTGGGAATACGATTTCTGAGCTTTATTCAAAGTTTTAGACGCAAAAGCAATAGGCTTCTCTACACCTGAAGGAAAAACATGGCTAATAAATGCGCCTACACCATAATTACTCGAATCAACCGTCAACCTCAATGGCAAATTAGCGTTGTAATGCACTAAAATATCGGATGATACTAACAATTTTTTTATTTTTTCAAATGCAACTTCGCAGCTTTGATTCCATTTGAAGGGTACATTTTTCTTAAGTAAATTATATAAGGAAAATAATATCGTAGATAAATTTCTTATGAACTTTCCGTAATAATTCACTGAGCCTAAGAAACTTTTCAACTGTGTTACGTTATCTGGTCTTGGGGCATTTTCGATCGCACGAATTTTGTCTTTACATGGATGTAATCCGTCTTTATCAATTACATAACCGAGGTATTCAACTTGATTCTGAAAGAACTTACATTTGTCTAAACTTAATTTGAATCCAGACTTTTCTAATATATGAAAAACTTGCCTCAATTTACATAAATGATCGTGGAAATTTTTACCAGTAATCAGTATGTCATCTATAAATACCGCAACGCCTTCAATACCTTGAAATAACGATTCCATGATTTTTTGGAATTTGGATGGGGCTGATGCTACTCCATAAGGTAAACGATTGAATTTAAACAAACCCTTGTGTGTGGAAATGGTTAAAAGCTCCCTGGAAGACTCCTCAACAACTATCTGCTGATATGCTTGAGAAAGGTCCAACTTTGAAAATTGCTCCCCGCACTGCAACATACCAAACAGATCCTCTATCCTGGGAATTGGATATTTATCCACCTCGATGTAAGGATTTATAGTTATCTTGAAGTCAGCACATAGTCTAACCTCTCCGTTCTTTTTCATCACTGGCACCACAGGAGTTGCCCACTCGCTGTAATCGACTGGTGTCAAGATACCTAAATCAACAAGTCTATTAATTTCATTCTCTACTAAATCTCGAATTGCATAAGGTAGTGGCCTAGCCTTAATGAATCTTGGAATTTCATTTTGATCTTTCAACCTAATAGTGGCTAATCCTTTATTGAATTTTCCTAAACTATTTGAAAATAACGAGCTGAATTCATTCAACAATTTAGAAACATTTTCGTCACTATTTTTTTCAACGAAGTTTATATTTTCAAATTCCACATTAAATTGATTAAGAAAATCTCGCCCTAAAATTGGAACTCCCCCATTTCGAATTACGTATAAATTTATGGTTTTATGAATATTTCTAAATTTCATTTTAGCCTGGAAATAGCCTAATGGTTTAACTCTTTCTCCATTGTAAAAGTATAAAATTTTATCAGTTGACAACAATTTATTTCGAGAAAACTTATTGAAATATTCTCTATCTGAAAGTGCGGTGATGCTGGAACCTGTATCAATCTGAAAATTAATCATTATGTCTTCTATTTCGATCTTTAAATAGTATGGTGCAATGTTAACATCATTGAGAGAAAAAAGTGGTAATTCATCTTCCTCATCAGTATTTTGCATTGTTATGAAATTATTATTTTGTGTTCCCTTCTTATCATTCCTCTTCTTTTTATAACATACGTTAGCTAAATGACCCTTTTTATTACAAAAATGACAGATAGAATTAGAATGATAACACTTATCTTTGGAATGTCCAAGTCGTCCACATACAGCGCATTCCTTAGGCGCCATCTTTCTTAATTCTGGTCGTTGAGTGGTCCTTGATTGCTTCCCCTGGTCCCCTTCTTCCTGGCGATTGCGTAGATACAATACTTCTTGTTTTATCGTTTTTTCCTCTTGAATTTGTCCATCCTGACCATTTTTACTTCCAAACGAAGAAAGCGCCGCCATTTTGTGGTTTGCTAATTTCACTGCGTCCGCCAAGGAAATTGTGATTTTCTCTTCTAGAAGTCGGTCTAAGACAGGTCCCTTACCAAAGCCACATATAAATTTATCCCTGAGAGCCGTTTCGAGGTGGTTATCAAATTCACACTGTATTGCCAATCTGCGAACACGTGCTACCCATTCATTTGGAGATTCTTCCGGTCTTCTTTCAGATTCATAAAATTTAATTCTTTCCGCGAAAGGAGTACGAACTGGAGTGAAATGTTTATCGAATATTTCTACCAGCTGTTCGTAACTTTTTTCTTCCGGCTTCACTGGACTGCACTGATCGAACATAAGACGATATGAGTCTTCGTCCAACATATTGAGGAAAATCGCTCGTCTCTTTACTCCGGTAATGTTATTAGCCTCGAAATAATTATCGAGTCTGGCCTTATGGATTGTCCAATCTGATACGTTAAAATTGAACTCTTTGATTTTCCCGATGAGACCATACCGTTCGGTCGAATTATCCTCGTCGGGCATTTTGATACGATTTTTACTCACTATTTTCAATAACAATTTCCACAAAATCAATTTAGTTCGTTTTTTTTTTGCCTCGTCGCCACTGTGATGTTCTCAAGTTCAAAAATTATTGGGTTGTAGGAATAATAACGCACTATTTCTTAACTGATATAATCGCTAATAATTCCACCTTACAACTGACTGTTTATATGTCCAGTACAAATTGTATTGGCCAACATATGGTAGAGGGGATGCAATTCAGACCATCGAATACATTACAATGCCCCAAATATTTAACCTAATTAGCTGCAATCTTAGTCGGAATCCCTCATGAGTTGTTCTAGATGTCTTATATGTTCGTCAAATGTCTTTGAAAAAATCAATATGTCATCAATTGGATGACATGGATAAATAAAAAGCAAATCTACACAAACGGCAATTTACCAATTTATAAAGAAAATTACAGATGCATTCAAAAACAAAGATCTGTCTCTTGGAATATTTCTCGATTTCTCTAAAGCCTATGACTATCTTGAGGTTGAGAGGCTTTTTCAAAAATTAGAATTTTATGGAATTAGGGGGCCAACACTTCACTGGGTGGAATCCTACTTCAGAAATAGGACACAGTTAGTGGAGATATGGTCAGCTGATATTGAAAAACTGCAACTTGGAGTTCCACAGGGAAGCATAGCAGGTCCTTTATTCTTCTTATTTGAATGATTTTGGAATGAATATCACATGGCAAGATGATCGAATAGCAAATGTTATATGTGGATGACACTAATTTACTGGTGGTAGAGTCCCTTTGGCCAGATCTTAAGACTTTCGTTGAGGAACTCTTGGAATGTGCAGATAAATGGTTTGCTGAAAACAACATGATTCTAAATTCTAATAAAACCATTATGATGTTTTTCCAACCGCCAAATTCCAAAATTGAAATTCCTGAAAACATCATTCTGAACAGCTGTAAGTACAAAACATCACAATGTACGAAGTTTTTGGGACTGCATATTGATGACGAGCTTAGTTGGAAGCCGCACATGGAATACCTTAGCGACAGATTGGGATCACCTCTATATGCATTTAAATATTTGGATTCAAAAGTGTTGAAAACCGTATACCACTCAACGATAGAGGCAAAACTGAGGTTTGGAATAGTTTTCTATGGTTCTGGAAACATGTCACCCTTATTCATACTACAAAAAAAGCAGTCAGAATAATGAATAATTTGATATATAATCAGTCGTGCAGAGGTCTTTTCAAGAAGATGGGAATTTTGACACTACATGCTTTATACATTCAGGAATGTTTATTATTTCTACATAAACATAGATATTTGTTCAATCAACATCTCAATTTGATACCAAGATATGATACACGCTCTTTAACATATAATTTTCCGCTATGTAATTTGACAACTACGCAAAGGCAAATAAAATATAGATGTTTAAAATTATTCAATAAATTACTTAGGAACTTTCAAGTAGTAGATGATCACAAAGTTCTCAGGAGAAAATTTTTTTCTTTTTTATTAAACTTGGAGCCATATAGTATGGACGAATTATTGATGCTTTGAAGTTGATTTAGTTTTATTTTTCTGTGACACTATTCCCTTTCTTTTGTTGTTATGTTTCTTTGTAACATTAACTGATTTTGGAATAAAGAGCTATTATTATTATTAATTCAGTTAACGGCAAATTGTATTTTCTCATTATGTTTCCCAAGATACGTTGGAAAATGGCTGGAGATGTCTTCAATCCAAACGGTAAACAAGACCATTCTTGTGTTACAAATCCTGTTTTGGGCCTGTCTCGTAACTTCAATGGAATAGACCAGAAAGCTGAATTAACATCAAGTGTCGTGAAAAATCTATTGTTTTCACCAGTAAATCTGCTATTAAAGGAAATGGTTGAGATTGAGGAAAAATAATTTTGTTCAACTCTCTAAAGTCTATACATAATCGTTTCCTTTTTCCTTCATCTCTTTTGAATGCTAACGCAACTGGTGCCGCGAAAGGACTGTAAGATTCCTAAATCAAAACATGCTTCAATAATTGTGATATTTGTTTTTCTATCTCAATTTTATCATCTATTGTGCATCTATATGGTCTTTTATAACAATACTTTTCTATTTGCAAATCAATAAATGCTTCATAATTTTTTACTTTACCAACATCAAACTTATCTTTTGCAAAAATTTGTTTGTAATTTTCTAATAACTCATTAATTTTCTTCTTCTGGTTTCCATTCAAGTGTTCTATATCTGCTGTGAATCCGTCAGTTTATATTCCCTCATTGAAATTTACTTCGAATTCGTCCAAAATATTATCTATGTCTTGTTTGTGCTCTTTTTCACTATGATCATTATTCTCTTCAATCTGATTAGTATCTTCTTCAGCCTTTCTTTCATTATTTTGTATATCTTCTTCATGTACCTGGATATTAAAATTCCTATCATGGGTCAACCCAAATTTGTGTATGGTTTCTTATCCAATTATCCAAAATTTTCATTGGTGAAAATAAATGCATTAACATCATCTTCTTCCCCCAGAATTTTCGCTTTCAATTTATTTCATCCTTTAGTTTCACCCCTTCCACTAATTGCTTTTATGGTGTTATAAAAATTATCTTTTTTCGTTTTCTTTACCTGTACTAATTTTGAATTTATCACTGTTATACTAGAACCTGGGTCATAAATACCTTTTGCTTCAAGTACATCGTTTAGTTGTACTAGGATGGTATCTATTATTTTTACACGGGGGATGATCCCCCCCCCCAATGTTGAACGAAGTTGGCAAATTTTCAGAGCAGTCGGAAGATTTTCAAGAGAGTTGAAAAAATTTCAAAGCAGTTGGAAAAATTTCGAAGCAGTTGGCAAACATTTCAGAAGAGTAGAAAAAATTTCAACGCATTGGGAAAAATCTCCAAAGCAGTTGGAAAGAGTTCAAAGCAGTGAGTAAAATTTCACAGCAGTTGAAATACATAATTCCGAGGGAGTTATGAAATACGAAGGAATCTGAATTGGAAAAAACAACTTTGCAATCAGTACTTGACAATATATCTATAGCCGGCAGTAAATGGTATTTAACCCAATATTTTTACCATAAAATGTTGGAGGGGATGCGGCCTCAAGAAGAAGGTACCTAGTTGTAAATTTTTACTTCGCATGGACTGTGTCATAAAAAAAACCCATCTGGTATCATAAATTTGAAGTGTTACTTTCAGATAAGCAGAATCCTCATCAGCTACGCTCTTCGTACATTGTGTTATAGTTTTGCGAATAAAAAATATGTATAAATGAATTTAAATGATCCGAAAATGATTCACAGTGAAGTTAGAGTTATGTGGTGCCTTATAAAAAATTAAAAAAAAATTAAAATAAATTGCACGAAGGACAACAAGTGTGAGAAAAAATTATGGTTAGTAACCACAGAATATCGGAAGTCACAACAAAAATCGTTCAAAACATTAAATATATCCTCAATTCTAAACACTAATTGCAATAAACGCAGCAAAGAGTTCGAAATCGCCAACTCAAATTAGGAAGTTTTGTTCAAAATTGTTTCTTCCTACTAAATCGGGAATCTGTAAGCAAAAGTAAGCCTCATTTTGTATCAAGCGAAATATATTTTCTGAAAATTTTGTTCCTATTATTCTTTGAAATGGACCCATATCAGGGACAAGTAGTTTCAATATTTTGAATCTCATCAAAGTGGGAAGTAATTAACTTTGATTTTTCATCTACCCAACATTCAATCATGTATATCTCCTCATTTTATGGAATCTGCTTTTTTTGTGAATAATGTTTTGTTTTCTGATGCTTGAAATTTCGAGATCCTCCAACGAATGAAACTGAACTGAATTAAAGAATGAAACAAAAAGTGTGTCTCAAAGTTTAAAACATACTTCATAGTACTCCTCATCACAAAAAAAATGATTCCATAAAATGAAGAACCTCACATTATTGAATATAAGGTGATTGGAAAATCATAGCTAATTTGTCATCTTTTTGATATTTACTCCTTTCACAGAATAAATTTTTCAGAAAAAATATTTTCCTTGATGATGATTATCAAGAAATTACCAAGGTTCAATGTATACAAAAAATGTTGATTTTCAAAACTTATTGTGAATGCACTGACTAAGACATATCCATGGGCGCCCGCAGGGGGAGGCCAGGGGGGGCCGTGGTCACTCCTGAGATTTTGATTGCCTTCTTGTTTTTGAGCAAAACTGAATACTGATTTCGCCTGCGCCTCATCAAATCATTATTTGCCCCCCGAGAAAAAAATCTGTGGGCGCCCATCGACATACCTATTACAAATATTCAAAAACACAATTATTGAGTAAACGGATGAACTAAATATTTATAATTATCAATAATAATAATTAATATTAATTATATTATTATTATAATCCTCTGGTATGGTACATGAATGTGATGTGAAAACAAGATACCAAAATGTGAAAACGATAATAATGTAAACAATTGGAATTCAAAAGTGTTGAAAAGTTCTTAATTAGATCTCTCCAATGATCTCCATTCTCAGTTGCATTCTGTGTTCAGTATACACAAAACACAATTTCAAAACACTTGAATTACTACTATACTATATTGATCTTTCAAGCAGTTCAGATTCTTCAGATATTTTTGTGGTAAATTGTTTTTTTCTTTTTATTTGTATTAGAATTCATCTGCATCTTTCAGCTCTTCGAGTTTGGAACCTCTCTTATCTATTGCACTAGCTCTTCTTTCTTTTGTTATGAGTGCTCTTTACTTTTCAGTCAATTTGTTGAAGGTATTTGGTATTTGTCCGGTTTGTAGGTAATGTAAGTGTGTCCTGATATTATTATTCTGTTATCCTGGTGTGATTTTAATCTTTTTACAGAAGCAAAAGGTGATTTAAAAAAAATTGAAGATATCTCATCTTACAATCATTTTCATTAGATGGCGCGTTATGCATTCAACTCTTGATGATGAGAAATTGGTATCCCTCCTAGGTGTAGCTATGGTTAGTTATGTCGTGAAGGCAGTAAACTTAGTATATATATATATATATATCAGCACCTCAGAGGTAAAGTGTGTTAAGTCACATTTTTTCAGACACAAACTATCTACAATATTGGATTCACATTAGTGAATTCTAGCTAGTGGAACACATTTTTGACTACCTAGATATATCAAGTCGCCAAATAATGGCAGTGAACATTCTTTGAAACAATAATCGAACTGAAAAATCTCTATTTTGTCCAATTTTGAAATTGTGACTTAACACACTTTACCTCTGGGGTGCTGATATATATATATATATATATATATATATATAAATATATAGATATATATATATATATATATATATATATATATATATATATATATATATATAAGTCGGTTTAGAACGTCTTTCGACGTTGTCCGAGGCCTAATCGCCACTTCTCTCGGTCTTAGTACCATTTATTATATGTTCCAAGCAGTAAAATACCCATGTCTTTAGGTCTTTGAAGAGTTGGGATTCACAATTGCAGCCGATAAGAGGCTCTGCAAAAACGAATTCTAGTTATCTTTTCCCAAATTTTCCATCAAATGAGCTGATGTGTTTGAGTAAATGCCAGGATAGTACAAAAATACAATTAAAACTAGTGGTGGTTCTGTGATCGAAGCCTGAGTTTTTCTAAGGTTTGTCACGTTTAGAAATAAAATTGAAACTAAAATATTATAAGGGGCCAACGGAGTTGCGAGGTGGAGTTAATTTATTTATGAAACACAGAGGCTGGTGGTTAATTTTGTGCAAATAAGTGTGGTTCAATCTCAAAAATAATGGGAAAGTTACATGGACTTGTCTGAAACTAACCAATGTCATACTCTCCCCTACGTATCAAAAATAAATGCTCGCCTAGAAATCAACAGTCGTTCTGGAAACCACATTTTCTCTTAAGAGAAAATTCCAAATATTTTTTGGCGGGAAATTAATTTCTTGTATTTTTTCATAAGAAATCATTACTTATAAATACATATAATATATGAAAGCTATAGTTTAAAAAAATAAACGAGCAGTTTCATTTTATTCGATCGAATTAATATAAAAATAACAAAGTTAAATAACTAATAACACTTTGGCATCAGTCGAAGTAATTATAATAATCAATTGAAAATTTCAGTTTTTCTTCGTTGTCGTGGGTTGAACGGCTGGCCGCCATTCACTCTGTTGAGAATTCCGACTTGAGGCAATCTTACTGGAGTACTTATCCTGAGATTCGCTGGAAGAACGGTCTCTGTGCGAGAAGGAGTCTTTGGCTTGATTTTCTCCATCAGCGTGCGACGTAATGTAATTATTCAAGTGTGCTTTGATTTGTTTCTGTTGATCGGCACTGAAATTTTCGAGCCCAGCGATGATAGCTGGGGCCTTAAAATTCGAAGGCGATTTTGTATATTGTTGGGCGACTACTTGTGCTAGTTGATTCAAGTAGGAATCTCCTTGAACATTTGATGGCGGAGCGAAGAAAAGTCCAGGATTTGTAGGTGCTAAGAAATTATTATTTGGATCAGAGGGAGAAATTGCTGGCCTTTCTGGAGCAGGTTGGGCTGTGGAGAATACGGGAGAGGTTGATGCTGCACTATAATGTACCGTATGTATGTTCGGAATTCTGGGGGCAATATTTTGCTGAAGTTGTGTGGAATGTCCTTGAATGTTTGCGGCTTGAGCTGGTGTCAGATAGACAGGAAACGCTTTCACAATTATGAGGGCAGCTTGGGGTTGTTGAGTGTACACTGAGCGTTGTAAGAGTTGTATGGGAACAGGGACATAATGCTGAGGGTAGTTCTGGAGTACATGCCTTTGTTGAACGAAAAATTCTTGGTTTTGTTGATTCTGGAATGGAATGTCGTTCTGTATGTGGTTACGTTGAATATCATCTTGCTGGCCCAGTGAGAATCCCAAGGAAACCAAAGATACAATAGTTGAAATCTGAAAACAAAATTCAAGATCAGGATTTTGTTGTTGTCATTAACCTCTGCGGAGAGAAGTAATTGAGAATGACAAACATTTTGTGAATATATTCTTGAAAACATATTTTAGATTTTTCAGTACTGAAACAACTTTCACCTGGATTTATTCTATGAACCATAAACATAAAAATTCATTTCGCGAACAAGTTCCATGAATTCTTCATTATTTATGCTCTCATTCAAGAGAATGTCGATTCATTTCCAGCGGACATGATGCAGAAACGGACGGTTTTTATAATTTGATTGAACAAAGTGCATTTTGAGGTATTATGTTATTGAGCTCAGTCCTTCGAATAGGATACAACTATAACTTTCTATCTGTGAAAATTTATGATACCTATTATCAATTTTGAATCTCAGGGAGTCGTTAGACATTCTTCCATCTGAAACACGTATGATATTCAACGATTAATGTGATTGTCCTTCGAACAAATAAATTTCATGCATAATCATCTCTGGCCAACGTTTCATTAGTTATCACTGTTTTGACAATTGGAAGGAGCTCCTAAACTAATCAATTTTTATGACCAAGTTGTTTGTATATATACGAATAATATTTAGTTTTTTTGTTTTAAAGTACGAGTACATAAACTTGAATTGTAAAATATCTACTTCCGGTTCTACATAACACCATGTATATTTAAACATATTTGAATTCTTCGTTCAATTCTGCACTAATTTGATGTATGATACGCCACAAAATTATAATCTAGAAAATATCAGTACTATCTGTTGTGATTTAAAAATATTTTAATAAGTGAAAAGTGAATTAGTACCAGTCTAGATTCCCTCCGTCTTCATTGATGGAACAAGTGGTTGATCGCATAACGACTGGCATAATGTTCCAGAATATGATCCAAAGGATAGATCCATAAAAGAACAAGGCCGTGTAAAACATTAAATTTTGGAGAATTTTGACGTCTAGAAGAAAAATTATGAAATGATGACAGTATTGACGTAAAACTTTTCACCACAAATTAAAAAGAGTTCAACTGGCATCATAGAATTCACATTCCGAAAACAGAATAGTTATTCATAATACGAGTGCAGAGGGCACTGATATTCTTCCACGAGTTCAAAATTCAAATCGGCAATTTGTGGCTCGTTTTTGAATGAACGAGTGTTAGATTAAGCGAATGTACGAGTAGTATACGTTATTTTCTCTAATTCATTCAACTTTTATTGAAATTTGGAATATTTTCATAAATATAGAGTAGTGAATTATGCATTGAAAAATAAAGATTGGCAGGACTGTTTTCTCTCCCATCAATTTGACATATAATAAATAAATCCGAGGCAAGAGGTCAACTTATGATGAATATAGATTACCATTTGTGCGAATTGATACTTAGTTTCTCTCATGATTTTTTCTACAGGATATGGTAGAATGAACGTATTTGACAGAGAATTAGAGAAATGATTATTCTTACGAGATCTACCTACCCATAATGTTTCAGGTTTCAGAAAATGATTGAAAGCATGTGATCGGAACACAGAATAAGTATATAATCTCTTATTATTATACTGTTACCTTTTTCTAGAAATGAAGGACGCCAAATATGAGTATGGTATAAATATAATATTCATATGTAGATATTTTCGATATGGATGGCCCGAGCATAAAGAGTTGGAAATTTCTTGAAGAAGAGAGAGCAGATTTTTGTTCGCTTCGAGAACACCGAATGCTCCATGAATTGATACCCTGAATTGAATTCTACAGGATTTATTAATGATGATTTGTATGATTTATTGCATGAAACATGATTTCTTACGCTTTCATCTATATCTTCAGAGGAACAACTTGGAAACTCCATGTTATGTTATTGAGTCAGAATCGTCCTAAACTATATTTGAAAATTGTCTTTTCGTTCATTTCTAATGTACTATCGCTGTGTCTTTATCGGAGTGTTTAACAATCTTCATATTCTGAATACCACGTCTTTCAGGTCATAGAATTTTTCGCTTCGTTGCTGTGTTCTTTTTTCCTATAACTGTTCTGAGTATCTATCTTCAGCGGTTTTCGGGAACTTTATTGTTATTATATATCCAGGAAAGGAAAGCTTGAATTAAATGTTGATTTTTGCCGTAGGTTATTTGAGTTGATTGGAATATACGAATGTTGTAATATTATTCATTTTTGAAAATGTTTTTTCTTGGATAAACGATAAAATGTACAAGATGGTCAAATTTCGATGATTTGGTAGGTACTCCATCTTCTGAATTAAACGAGGCAAAAAAAGGTATGTGATGTTCCCCTCTTTCGAGAAACACAAATTGCTTATCACCGCAAGTCGCTAAGGGTGTCCAGTTTCCATGCTACAGGGTGATTTTGGAATTTGGCCAACTATTAGGTATAATTGGCTACAGCTTCCGCAGTATTGCAAATACTGCTCTCAGATAAAAACAACTTATTGCAGTTTTTTCAGTATTTTTACAGGTGATATCAAAATATTCGTGCCGCTTCAAATTTTAGAGCAATTGAAAAAAATATATTTTCAAATGGAAACTGGAAACTATGCTATGATATTTTTCAATATACTAATTTCAGACAATTTGAAAATAGTATATTCCAAAACAAGTTTCAAAATGGGCCCCCATTCCTACATGAATGCGAAATTCGAAAACGAGCCACGAAGGAGAGATTTTTCGAAAGCATTAGAATTGGAATTGATTTCTGCAACGAGTATTAGACGATATTTTCTGATGAGTGACTTTTGTATTGTATCGTGGCAGTTGGTGTTACTTACGAAATTTGACAAAGTACGGAATTTGAATTAATTTGATTTGAAAATTGAAAGGATCGGGGGTCAGTACTGACAACGAAAAATATGACTGAAAAAAATGCTGTAATGAATTCATTACAGCTCTGTTTTCAGTACTGCAATGAACGAAATTTGACAGATTACGGAATTTGAATTGTTTTGATTCGAAAATTGATAGGATCGGAGGTCAGTACTGACAACCACAAAACGAAAAATATAACTGAAAACAATGATGAGTTAATTACAGCACTATTTTCAGAAATGTGATGAATTCATTACGACTCTAAAATAGAGAATAGTATATTCTAAAACAAGTTGCAGAATGAGCTTCTATTCCAACACGAATGCGAAATTCAAAAACGAGCGACGAAGAAGCGAGTTTTCGAAGTTTAGAGAAATATTCCTAGAGTCTGTATAATAATATAACTATAATTAATGTTTTCTGGATCAATTTGACATCTTTCGATTGAGAAATATCAAGTTCTATGGCCTCTTCCATTAGAAAGATAAGAATCAAAATCAAAACCTTCTTTGATTTTGTTGATCGAAAAATATTTTTTCAGAATTTTCGCAAAATTAAACTCGAAAGTATATCATGTATATATTTTTTCGCAATTTTCTAAGAAAAGTCTATTAAAAAAAATCATAGCTAACGAAGGTTTCCATTTCAATGTATGGTACCTTTTTCTATCCCTTTTAATTCAGGGGATGTATATGTATACTATAAATCATCAAAATCTGACCCCCATGAACGATTCGCTGAAAGTAACGAAAATTATTATAAATGAAAAATCATCCTTCAAGAGAAGATTCATTCGGGGTTTATATCATTTTTCCACACTTGATAGGTCACGTTTTCGGGTTAAACATTTTTTCATCAAAATAAGATTGAACTTCTAAATGACAGATGAAAACGCAAATTGAAGAGTCGAACATATTTGAAGCAAAAAAGCAATCTATCCTCATGAAAATAATAATTGCTGAACCCACTGGTCACTGGAAGATAACAAAAATATTCAAGATGAGAAATGTGCTCGGAAATGTGAGAGTGAAGTGGATTTCATGATTGCCTGACAAAAACTGTCAAGTTGATTAGAACCACCAAATTTCTTTGAAATTCCAAATCGAGTGATTAGATGGTTTTGAATTAACATGAGTTTTTTTATCGGGCCATCAGAGTCTTGTGAAACTCACCTTCAGAGTATAAATAGAAATGAGTGTGAAGAATCATTGAGTTGAATAGACTAACGAACAAGTTCATCTTTGATGATTGAAAATCCCTAAACTTTGACAATCAAAATCTCCAAATCCACTAACTTTAAGCTCCAATGAACAACTTTAAGAATTTGACGAAGCACTTGAGTTGATGTTGAATAAGTTTTTTTGTTAGAATTATGTCAAGTCTTAATACTTTCGAACCTGCAAGCCAAAATTTAAAAAATATATTTTAATCATGTATCCAATAATATTTTTTTCAATATTATATCTATCAATTGTAGTGATGCGAATCAATCTCAAGAATAATTCCAACAACTTCGTCAATGATGTTGGGGTGATGTGAATCAATCTCAAGAATAATTCCAACAACTTCGTCAACGATTAAGTATACCTGTATAAAGAACAGAACCCATCAGAATTTTGTAATATTTTTCGAAAAACATTGAACAAACTCTCGCTTGACAGAGTAGGTACCTAGTTGTGCATATCATGAAAAGTATCTCGTATTACATCAAACTCAAATAATTTCACATTGTATAGAAAGAAGTCGACTTACAATCAAGTTCATTTTCGGTTTCGCACAAGGTCACACTGACTACGGTTGAAGCTTGAATGGTTGATCGAGTGTGCTACAGCTTCTCGTTTAAGAAGGTGAAAAGGCAGATGATCCCTTTCTTTTATTCAAACTCATGAAACCGGAGAAACTATTAATGAATATTTAAATCGCTGGACGAATGGATATCATAATTTATGTTCAGAACATGCTGAATCGAAAGTGTTAAGTTAATCAAAAGGAAATTTTTCGGTATAATTCCGATCTGACAATTTGATTAGAGTATGATTTGCAATCAGTCGAAGGAAAAAAAGAGAAAAGCACTAACATGAAGTTTTAGACAGTCAGTAGAAGGAATACCTCTTTCACTCTACACTTTCAACCCTTCTCATCAAAGTGAACATATATGTTTTGATTATTCTCGTGATAAATGATACTGGCGAATTTCAAACAAGCCTTGTGATAGTTACCTTATTTTACAACTAACTATTAATCTGATCAAATTTGTATTTATCGAATTATTAGGTTATCTGGCTACACCCACGGAACTTTCTGCAGATCTGATCCATCAACTAACTCGACCGCACATCCAGGATATATCTACTATATTGTACCGTACCATAGTCGTGTGTGATTGTTTTATTCTAAATAGAGTTAATCAGTTATTGAAATGTCGTTTGTTCCATCTTTCTAGTCTGCCAGTATAATTTTTAATTTTATCAGGCCTCCCCTAATACAGAAGAAAATTCAATACACGAAATTTTTAAAACTTTCATGGGTACTTTTCATAAAATGGATATATCGAAGTTTTGAATCGGTTCTATGATCTACTTTGTTTGAAAGAACGACAATTAGGATCTTGTTCGAATCTTCTGCTAATTGGAACATTGGAACTCGCCAACAAAAGAAATAAAGTCAGGAGGTTGTTCTCCATTTTTCAATCTCATCAAACTAAAAATACCAACTAATTTTCCTGATCTCAATCCTTGCAGAAACTAGTGAAGAGAGTAGGCAGACATTCATCAAAAGTTGACGAAGTTTTCAAAGGTGGTGACCAACCTCGCAAGTCGGTTAACTTTATTTTGGATAGTTGCTCAAACAGAATCCATTTCTATTACTGATTGAGGCGGCTTGTCTGAACCTAACAACTTATTTTATTTATAATCTATACCTACAGATATATCTTCTTGAGATCATGAAAAGTTATATCAAATTTTAAAAATTGAAAAAACCAAGGAACAAGTGATTTGATTTAAACAAAAATCAGTACCAACTCAGACCTAAAAAAATATGATATAATAAAAAAATTTATATGTTGTCTTTCTTGAAAAGTGAATGAAAAAGGAAGAAAACACTATTATTTGAAATTCACTGATCGATGGGAAATTATAATTTGTTATAGTTTTCTACAGCGCAATTATATTTATATCGACATGAACATGAAATTTCAACACTGTTTTAGTATGATGATCGCTTGTCACTACGTTAAAATCGGAACTAATTCATGCTCTTAGTCCTAAATCAGATGCGCAGCACGCATAATAAATGCGAGATTTTATTATGCGGAATGCGGACGCATCTGATTTAGGACTAAGAGCTTGAATTAGTTCCGAATTCAGCATAGTGGCAAGCGGCCCTAACACAGAGAAAGAATTCCGAATTCCCAAAATGAAATTCAAAACTTTTTTTCATTGTTTTTCTCGTAAACTACTGCAAGTTGTTACAATCATAAATATTCTGGATGAAAATCATAAAGTTATTGTCGAAATATCTGAAATTTACTCTAGGCTGAAAGAGTATGAAGGAATAGGATCCGTTTTAGTAACCAGTTCGTTTAGGTTTTGGGTAAGGTTGGGTTGACTGATTTGTGCCGTTCAAATTTTTCCAAAAAACTGTCTCATTTCCCACAAATCGAAATCGAGAAGAAAGATAACCCCAATTTCGTTTTTTTTCCGCACGAATGAATGGAAAAACTCGTGCCAACTTCGTGTGCTTTTGTGCCATAAATATTTCGACGAAAATTTTTTGGATTTTTCGATAAATTACTCGTAAATTACAGAACTGAAAAAAAAGTCAGCCTAGAATTTTTCTTTTTTTTCGGAGAAAATATGTTTAAAAAGTTGTGCTACTCATCGGTAAAGTTATGCCGATGTAATTTTTCACTAATATTTCGCTAATTTGCTTCACACACATATATTTTTGTCGACAGGGGTTAAATAGGCTGCGGTTAGATTTTAGCTCACATTGAAAGAAGTCAGGTTCGATAAGATTTCGTTATGCTTGACTGCGAAGTAGGAATCAGAATAGATTAGGATTCATTAGGTCGGTTGGGTTAGGTTAGATCTGATCTAGTCATTTCAGGTACAGTTAGGTTTTTTCAGTTATTATTCATGCTAGAGCTTTCTCATTTTTTATAATTACAGGAGCTGCTTAATATCGTCATCCCCAATTATATTCGGAATATATTTTAGAAATGAGAATAGTTTCTGAATGAAAATTTTGTCTTCCATATAAAAAAAATTCTATCGAAGGTGCGAGTAGTGGATACTCATTTCTTTCCATGAACTTTCACTGGAAATAACTTCTCGAAAAATATTCAACCGTAAAAATTTCAAACATTAAAGCTATTCCATATCAAGATTCAGTGATAAAAAAATAAATACAGAAAACTTATTTCATGAGAGCATAGACATTAAGAGAAGACAACTAAGTTTTCGATAAAAAGATCAGATGTTGTTTTAATGAACGCTTTGGGCGTACTACTTCTTAGAATTAACCCTATAAAAAGAGTTTATTCAAGAGATCGGATTTGAAAATTTTAATGAAAATAGACTCACAATAATCTTCATTACTTCAACATTAACAGTTAACACTTCCTTGTCGAAATGATTGACCACTGTCACTACCAACTTGTGAATGTACCACGAGAGCTAATGACCCTTTCTTTTATACACATCAACCAAGATTATGAAGGTATTACAGTTCACCATAGAATGAGTTCATACATTCAGCAGTCGAGAGGTCTATAATAATTTCACTAGTCTTTCCCTCAAAATCACTTTCGCTGTGGCTGCTCCTGTACAATCATTTTTTCGGGTGGAATGAATGCACGACATGGCACCGGCCACTTATAACTAATACTGAGAGCAAAGACAATAAGATGTTTTCATCCGTTCTCTGTAAATGCGGTTAATCGTAATTATAAGCTCATTTCATTGCGGAAGCTAATCTTCTGAGTTTATTTTCCTCTGGTTTGCGTGCTTTCGTTCAATTAGGGAAGAATGTGAATATGAGTCGTTTCCAAAGGAAACAACTTCACATAATGTTGAATACATAAAATATGCATCAATACTGGCTTGAGCGAGCAGTGCATTGCAGAATTATCAAAAATTCAATTTCTAAATTCGAAGAATGTGTGCCAGATTCTAAATTACAGTCGTCAACCACCTCGTACATCCGAAAAAAACCAAGTTCGTCAATCTCTTCAGACATCTAAGGTAAAATTCGAATTAGCATCAGTAGGAAGAGTCAGTTTAGTTTCGTTTTGTTTTTATATCGCATTCGATATACCGATGCCTTCTTCACTGTCAAGGGAAAATTAAAGCGTTTGGACCGGATTTGGCCCTTCATAATATTATAATACGTCATATTCATTTCGATATATAATCCTTCACCTGAACTTTGCAAACTCTCTGTTAACTTCATTCAGAATTCACCTAAAATTTTTTGTGTGTTCTGAACAAATTTTAATATTCAACATATCATGTGGCGAATGCTACCTATGTTCCAAGTCAGTATCATATCAATTTTGTATTCCTTGTCTCTATAATATAATCTATACTCTATTCTCAAAATTACTCGGTTGTCCATTGGAATTTGACACATTCCACACTGTATCGACGAAAATGGGAGCTTATGACAGATATTTCTCAGAATACTAAGAATGTGAATTGTCTTCGGCAAATGAATTCGAAAATGTGAATGTGATGGATCATCCTAATTAATGTTTATGTGAAATTATACTTACTCAGAGAGTAGAGTAAGAGTATGGCCGTATGATCAGAAATACTTCGGTCGTCGTCGATGACAATCTTACACCAAAAAATGTCATTCAAACATGTGAACAAAGGTATAGGTTATGATTGATACTTTTGTATATACATTTTTTATTTATCATTTTAATATTGAATTGTTGCTTTCGTGAATGAATAATATAGAACTTGAGCGTTGTTATGGAAATGATATTTCAAAGTCGTGTACAACCGCTTCGTTATTATGTCATACTTTCTTTTTTTATCCAGTGTCTGAAACTGAGGTCATTAATGTCATTAGTAATATGAAGAACAAAAAGAGCACAGGCACAGATTACATTTCTTCCAAAATTTTGAAAATATCAGCACATCATTTTGCTGAACTCATTAACCTATCGGTGTCATGTGGTACATTTCCGACTATTCTTGAAAAATCTATGGTCATTCCAGTATTTAAAAAAAAATAACATAAACGACATAGCTAACTATCGTCCCATATCCGTCTGAAGTGTGTTATCTAAGGATATAGAAAGAATTGTTCTCTGTATTAAAAAACCTATGTTCACTACTTCTTGGTACGAGAACCTTGTAAGTAGCTCCCTCTATGAGAGGCAGACTTAAAATCAAGTTCATTGAATTTATCAACGTTCACCACAATATTTCGATTACTTTCAGTAAAATCGTGAAAAATGTGTATAATCTTTTTTTCTTCAACGCCCTTCATCTTGAATACGGATGGCGACGAGAATTTTCAATGAACAAACCCCAATTATTTTTCCGGACCGGATCACCTTTCTTTGAACACCCTGTATAAACGAGATAGTTTTTTGAAAGCCTGTATATATAAAAAAAGTCGTTGCTGAATCGTCAATATGGTCTGTTATTAGTGGGTCCGCATCACATAATCAATAAAATTCTTTTATCTTTCTCAGGCTTTCGAGACTTCATCAGTTCCTTCTTCGGAAGAACTGAAATCAAAACTTTATACGAGACATTTAAAACATAATTATACTCACGAAATTGACGGCGAACATATTAATTACATTAAGTACTGGAGGCATCAAACGAACAGGTAGAAAATTGAAAAAAAAAATTGATTACGGATGGAAAAAATATTTGACTTCAGCTTGGAAATCAATATTTTATACATAACTAGGCAAAAGTGAAAGACAAATTTCTTCCATTCTATTGATCAGGAGGTCCATTTTTCTACTAGATCAATCTCTATCAGGTATGGATACAGGGTGTGCCTAAATTCAAGCGACAAAATTGAGTAGGGGAAAGCTCGTATGAAATTGAGATGAGTCCTTCCTATATCAAAATTTAATCAGCCCACACCTTTCCAAGATGTCACCTTCAGAAGGTGGTGACTAAAATTCAGTTTTTATTTTTTCTTAAAGTTAGTGCATAGAATCTTGAAATTCTGTAATTTTCTTGCACTCGCAAAAAACTAACCACGGGTATTCTTTCAATATTTCTTTTACATTATAGGTAGGTGAAATTATCAACCTTTACTTTATTTTATGCAAAAATTTTTTTTCGAGATGAAGTTTCATGAGTTTAAATCACCATTAATCCTGAGTTTCCAAATTCTTCGGTACCTATGGTTATTTTCAATTTAGTGATCGTGATAGGCTTGATCACTCGATGCCTACTTACCTATGTGAATATTGATTATAACGTTTTAGCGATTACTTCAATTTCGCATAAAATAATTAATTATACATGCCGGAGTACTACGTAAAATGAGATCATGGAAAGAAATTGTGGTTGGAATAACGGTTTATAAAAATTTCGCTTCACGGACACAACCGGCGAGTTGAATTCGAAAATATCACTTTCGCTCAAGTCATGAAGAATGCGCTCAAGAATCCATTCACAATTGGCTAAAAAATTGCATCTTGAACCAAGTCGAGTCATTTAAATTCTGAATTCGGCTTGAAACCAACGGTACCGGAAGCAGCCATGTAGATCCTTGAAAGAATTGGGTGGGAATATGGGGACCAGTAATAATTCAAGATTGCACGCATTCTATCCGGAGACTGTTATGCCTTGTATTTCGATATTCAGATCTTCGTATCGGTGGTGCAAAAGTTCGAAATGTTAGAGAAAACAATGAGGTTTTCCGGAAAATATATCAGTCGACAATTGTCTTCAAGGATTCTGAGCCCAAGTGTTATGGATAGTGAAAGTTCAGAGTGGAGTAGTGCATTACCTTACGCAAGTATACCAGGACCAAAAGCCCTACCGATAGTTGGAAACACTTGGAGATTTTTACCCTATATTGGTAAATATTCATAAAATTAGTTTCATACCCGAAAGTTTGCACCTTCCCAATTCGGGAAACAACGATGAAGGCAAAACAATTACAAGGAATCATTGCTTTCAAATTTTCCACCATAATGAATATTTTATCTTGATGTAATACTTATCAAGTTCGGTTGAAGTGGAGATGTTCGTTCCGAAAGGTCTGATTAATTTTCAGCATGTCTGATGGGTTCACATTTCAATGACCAATAAATTTTCAAATTGAAACAGATTTTAGGGTGATTCACAATAAACTCCTGTATTTGCGCGGCTTATAATTTTCGATAGAAGAGCCATAGAGTACTCAAATATTTTCCATTGAAGTCCTCATATTACTAAAGTTTTTCTGAGATGAGAGATAAAAATCATCCGCGCACAAACTGATAGGAAGATTCAAATTTTCCACAAAAAATTGGGTTTTCTCTCGGTTTTTCTATATGTCCAAGAAGAGATAATAACTGGATTAAATTTTCTCGGATTCTAGAGAAAAAATCAGCTATGGTAAAATGTCGGAGATACATAATATGATCGCTTTCAAGAGGAAACAATCGAGTTTGAAGAGTCCATAGAGTCCACATCATTTTTTTGGGATTTTAACGTGATTGAAAGCTGCCAATGCCGTAATACTCACTTATTTACTGTTTTCAAATCTACTCCTAGAATGAAGAAATTTTTAATACCCTCAGTTACAGTCATCACTTATTTACAAATGATTCAAAATGGGTTGGAAATCTTTCGTGATCAGTTTAATCAAACCGATCATCATCAATAGCCTTAGTCGGACAATGGGAAAATATCATCAAAGCAGTGTTTAATCAACGTAATTGCTATTTGCATAATGCTTACTCATTGAATAAAAAAAATTATTTTTCTATGTGAAGTTGAACTTCAAAGAAATCAAATGATGTATCTGAGACCATTTATCATAACTGTTTGCTTTCTAGAATCCAAGAAAATCTAATATTGTTATTATCTTTTCTTCGACATATATAAAAAACACTTTTTCGGGGATAATTTAATTTTTTTTATCGATTCTCAACGAATAATCTATTTACCCAAGGATATAAGGTTAAAAGGAAGCTCAATGCCATCGAAATGGACTATCTAAGGAGAGGTGCTCGAAGATCTAGAAGAGAAAGGGTGAGGAATGAGGAGATCAGAAGTATTATGGACACACATGAGACTGTGGTGGAAAGAGTAGAAAAACGAAGACTTAGGTGGTTTGGACACGTTTTAAGAATGAACCCAGAGAGATGGCCGCATCGAATGTATCACTGGCAACCACCTGGAAAAAGAAAGAGAGGTCGGCCACGTCGATCCTGGATTGAAGGGGTCCGTCAGTCAATGGAAGAACGGCATTTGAACGAGGAGGATGCCCAAGACAGAAGGAGATGGCGTTTAGGCGTGGGAATGCAGATTTAATCTGTTTAAAACCCGATATATATATATATATATAAGGAAATCAATAAAGAATATTTTATCACTCAAATAAGGGACATTGTAAACCACCCTGTATATCAATTTAGTTTCCCAAAGCCTCATTTGTATTTTGACGAGAAAAAATTTGTAGATAATAGAAATTAAATTAAAGCGGAAGTAGTTCTATTCTCTTTTGTAAGAAAAAGCTAAAAATATAATCAATTTTAAGAAAAAAAGTTTGTTTTAATCATAACAAGGCTCTAGGTTGTTTAATTTTCTGGTTTTCTTCTTGACTATTCTTGTCATTGCTGAGGTATTTGGACCGAAGCTAAAGACTTTTCCAATCCCATGTCGCCGACATCTTTTAAAAATTGATATCCGTTTCTCGTTCCTTAAGAAAATATTCTCGATGAGAACCAGAAAGGTTTTCTGAAGTATACCATTGTTGAGTTTGATGTCATTTGAAATCAGCTCTGGATGGGATAAAGAGCTATGAACTGCGCTATTGACATTACGTCAATGCTTTTCCAGAATTTTTGTTTACTAATTACAAAAAAACTGAAGAATGAAAAATGCTATTGTTATGATATAGTTATGGAGAATAACTTGAAGGCATTTTAAATTTGTTCACATTTCATAGAACACAACGGTCAATGATTCACAAGCATCTTTCGACATACTTCATAAAAGAAAGTTTTATACCAAGTGAATATTGAAACATATGAAGTAATAGTTTTATCGAGTATTAAATCAGAATGATTTCATAATTCTCAATTTTCACTACTCGATATCGTTGATGATGATGTTGATGCAACCAGTTTTCTCTTAGAAATTACGGCTAACTATATATATTTGGATATAATTTGGATTCGCGGGAGATACAAGAGCTCTGAGGATTTGGATAAAAGCATGATATATTTCAGATTCAGCAGAAAAAGGAAAGAGTCCAAATTACTTCCTAAACAATTGTTTGATTCGAGGAATTGAACAGAATCCTGCTAATGTCCTATAAATCTTTGAAATGAAAAGAATTAAACCTTTTGGCTAGTTAGGTTTTACTGATTTGTATTATATCCCGAATTATTTCCTGGCAATTTTTGACTTTGCTGTGCTTATCGCGCTTTGTTTACATTAAGATTAATTTTAGTAATTACTAAAATGATATTATCAGGAATGAGGTGTTGTATTTTCTACTTACAAATATAATTTCAGAAACATAGATAAATCTTAATTCTCAATGTCAGTTAAGTTTTATTTGAAATGTTTTGATTCCGGGCTTCTCACTGACTCTCCATCCTTTATTGTAATTAAATATTTGCCATTTACATCATGTTTGTCACTTCACCGGTTCTTATTGTTTCAAATGAGAACAGATGTTTTTCCCATCTATAAATTTTTTATTTTCTCGGCTACATCAATGAGATCTACAGCATGAAACCAGCATTGATAGAAATTTTAAATTACCTATATTCAAGTTACGGTAACCCCGGATGTAACGGATTCAGAGATATTATGAAGAGAATGAATCAAAACACAGACGTCTCGGTTCAAGTAAATCTCTACAGACCATTCAAAATGAAATACAAACATCATGTCATCATTCAATAGATAATTTGATTGATTTCATCTCGATTGACAAATTCACCCTTGAACGCAACAAATAAATCTCTAATTTGTGTCAAGGCTGTTCTCATAATCGAAAGGAAATTTCACAAGTAACCTTCCTGGTTCTATTATGTACAAGACATATCGAACTCCTCGCACATTACTAACGTAATGCAGGAGAGAAATTGTTTTCACATATAAAAGCTTCGAGAAATAACAACTAGGGATTATTAATTGAATACTTTTGACAAATTTAAAGCGACAATAACCAATTAGTCACTTACAATAAATTTACAAAATTTATCAAGGATCTGGTATAGGACCTTGCCTTATTGATCTTTTTCTTAACACAATTTGAGAAAATTGAAGGAATTCTAAATACCCCATCGCCAATTTTTAGAGAAATATCAAACGAAAAATCTCTGCTAAGTCTAAATCTGAACACTTTGAAGACTCATGCTGGGTTGTACCCAGAAGTGGATGTCAGAGGGGTTGAAACTCTCCTGTAATTTTCCTTAAATGAGTATGTATCTATACTCAGAAACATATTTTCCTGAATATTGAAGAGAATGCTGCAAACCCGCCATCTGCCGAAATTTTTGCCTGGGTACGGCCTTGGACTCACGCTATGATTTTTGTGTGATCAGTCGCGTTGAGGCAGTCAGACCGTTTCATGAAACATGATTTGATCCAGGTCAATGGCCAGAGCTGAATTTTGTTTCTAGTGCGAGAAATCTTGATCTGAATTCTGACCGAGACATACGTTTCAAATCACACGAGAACAGCAATCTTTGCGGTTTTCATCTCAGGAAGACGCTCTGTGAATCACTTTTAATGTCTTAGTTGAATTATGCAGATCAGATATTATTTACACAAATTGTTTGGATGTACTGGAATAGACCACAGAGGGTGAAAAATTGTTGTGTGCGCTAGATATTTGGTTCGAGGAGGTTTGAGTTTGGGTTATGGAGTAATCATCCTCCCCCCATGCGTGTCAAAAACCTGAAAAAAATTAACGCACAAAATATACCGGGCGTCCAAGTATACCTATTCCAATGGATTATCTCAGCCTTTTCGGAAAATAAAAATTTGAAAATTTCATGCAGAGGCAGATATTTCCGAGGATTTTTCATAGAAACCCAGCTGTAACCTTTAAATTTTCATATTCTCCATCAAATCAAATGTAAAATACAAACCCTGAATTGCAGCAACGTCCATTAAAATTTAATCCTCCCTTAATTAAGCCGATAGCCATGGATACTCCGTTCAAAGGGAGCTTCAAATTCAATGGACGTTGCTGCAACCCAGGGATAGTGTGATACGTGGTTGTAAACGTGAGTAGAAATCAAAAAATATAAAGGGTGCTATCTGAAATGAAAAAGTCAGAGTCACTTCTGGTCAAATGAAAAGTGATTTTCTATTTTTATTTTTTCTTCAAATGAAGGTTCCTTGAACGAATTAAAAAACATGAAATTTCAAAAATTTTATTTTTCCATTCTCTAAACAAATAATGGAAATTATAATATCATTCGGATTTGCAAGTAACTTCAATTCTATCTAGGAGCAGAAAGGACAGAGAAAATTACATTGGACATATGTTTGGAGTAGCTGAAATCGAAGATAGAGATTGAAGTATAAGAACTCAATTGATAAACAATTGTGATATTGAGAAATGTGAGTTGAACCATGAACATTAATTTTAATTTGGAACATTAAATTTTCAATTATAGAGATAGTGATAGCTGTTATTTATTGAAGATAGATACTTAAGGTAGGTAATTTTCAATTCAATTTTCAACATTTATTAAGATTCTAGAGTGTATTTTTGTGTAATTGGTTAAATTATATTAATTTTTAATTGTTTACCTAAATCTATTAGTTTTATTGATTTCATTACTTTGAACCCTCAAATGAGATGAGAGCCGGAAATTTCTAAATTTAAATAAATTTTTTCTTTTTCGATTCCAAAGTCAATTAATAAATTAGAAGAATAAAATAGAGAATTTTGATACCATTACAGTAAATATTTATTTTGAAATAAGTTTCATTGCAGTCGCTTTTTTTGTTGTTGAGGGGTTGAGGCGTTGTTAAGTCTAGCACAAATCGTTACGTGAGATTCAGGCTGAAGGAGGAGAAATTCTTTTCGAAATATCCACCAAGTTATACATATTCAAATATCATCTTTTGTGACAAAATTAGGAGTTTCAAGAAATATGAAGAATGTTTCACGAATAATTGTAAAGGCTTACCAGTGTAGATGCAGGAAACTTTGGGGAGTTTGAAACGGTGTTCGAAATATGTCCTCAGAAGGTATATTCGTTCAAAATATACAGGATATTTGATGTATATCATCAGAAGTTTTCAATCAGCATAATTTTCATTGGATTTTCGATTTTAATGAAAGTTCAAAAAAGTTAGTGTGTAGCAATGACTAATATTCGCTCATATCATTTTGTTTTACTAAATATTTAGTTTCATATTGCCGCGGTAGGTGTCACATAAAAATATGAACAATTCCTTTGGTCAAATTAGTTGTGATATCCCGCAAATTACGTTGTCGGACTGGCAGCTGGTAATATCATATTCTCGTTAAAAGTTTTCAGAAGGTTCAAAATACCATTCACAAAAAATCTGAAAATTCGATGACACCAATATCAATCAACTGATGCCAGTGTTGCCAGCAGCTTCTGATTTTTCGTACTAAATTTTGTTGAATTTCGTAATAGGTTAGGACTTGTTCGTAATAGATTTGTTTTTTGAAGTTTTCTGTAGAATATGTGGTGTCCATCCAAACGGTTAACGGAAAACTAACATAGATGTCGCTGAAGTTGAACATGTCTCTGTTGACATGTTCTTGAAATCCAAATTTCCAAAAGTAATATAACTTTTATTGCATAGATTCAAGGAAAAATATACAAAACAAAAAAAAACGAACGTTAGCGACGAATGCATGCTGTAGATGTTCAAGTTCATCCTTCAGAAATTCCGGCTCGCACCCTGTGTCCTAGGGTTTATAGAAAACCAACCCACACTGACAGGTATCTACACAAGCAGTCCAATCATCAACCTCAACAGAAACGAGGAGTTATAAAAACACTCGTAGATAGAGCCCGACGATTGTGCGAGCCGGAATTTCTGAAGGATGAACTTGAACATCTACAGCATGCATTCGTCGCTAACGGATATAATGCTAAGGAAATTCAGAGGGCAATAAGACCAAGACTTTCCACACGTGATGAAAACACATCACAACTCACTCCCAATGGAAGAGTCATCTTACCATATATCCCCAAGGTCATCGATAGAATTGGTAGAATACTAAAGGGCTACAATATAGAGACTGTCTATAAACCAACTCAAAAACTTGGCCAAATGATCAGAACAACCAAAGACAAAGTCGACCCACTCTCCCAACCCGGTATTTACAGGATACCTTGTGACTGCGGCAAAGTCTACATTGGTACAACGAAGCGAAGTATCAATACGAGAATTAAGGAGCATGAACGATGCTGTCGACTCAATCAGACAGAAAAATCCGCACTAGCGGAACATGCTCTGACAGATGGACACAATATTGTTTTCTCAAAGGCAGAAGCTATTTCAAACATCAAAAGTTTCTATCCTAGGATGAACATGGAAGAAATTGAGATATATAAACATAAGAACAATATGAACCGAAGGGAAGAAACTCCTTTGGTACATAGCGCATGGTTGCCGGTGTTGGAAAAGACCAAAATCAAGCCAATACGAAGTGGAAGCAATGGACCAATCAACATCGCCCGCGTAAACCCACTACCTTCTCCCGCCAATGATCAGGGTATAAGTGGGGCCAACGGATCGAATCCAGCATCACTTTCGGAAATTCAGCGGTCGAGTTACAATCTAAGACCAAGAATCCTCTGACGATGCCTACCGCAGTTGTGGGCGAAACGTTAGGTGAAATAATTCCTAATAGACCACGACCAATAAGCCCGGAAGACTCTCTTAATGTCAGAAGTGAACTTGTTATGTTGAACCCCTATTAGCAATCTCTCCCATACCCAATGCGCCGCGCCGTCTCACTCATGGGGTGCGGGAGAGATTGCCAAAATGAGAATTTTGAATTTTATTTTATTTTTGAAAAATGTTCGAGTTTTTTTCATGTTGATGTTATACAACAAAAGTTTAATAACTAAAGAATTATTTATAATTTTATGACAACGTTTAGTTCGAAACAGAATATTCACGGCGCATTTTCCAAAGGGTGCGTCATCTCTCCCCGTTTTATCCTGAACATGAGGGATTAGCTTAGTAACCCAGGCTGATGATGGATATGTGTGACATCACACCACAACGTTCATTCAACATGTAGCTCGCGTCCAAAATGTCTTATACAAGAACGATAAAGTCTTCTATTGTTTCAAAGTTTAAAAACACAACCAACAATACACCGGAGAAGTAGTTTTTTTTTTTATCTCTATAGATGTCTCAGTGTGGAAATAAATGGATGAAATCCGGTTAATTGTTGCGAAGATCATTTTGACGTCAGAATTATGATTATCTATCATGACATCTACAGGGTGTTTCATTGGTAAATGAACATAAGGTAACCTGAGCTAGAACTACCGTAGGCGATTCCAAAAAACTTATATATGTTAGGTTTAATCGATTCCATGACCGAGATACAGGGTGGTTCATGTATTCACCGAAAATTTCAATTGCTAATAACTTTTGAACCAACCGGTATATTTGGTTAATACTTGGAACATATAGTGATCTTCTGCAGGACGATCGATTCATATTTAAATTCCTGAAAAATTCCAGGTCCGTATTTGATAAATATGGGACTTCTTCCAAGCTGAGATTCAAAACCTTGTATTTTAGAATTTTGGATTTGATTGAGATATTTGAAATGAGCAGAAAATTTTCTATGGGGTTCAGTAGATTTCATTGCCCCACACGTGATTTTGCTCAAAGAAAGCTTCAGGGAAAGATTCCATTGAATATTGGAATTTCACTTAATTCTCAGAAAATTCGTACATTGTGATCAAATTGAATTTTGCCCCACTAATTCAACATTCGTATTTCATAATATTCTGAGGAATCATTTCAATGTGTTTTCAGAAGAAAATTATTAATTGAGAAAATTTTATTTGAAGTTAACAACGAAGAATGAATACATGAAAAAACATGAACCTCAACGTGATTTACAGAAGATTCTCGAAAGAAACACTGGTTTCAATACACATGCTTCAAAATATGTCTAATACTTTTTTCGATCATGTCTGGATTATAACTTCGATATCTCCTGACTTCTTTTTTCAGGTGAATAACTCAAACATTTCGAATAACTCCAAATGAAATTATCAATAGGATTGAAATCTGGTGATCTAGCGGACCAGGAATGCAGTCCACCTCTGCCTATCTAGATGTCCAAATTTATTATGTAGAATTTGTCGTAGTCTACTCGATACAATCCTTGTGGGATACAATAGATACAAATGAATTTCTCTCAATCAAACCTTTTATTTTCAAACAGAATATTGAAAAATGCAAATATTTCATCAGACCGAAAAAAATTGTTCCAATTTGATTGAAATGAACTTATTTTCTACGAAATAATTGGAATTCCAATATTCAATTGGAGCTTTCCCTGAAGTTTTCCTTGAGCAAAATCACGTGCGCGACAATGACAAACTATTGAACCCCAAAGAAAATTTCCTGTTTTTTTCAAATATCCTAAAAAAATTCTAAATTATCAATATACATTATGAATCTAAGCTTGGAAGAAATTAAAATTTTTCACATACGGACCTGGAATTTTTGGGGAATTTGAATACAAATCGATCGACTTACAGAAGTTTATCATACGTTTCAAATATTAACCGAATTTACGGGTTGGTTCGAAAGTTATGAGATATTGAAATTTTCGGTGAATACATGAACCACCTGTATCCCGGTAACGACATTGTATGTATGTATGTATTTCCATGCATTCTGGGTTCCTGTGAAACCCCTCATAAGCTACTTAAAGCTTGTGCGAGTTAAAATGATGGGTGTGTTCTGTGTAGGCTTTGTTACTGTGTTCCGACGCCACCTTAGGCACTGCACTGTTAATTGTTTACCCAACAGTGAATGGTTCGGCGAGTTCTCCATACCAGAAAATTTGTTCCCTGGCGAAGACTCGAACCCCGACTTGCCGGGTCGGAGTCCAGAGCCATATCCACTAGGCTACTCGCACAATTGATTAGACCTATCATATAACACTGGACTCGCCTAGGATAGTTCCAGCTGATGATACCGTATGTTCATTTACCAATGAAACACAACATGTTGATGATAATAATAGTCGCAGAGGCCTGATTTTCATAGAATACATTTCAAGATAACAACAGCCATTATTCAAACTGAATGTAAATAAATTACACTCCAACTCATTTTGAATTTGATTGGTGCCCACAAATGTGTAGGTAATTATTGAATCATACCAGAGATACAGATTTCAATAGCAGTCTCTGAAACAGGATCAATCAATTATCGTCGGCCTAATTCTTTAACCTGCCAAATCCATTCTAAAACAATGGACTTAGCAGGTTAACGAATTAGGCCGATGTTATCATATTTGAAAAATTGCTCGATTCCTCAAAAACTCCTTTACGCAGATACGACTTGCTGTCTTAAGCAGGACACTATCACAATATTACATAAAAACTACTACGGGCAAGTATAATATATCGAGCGGGGACGTTGTAGTGTGACGTCACACAGCGTCTAACCGTAGCCCCGACGTCACACACAGCGTCTAACCCTAGCCCCGA
Organism: Hippodamia convergens; assembly: GCA_038502775.1. NCBI lineage: Eukaryota > Metazoa > Arthropoda > Insecta > Coleoptera > Coccinellidae > Hippodamia > Hippodamia convergens. The sequence continues at coordinate 73,742,598 of CM076608.1, forward strand.
CGAATAAAACTTTACGGAGTTGTAAAATCTTAACTACTTGATCTTTTTGAGTGAAATAAAAACTAGTGATATCATATACATATACTCGTAGGTTAACTGTGAAAAATTTTCAATCGATTTTGAAAATTCCTTATTCAGTGTTTTTTTGTACTCTTTTCTCATGATTCAAAGGACATGCTAATGCACTCTTGACCAATTCCTTGACATACTTTGCCCATATCATAAAAATCGTTTCAAATGATTTGAAATTTCCTTTTTTTTTTATTTCAGGTAACTTCCGAATCGAGAACATTGATAAAGTATGTAGACAACTACACCAAAAATATGGCAAGATAGTGAAAATGGAAGGTCTACTCGGAAGACCTGATATGTTATTTCTCTTCGACCCTGACTTGATTGAGCGCGTTTTCCGGCACGAGGACAGTTTACCTTACAGGCCTTCAATGCCATCTCTGACGTATTACAAGCACAAGTACAAAAGAGAGATATTTGGTGAAAATGGAGGTATAATTGCTGTGTAAGTTCAATAATATTTCATCATTTTTCTCTGTTAATATCGCTTAAATTTTCACCATTATATGAACACGCAGTATGGTCCCAGCGAGCACAAAAGCATCTCTGAGTTGTTAAAAGTAAGAGATTTCGAGACATTGGATATCCACTGGGATGTTCTGTTTACACATGAATAGACATCCAATGTCTGCCACAGGCATTTTCGAGATCACTCGAGTACAACTCGTGTACGAAAATGAATGAATTTCACAAGAAAATCTGTTATCCGTATTTTCGAATCACTTTCGAAGGCTCCGTCAACGATTTGTTTCACATGCGGTGGGTGACTCGAGTGGGTATGCACCATTCGAATATCAAACTTCGTATACGGTTATATTTTTGTGTAGAATTGTCAGTTTGGCGTTTGATTGTGTAATGTGTTGTGAATGATGGCAGGCTTGAATTTTCTTATTGAAAGAAACGTTATAAATGCATAAAAGGTAAAAAAAGGGATTACAAAACATTTATTTATTTATATCACATTATAACAAAATATCACTTTACTTATGAAAAGGAATGAGATGACAAAAACCAAATAAATTTACTTACACATCAAACAAAAATTTACAAATAAAATCATGATAAAGTTAAGCAAATAACTTCAATTGTAAGTGGTGGTGATGTGGTTTATTAAGAGTACCAAACTTTTTGCAATGGATTCCTAGGCCTCAACATCTCTCTTATAAAGGTCAATTTTCACCCTTAAATATTCTGCTCTATTTTTATTTTTGGTGGAGGTTAGGCTTAGAAGCTGTTCGTTTGCTTCTACGCTTTTATTTATGAGAATTATTATTGGAACCATTCGATCTACACCTATCCAATGGCTACCAGTGCTATCAAATATAGTTCCTCCCCATATTCGAAGACAGTCGGCAACTTGGAATTCTTGGAATAAGTTCAATTCATTTCCGGATTCTTTTCCGATACTTTCCTACGTTCCAGAAAATAGAATTCAAAGACTGAAATCTCGTAAACCTATTTGGTCGAATAACTTTCTGAATTTGAACTTCAGCTACAAGGAAATCTGGAAATCCGAATGGGATGTATGTTCTATATCTAATAAAGATCTAATATCTGATGCATTGAATAAAGTTCCTGGTTTTTAACCTTCCCAGGAGAATATGGTCCCTTCTTAATCGAATAAGAACAGGTCATGGTCGTACCAATAGCATGCTTTTCAAGTGAAATTCGGTTGATAGTCCTAATTGTGAATGTGGTGAATCAGAGGAAACAGTTGAACACCTAATTAATAATTAGTTTAAGGCTTTCCCGACCGGATATACTGGTATGAAAAGAGTCTTCCGGGCTTATTGGCCGTGGTCCATTAGGAATAATTTCACCTAACGTTTCTGGAGGATGAACTTGAACATTTACAGAATGCATTCATCGCCAATGGCTATAATACCAAAGAAAAAAGAAATTCAGAGGGCAATAGGAACAAAAACTTCCACCCGTGATGATAACACATTACAAATCACACCTAACGGAAGAGCCATCTTACCATACATCCCCAAGGTCACAGATAGAATTGGAAAAATACTGAAAAGGCACAACATCGAGACCGTTTATAAGCCGACACAAAAACTTGGGCAAATGATCAAAACAACCAAAGACAAAGTTGATCCACTTTCACATGCTGGTATTTACAGAATACCTTGTGACTGCGGCAAAGTCTATATTGGCACAACAAAGCGAAGTATTAATACTAGAATTAAGGAGCACGAACGGTGCTGTCGAATGAATCAGACAGAAAAATCCGCACTAGCAGAACATGCGCTAATAGATGGACACAACATAGATTTCTCAAAAGCGGAGATTATTTCCAATATTAGAAATTACTATCCCAGGCTAAACATGGAAGCCATTGAAATTTATAAACACAAAAATAACATAAATAGAAAAGAAGAGACCCCTTTCTTGCATAGCGCCTGGTTACCGACCTTAGAAAAAACAGCGATGGGCCAATCAGCATCGCGCACGTAGACGCGCCACTTTTTCCCGCCATAAACCGGCGCGCAGATGACGTTTCCGGTTCGAACGCGCCAGTGTCAGAAATTCAGCGTTCGAGGTACAACCTTAGACCGAGAATCCTCTGAAGATGCCTACCGAAGTTGTAGGCGAAACGTTAGGTGAAATTATTCCTAATGGACCACGGCCAATAAACCCGGAAGACTCTTTTCATACCATAATTAATAATTGTTCGATTTATAAATTCCAAGATGGCATTAGAGCCATACACAATATATCAAACTCATTTTTACAATGGGTTGAAAATTTCAGATCAATTTGATGAAGTATAAATTGAATTCTCTTGCTGTTCTGTCTTTTTTATTTTCAGGTTGGAGTTTGTGTTTGGAAATCCTTCCTCCGAAGAGCCGTTCCGTTAATCGTGATGTCCTTCTATATAGAATATTCAGATACAACAATTTTATTTTATTTTCTTAACGTGGAGACAGGTTTTTTCGGCTGAGGTTTTTTCCCCTGGCTCTATAGTATCGTATGATACTAGTGATGATAGTATCGTATGATACTATAGTATCATACGAAGAATGTTATGGTACCTCGTTCCTTTTTTTACCTCAGCTTAGGTTTTTTTGTTTCAACATTTATTGTATTATTTTAGCTCTCTTATTCAAAAGAATATATATATATATATATATATATATATATATATATATATATTTAGCCTCTAAACTCTTACAGCTGAGTGTTTCAACTCACGACTCCCTGATGTCAATAAATCATCTTTTTTTTCTTTGTCTCCTTGATCTTTGGGGTATATAATTCAATATCCGTTTTGCCCTGACTGCAAACTTTTGTTTCCTGTAGCAATTCAAAATTTTCTTTTTCTGTATTGTCTTCAACATTTTCTTTCTCCATAGTACAGTACACATGATCTTCCAAAGACCTAATGTTGAAATCAAAATAGTTCGATGATTCTGATACTGAAGGATCACCCTCTACTGCCACAGAAACAATAATGTCAATGATTTTCTCATCATTATTGCTGAGTTTTATGTTAGTTGTGGATCCACCTCCGATTTCCAGTCTATGATTTTTTATTATCGTATTTTTTTGGCACTAGATTTCATATCTTGCCATGTCTGAAACGAAAGATCATATTAAAGCTTTTTTAAAAAGTAGAAAAAATGTATCAGTATTTTACCATTTATGTTTTTAAAGCAAATGCAAAACGATTTTTTCCAAATTCTTCACATACATACCTGGCGCCATTGTTTCCAGTTTTTTTGCACCTATTTGACCATTTAATTTCTCTGTAATTTCTTTCCATAAAGACTGTTTGATTTTTTTCATTCGAAATAAATCGCATACGAAAAATTTCGATTGATCTCGAAAATACGGTCCCTGGACGTATTTGGGATGTCACAAGTTGAACCTCTCTTTTTTGATAGCGTTTTCTTGCACACAATAGAAATTTTCTGAAGAATTTGCTCACATTGAAATTTTGTTAATAAATATTTCATGAACTCATCTCTCTGAATTTTCACATAAAGAAAAAATCTCAGGAAATTCCCCGCCTTTATACGGAATTTTAGAGGCAAGAAAAATTCAAAATATTAATCATCGAAATATAATAATTATATTCATGAAATGAACATCAATGGAAGATAACGGTCAAAAGGAACATATATGCATTTATTATTCTCTCAGCAACGTTTCGGCTAATATGTAGCCTTTATCAAGCTAAAATGAACAATATGACAATATGATGACATTATACAGGCTAAAATTACAATGTATGAAAAAGCAAATAGGTTTAATACGGTTTGACAGTTTTTGGAAAACAGGCTGACATATGAATGTTGTAGTAAAACACTCGCCCTCAGAATAGATATTACATTAATAGTATATTCTAAAACAAGTTGCAGAATGAGCTCCTATTCCAACACGAAATTTCCAATGCGAAATTCGAAAGCATGAGTGTTGGAATTGCCTTCTGCAACGAGTATTAGACGATATTTTCTCTATTTCAGTAAAGTTTTGTGGAAAACTCGAAATTCAAATAAAAATTCAGATTAGTGACTTTTGTATTGCATCTTGGCAGTTGTTGTCACTAACGAAATTTGACAGATTGCGAAATTTGAATTGATTTGATTCGAAAATTGAGTGGATCGGAGGTCAGTACTGACAACCACAAAACGAAAAATATAACTGGAAACAATGCTGTAATGAGTTTCATTACAGCACTACTTTCAGTACTGTTATGAACTCATTACGATACTGAAATAGAGAAAAATATATTGTAGAACAATATAGTCATCATAAAAAATAAAAATAAAGTCAGAAAACGGGGAGTTCAATACAACATTCGATGTGGTGCGATTGTCAATGATTATTTATTTCTTTCGATCTTTTCGAATGCTCAGTTAGGACATCTTCCCACACATTTATGTAAGCCGGTCAATTCGAAACACAATTCACGATCGAAGTCGAATTTTATTGATTAAATTAGTATAAATCGAATTAAGTCCACCTATATCAGTCCTATAGTTAACTGCGTTCGGGGTTCTTTTGATGTAAAGCATTTCCTTGAAATTTCTTCGAAACCAATTTTTCTCATAATCAAGTATCTTTACATCATCAAAATTAAATTTATGGTCACACATTCGAGCATGTGCGGACAATGCCGTTGTTTCTTTTATATTCGCACAATCTCTCCTATGTTGGTCTACCCTACATTTCAAATATTGTCTAGTTTGTCCCACGTAGACCTTATCACAGTCATTGCAGTCGATTTTATGAATCAGTCCCGACTTCCTTCCTTCGATAATAGGATCTTTTACTATGGAAAAAAACTTGTTAAGGATGTAAAAGCAGTATGGTGAAATATAAGCACTGTATGAATGCATAACTCGTACTAGATCTTGGTATAGTCCCGGTATGTGCAAAAGTCTGCACCAAATCTGATTGCTTGAAGATGGTGAATCAGATGTATGAGCATTATATGTCAGCCTGTTTTCCAAAAACTGTCAAACTGTATTAAACCTATCTGCTTTTTAATGCACTGTAATTTTAGTCTGTATAATGTCATCATATTGTCATGTTGTCCATTTTAGCTTGATAAAGGCTACATATTAGACGAAACGTTGCTGGAAGAATAATAAATGCCTATACGTTCCTTTTGATCGTTATCCTCCATTGATGTTGAAAATGCGGAACGAAATATATTAATGAAATGAATGTCATTATCATCATCAAGAAGGGTGTCAAAATCTAAAGTATAGAATAAAACTTTTTTGCTTTTGAAGAACATGCGCTACGAATAAGGGTAGTCTCACTGAATAATATCAACGGCCACTATCTTTAGAACGAATATCGATACGAAGATGCATGATGATAAAATAGGAGTAAAAGAGTGAAACAAAAAAAGTTGCTCCTTAAAAGTCCCTTCGGTGTCTATGCTGACCTCCACTTTATATGATACCTCATTTCAAAGGACTTTTTAGTTTCTCATGTGATAAAACATTATCACAAGTAACTATAATTTTCATAGGAAAATTATCCCATTCTCGAAGTTTGATTCAAACATCCCAAAGACTACCGTATATACTCGTACATTATTTACCTATCAGAAAAATAACAGAAAAACTTGGACGAATTGTAGCTACCTTGTTTGTCCTTGAAATGACAATTTAATAGATTGCTTAAGTTATTAAAAAAATCGTTCTTTTCCCATAATTAAATCTTCAATAACAGGTGAAATATATTTTTCAACGCCAAAATCTAAGTTTTGCGTCTTCATCTAGCTAGTATTCCTCCTAACAGAGTGATCTTAAAATCCGAAATGAGGTACATAGTTTAAATTGAAATAATTTTCTAACAATACTTCTTATAAATATTTCAGACATGGAGAAGAGTGGCAAAACTTCAGATCCAAAGTGAATCAGATTATGTTGCAACCAGCAGTCGCTAACCAGTACATCGATACTATAAGCGAGGCCAGTGATCAGTTTATCGAAAGGTTTGTTTTATTTATCATCAGATTATTGCTGAAACTCATCATAAGCTTTAACAACGAACATATTTCACTTGGGCAAATCTTCTTCTTCTAGATTATTCGAACATATTTCGATGAAGTGATTTTGTGAATGAAGAAGGAGTACATAAGAAGAGTTTATCGAATAAGAGTTACAATTTCTTGTGTTTGAAGTTGGCCCAGCACTTTTGGATTCCCGAAGAAAATTTGGTTTTGCTATATTGAGATATATTTGTGTTGCTTTGTGGCGTTGACATTTTTTCATAATTCTATGTGGTTCTCGAGATATTTCAAAAACCGAAAGAATGAGCCAGGCCAGTATCTACTCTTTGGAAAATTGGATTCCAATTCGTGAAAAAAATTGTGCTACACATGTACTGAGTAGTGCCGTTCTATTTTATACTAGAAGTTTCTAAAAGTTCCTGAAAATCAAAATTAAAAAACAAAGATTACCAGCATGTTCGTTTTTGCTTCTCATATAAGAATGACAAAATATGTCTTGTGCCGTGAATATTTTCACGAATATTACGAAAATGTAATAAGCCCAGTACTTTTTTTTCTTTTCATTGAAGATCTTTTCAAAAATTGGGAAACTCGTATAGGAATAGCTGTGCCGTTATATTTTTCACGAATATCCTGCTAATTCATTCAAAAAGTAAATTAGAAAAAAGTTAGTTTTCTTTGACGAAAATTGTTTCATATGATTATATCGCAATTGTGTCAACTTGTGCCGGTCAGATTTTCAAAAACCACCAAGTGGGTTTTTTCTTCCTCACATGGAGAAAATCGGTAGATTATAGAAACATCAATATACCTAGCAACAGTGTATGTGAAGTTGGCCAAGCAATTTCGGAAATTCTAAAATTTATTGTGGTGCTGCCGTTGAAATTCTTCATTTACTCCATACGATCCCCAAGAAATTTCACAAAATGTGTGTGAAGTTTGCCCAGCACTTTTAGATTTTCTAAAAAATATGGGTGTGCTGCATTGTGCTGATGTTATTCTGCTTTGAGCTGTTGAAATTTTTTCATTTATTCCATACGGAATTCAGAAATTCGAGGAAAAAAAAATAATTGTTTGAATAACTTTTCCTTCAATTTTAATTTTCTCGAGAATCAAAGAGACTTTCGGGTAAATTCGAACGACACAACTCAGTAACTATATCTATATCACAATTTATTACAGAGCTCTCGGAAAATGCTTGGTTGGTTCGTACAATATACCTTTTGTGAAATATTTTGGGAACCTTAGCAAAGAAAAATTTTCATGACCCAAAGCAATACAAACCTGGCAGAATTCAGAAAAATGAAAAAGAATTTCAAATTGCTGGATCAAGTTCTCACATACAGTTTCTTTCTATACAAAAATTTATGATTTAGTAGTCGAAATATAGCCTTGTGAGCCTCGTACACAACATTTTGTCGGTTACCGCATTGTATAAGGAAATGAAATCATAATAATAATAATGTTCCGGTTCACAATAGAAAATGAGTCAAGAATCATTAATTATTAATGATTCTTGAGATATTTTCTATGAGACAATTATTGTCTTATAGTCTGTCAAACCATGATCAGACATGGGGACAGGCCTCCACTAGATCAATGAATCAAATGAGAAGTTTTGGTTCTTTTCATTATAAAACGATTAGAAAACAGAAAAATTATGAAACTCATTAGGTCCATATTCATGATGCATGAGCAACTGGTAATTGTTAACTATAGATTATTTATTTATTTAGTGAAGTAAACACAATTTCCATTTTACCTATAATAACAAAAATACAAACTGAACTCTAATTCGGAAGAAAAGGAAAAATTTAACAATATTGTCTCTAATCATTTACCAGATCGATTGGCAGACCGCATCGCCCTATTCAACGGGCTGAAAAATGAATTATATATATATATATATATATATATATATATAAATATATATATGTATATATATGTATATATATATATATATATATATATATATATATATATAGACTGTACTGTATATATATATATATATATATACAGACTGTACGTCAAGAGGCAAGAAGGAGGACGAGGACTGCACAATATCGAAATCACGCACAACAAAACCATTAGCAGCATGCGACAGTATTTCAGGTACAGTGACTCACCGTTCATCCAGGCCGTGTGCAGAGAAGATGATAACCTCAGTCCACTAAATTTAGGAGGTGAACTAGAGCCAAATCGAGGAGTGACACCCGAACAGGTTACTCAGGAATGGCACAGCAAAGCTCTTCACGGACGTTACCCTGGAAGTTTAGAAAAGAGTAATGTAGACAAGAAGGAGTCACTTACTTACCTTAGGGCGGGATATTTATTCCCGGAGACGGAAGGCCGACTTGTAGCCATACAGGACCAGGTGATTCCTACAAGAGCATATACAGGGTGAGTCGGGAGGAACGGACTAAACTTCAGGTGTGTATTCTGCAGGTCGCAATAATTCCAAAAAACTCAGATGTTGTTATCCGATTCTCATTTGTTTTCAAACTATAGGGTAATTAGAATATTTAAATAAGGTCAACCAATATTCAAATCAAGAGTTTCTCGGACTCTATGGATTGGTCATTGTGGTCGTATTAGTTGGCCTCCAAGATCTCCAAACCTCACACCATTGAACTATTGTTTGTGGGGCTGGTTCAAGAACGAGGTATACAAAGTTAAAGTTGACACTCGGGATGCTCCAATTCGACGCATTAGAAATACGGCATTGCTTATTAAAGAAAAGCACGAATCAATCAGAAAAGCATCGAGAGCTCTTCGCAGACGAATGTGTTTCGAGGTAAATGACGGGATTTTCGTGCATTTATTAAAATAATGCTATAAATGAAACCATTTCAATGAAAATGTTGTTTTTTATAATGACGCTATAGTTTGAGAACAAACGAAAATCGGATAACAACATATGAGTTTTTTTATATTTTTTCGAGCTATAGAATACACACCTGAAGTTTGGTCCGTTCCTCCCGACTCACCCTGTATAAAAAACATCACTGGTAGAAACATACTCACCGATAAATGTCGAAGATGCTCACAAGCAACAGAGTCTGTCCAACACTTCACGTCATCTTGCCCCATTCTAGCATCAACAGATTACACGGAGAGACATAACGCAATGGCGAAAGTGTATCACCAAGCCATTGCAGCGAAGGCGGGTCTCATGAATAAGATCCGGAAGCCATTCGAGTACAGGCCGTGCAGAGTACTTGAAAACGACAACTACAGGCTTTACTGGGACACGACTGTTGAAACGAATAGGCCAATACCGCACAATAGACCAGATTTGGTGTTGATCAACAAGAAGGAAAGACAGGTCATAATCATGGATGTATCCGTCCCGGCCGATGATAACATGGCGAGAGCATTCACCGAAAAAATATCAAAATATCAGGAACTGGCTTTCGAAATAAAGAGCACGCAAAATCTCAGAACCGCGATTATTCATTCTCTCATAATTTCCACCAATGGGCTGGTTGAGCAGCACCTGAAAGAGATCACCCTCAGCCTTGGCCTAGAAAAAGAAATTATAAGTACTGCACAGAAGGAGGTTATACTTGGAACTACAAGAATCGTCCGGAAGTTCCTAGCAACATGCTGAAACTACCTTGGCCTCACGTAGGTCCGGCGGTTCACAGAAGCCGTCCCTTTTATGGTGATTGAATTTAAAAAAAAAATAAATATATATATGGAAAAGATTTAATGGACATAACCCTCTGAAACGAAAATGAACCGTAGACAGCTGTTTCGGGCTTTCGGTTGGAAATTGAAATCACATAACGGAGTCAACACAAGGGAGCCAGCCGCACATTTGCGATTTCGGTTGGAAGACTCTGCATTCCAGGGCAACATCCAACGTCACCACGGAGGCAGCTTTAGCGACCTGCGTGACATCCGAGTCCAGGAATATAAATATAATATAAGGATAAATAATGAGGGATCGGTGAAATACATGGAAAAGATTTAATGGACATAACCCTCTGAAACGAAACTGAACCGTAGACAGCTGTTTCGGGCTTTCGGCCCTCATCAATACGGTGAAAAGTTGGAAATTGAAATCACATAACGGAGTCAACACAAGGGAGCCAGCCGTGGTGACGTTGGATGTTGCCCTGGAATGCAGGGTCTTCCAACAGAAATCGCAAATGTGCGGCTGGCTCCCTTGTGTTGATTCCGTTATGTGATTTTAATTTCCAACTTTTCACCGTATTGATGAGGGCGAAAGCCCGAAACAGCTGTCTACGGTTCATTTTCGTTTCAGAGGGTTATGTCCATTAAATCTTTTCCATGTATTTCACCGATCCCTCATCATTTATCTTTATATTATATATATATATATATATATATATATATATATATATATATATATATAAAAAAAATTTCAAATGGATATAGAGAAAAATTTAGCTGAAAATACTCCTCCAGAAAGTTCTGATGATTAATTTCAAGATTGTCGGGAAATTCAACGCCGAAGAATGTCGAACAGGAGAAGAGTAGGAAGACACAGAGACAAAAAAAAAAAAGAATTAAATATAGGCAGAAGTGCCATAGAAAGGAGAAAATTATCCTCAAAACTAAATCGCCTGAAGGCTCGTGTGCCCCAACCAAATTTTGTATTGAACTGATATTGGATCTCCATCGAACCCAATTATAGACAATGTTTGAAGAGATTGTTGAGCGACAGTTGAAACAAAGAAGAGAGTCCACCAGGATTGGTTTAGAAAAATATTACAAAAAAATACAAAATGAAAAAATTTCATTTTGTTTTAGATGTTTGTGAAAAAATTTATGCTAATTATGTATTTCATGATAATGGTATCTTTGATCATCATTTTATTTGAAAATACAAGGTATCTGTCCCAGAGGAGCCACCTCGTATATTTCTTATCCCATAGTGATTGGAAAAATTTCCCGAAACACTTCGATTCTCTCTTATCATGCCAACTGAAAAATTATATCTGTTTTTATGTTTAATATGTTTTTAAATCAAATTTTTCTCCATTGACTTCCAAAAATAATTTTGACTGAAAACCTTCTGTAAAACGTTCAGCATAATTGGGGTTATTTGATGACACACATTCACAATTCGTTCGCGTTGTTCGTTCAAATTTTCAGGCTGAGTCCCAAAAGTTTGAGCTAGTGAATAGATTTTTGGCAAAAGTGGTTCATCAAAACAACGTTGTCGTCGCAGAACACAAATACATATTATCATTCACCGATGTGAAGAGACATTTAAAATGAAGTTTCACTTTACCCCTCTCCCCTTTTCAATTTTGAGGAGTTGAAGCACCCCCTCTTGGGGGGTTGCTCGTTCATCAAAAGATGTCCCCCGAACAAAATCATTGGACCTAATTCGGTGAATTTTTCCAATCACTACAGAATAAGAAAATAACGAGGTGACTCGTCCAAGATCAAACAACCTGTATATTAATTTTCCTAGAATACCTACTCGGTTTTTTCATATATATGTATGCTATATTGAAAGTGGAAAATATTCTGTTGAAATTTCATGAAAGTTTCGAATCACCTCCTATCCAGAATTCTGATAGCATTCTTTAGATCATTCCCGTGGAACATTGGTCATTCCCGTGGCCCACCTTGACCAAAAATTTTTCTGAAAATAGCTAAAATGCAGGAATTTAAAGTGTTATTCAATTTTTAATGAATAGTTAGGTTTTGATTATGGCAAAAATCCAAATTTGAATAAAATTTGTAAACTTTTTTGTTGAAATCAAAAGTATCGCACAGTTGGGGAGAATCACCCATGTAATGGTCACAATGATAAAAGTAAAACATGTCACTGGAATCTGCTGTGTTTCACCTACTCCATTCAAGTTATATATCCAGGAGGCTCTTCATAACTGGCGTGAAAAATACTCAGAAATGGGAATCGAGATCAATGATCACTGTTTGGCCACCCTATTTTTTGCCGACGATCAAGTGATAGTTGCAAGTTGTGAAGAAGATGCAGATTCATTTTCAGAAAACTTAAGGATGAGTATGAAAACTGGGGAATGAAGATGAATATGACGAAAACTGAATACATGAAGATTGGTGAGGAAGACGAAGACGCAAATATGGAAATTAGAATGTTAAATAATTGTGAACAATATAAATTCCTGGGTAGTATAATTTCAAACGATATTAAACATAGGATACTAAATTAACTCCTTTGGTCGAATCAAATCTCTTTAAAGAACCAATTTACCATGTACAAATCAATAGTAGAACCTATTCTAACTTATGGTTCGGAATCTTGGCAAATGACCAAGAAAATAAAAGGAAAAATAGATACCGTTGAAATGGATTATTTGAGGAGGTCATGTCGAATATCCAGAATTGAACTTATAACGAATGGTGAAATAAGACGAAGGACAAATAGAATACTAAGAACATCCGAAAGAATAGTAACACGACAGTTGATATGGTATGGTCACCTGCAGCGAATGGAGTATAAAAGATGGCCGAATCGAGCATTCCAGTACAGTCTAAACAGAAAACAAAAACGAGGAAGACATGCTACAACGTGGTTAAAAATTTTTTTTGAAACTATGAGAGATAGAGCTATTAATGAGCATGATTGGAGAAATAGACAAGTACCTATGGAGATCGAAATGCGAGATGCGGCAAAAGCTGTAGGACCCTCGCTAATATAATATAATAATCTTTTTTTCGTAGAAGATTCGCCACTTCGTTGAAAACCTATACTGAAAATAATTTTATTCGGTAAAATCATTTACGAGATATATTTGAAAATTTAATTTTTTTATAATTAACTCAAAAAATTTAGCCTTTGGTGGAAAACTATTTACAGAACCTATAGCCAGCTTCCTCCATCTTCTTCAACATTAAATTTACCTCATTAGGTAATGGTTTTTATTTTTCGATATCGTTTCATCATTGGGTCGATTCGGTTTGAGCATGAAGTATTATCCTTTCAACGTATGAGTACTGGGTGTCAATTCTATGGAGCACTCGTTCGATGAACGTAAACGTTCATTTCGAGCTGATGATAAACTTGGCAACATGTCGTTCAGATGAATCTGAGGGCCTTAATGAAAAAACTAAACCTGTTAAATGAGGATGACGCTTGAGCGATGATTTTGAACGAATATTTCGTAGTGTCGTTTCCGAAAATTTTGACTCTACGTTAGTGACACCTTGAGCGTTCGTTCAAAATCATCGCTCAAACATTCGTTCGACAACGAGTGGTCTTATTCATACGCTCGTTGAGAAGGCACATATTTTGAAGCTCAGTTATTTTATTCATTAGGTAATTTATCGAGCATTGTGAATCATTCAAAAAGACTTTGGATATTCTTGAGTTACAGAATATGAATAATATTGTGTATGAAGCCGCGATGTTTGTGCAAGAAGTTCGCGAAAGACACTTATATGACAAATTCAGGATATTTGATAAACACAATTTCATATGAAATTATTATTTTAATTTTTTTACATATGAAGAAGAGACTCACAGGCATCTGATGAAATATGAAATAAACGGAACAAAACTCGCTGACAAGATCATCTAAGATCATAAAATAATTTTTCTGAAACAACATTTTTTTTTGCTTGAACATTCCGTTTTTCTTTGGTCATCGATTCCGTACGCAGCAGGTTTAAAATTTCTTAATTTTTCCTCACATATTCATCTAAGCTCTGTGCAGCAATATTTCTTGTTTTACTCTTGTTCTTCTTGTGTGAATGCCATCTTAATTACTTTCAATATTAGATATATCTTTTTCAGCAGGCTCATTTAGCGTCTTTTGATTTTATTATTTTTTCGTGCAACTGAATTTTTTGAGCCCGTAATTCTGCCACTCCCAATAAGCGCCTTATGGCAGTATCCCTGATTATTCCTGAAATTCTTTCGTCTGATTACGAGAATTGCAGGTCCACCACCCAAATTTATGCCTCTCCAGTTTTGGGTCTCGATTAAGTCCCAACTCTGAAAAAATTTCATTGGGATTAAATAAAACATATGCAGCATAGATCTATTTTATATACCTCAATTTTTTCGATAGATTTGCTATTGACAATGAAGTTATGTTCGATTGAAACGGTACCAAAACTGAAGAATCTGAATTGACGTATTGCCGAAAGTCAAATCATAGATTAATACCAAAGATTATAGAGTTAGAAAGATAGGAAACGCCCTTACATCTGTGGAACTAAAATCCGACTACGATTTTTGGCTAGTTTCTTACTTTTGACACCTAGATGGTGCTGAAAACATAATTCAGTACAGAAAACTATTTTAGTAGGCGCGAAATTCGAATTATACTTTTCATAAATTTCCATTACATTGAGTATTCTTTGTCGAGCTTCTAGAGAAACATCCTGATCGACAAAACAAAAGCAGAGCTTCGTTTTGGATTCTTCATATTTTTATTTGAAATGATTTTGAAAAATCAACTACAATACAATAATTATCATTTTTGAGAACATTTCAAAAATCTGTTCACATATTAGAGAATTATTATAACAATTTCAAGAACTTATTCATACAGTGGATATTTGATAAACACAATTTCATATGAAATTATTATTTTAATTTTTTTACATATGAAGAAGAGACTCACAGGCATCTTATGAAATATGAAATAAACGGAACAAAACTCGCTGACAAGAACATCTAAGATCATAAAATAATTTTTTTGATTTTGTACATTTCGAGTTATTTCAGTGGAAAATACGCGAGATAATAAAATCATCATTCAGCAAAAATATTTATTCAAGTATTTCTTTCGTAATTGACAACAGCCTACTAATAATCTCTATATAATCTATGCCAAATGGACCCTAATTAAATATTTTAACCATAACCCGATTACTTTCGAAAAACAGATGTCGCTGACATCACTGTAGTCGTTTCGTTTCCCATCTTTATACTCTATAATCTTTGATTAATACTATATACTTATATAGATAGGAAACTGGCCTAGTAATGGCCGGAACCGTATTTTGGCGCCATCTTTTAACCTGGAAACAATTAATATCGGTATTTGACAAAAGTCAATAGATGACACTAGAGAAAAATAGCAGAAATCTGTTTTTTCTAACCTAGCACATTTGAAGGACAAGATCAAGACATTACCATATGATATGCTAATGTGCGACCTAAACACTCTCGAGCAATTCAAAAATGCTTGTAACGGAGAGTTGATTGCTTTTCCATATATTGGAAACTCTTTCAGAATATGAAAGTGTGTTTACAGCGACATCTATCAGACTGAAAGGAAGTACGAATCATTTCCAATCTCAATGAATCGCAGGAATTTTGATAGATCTGGATTGGTATCCCAATAGATCTATTGCGCAACTAATCTTGATCTATCGAATGCCAATTTTCGGCCTTTTTAATGATATCCAAAACGATTTGTACTTCCTTCTAGGCCAATAGATGTCAATGTTAACACGGTTCCAAACTTTCTACGGACTTTCCTATCTATATTAGTATTTATCTATGAGTCAAATTCAACCATGAGATGACAGAATTATCAGAAGCATAGACCGAATAATATCAATTTCATTATAATTAGGAGGTCTATGATGAAAACACATATTGTTCGATGAATTTTGCCATGATGCTAATGTCATCATTCGTTCGAAATGAACCGTATAAGCTCATCGAACGAGTGATCTCGAGAATTGACACCCTGTATGGCTTGGCCAATAATATGGTATCGTTTCAATACCAGGGGTCTATTGCACCTATTGCTGTATAGTATCGTATGATACTAGTGTTGATAGTATCGTATGATTCTATAGTATCATACGAAGAATGTTATGATACCCTGATACCCCGTTCTTTTTTTACCTCAGCTTAGGTACTTTTTGTTTCAACATTTATTGTATTATTTTATCTCTCTTTTTCATAAGAATATATATATATATATATATATATATATATATATATATATACATATACTCTGTAACTTTTCACTTTGCACTTTTAAAATAAATTAGAATGTACAAAAAGCATTCAGAATTGAATAGTGGAAAGTGCAAAATAATTTGGTTCAATAGGACCCAGGGTCTGGGGACCAAGCTTGCTTAACTCGAAGAATTTCTTGTCCATTTAAATTCGATGTGTAACAGGTCTTTCTATTTCTCTTTCGCTCGTTAGTGACATAGTGCAATAATCAAATGGCATCTATTTGAAGATCATATTATTACTGCAATATCTAATACTTCCGTTCGTGTATCAGCTCCATTCACTGCTCTGAATTGTGAACACGTTGCTTTCGAATGTAAGCTCTCTTTGCACTTCCTCGTACAATAACCCATGCACAAACTCAAATCCAACATTTTTAATAATGAAGGATATCTTTTATCATCTTAAGAGTGCTGTCGAAATAACTAAAAGTCCGCTTCAAGATACTAAAATTTAAAATTGAATACAGAAAAACGCGAAGAAATATTAATAGAATTGAAAGTTTGAATCAAATTTTTTTAAGGACGGTTGAACTTGTCCAGCTGGATCAGGTGAAATATTTTCTTAAGTATATGCGGTCATTTTTACACTTCTCTCCTTTTTGTCCCTTGACTCACACCCACTTGAAGGGGTAGAACCATTTAACCTGGGCATTTTTTTTTCGGTCGAAGTTTAATAAGCAATTTTATTTAATTTCAGGTTCATTCATCCTTTATTCTTCATTGTTTTTTCACAATCAAATGTCCCTCTGTCTACTGTTTCCTTGGTATCGCATCTACTAAGCATGAGCTATTTTGTGGGTTCCATCCGTTTTTTGGTTTCTTGGTAGCTGGCTCTTCCATTTCCTCAGAATCCTGATCTGGTTTCGTTTCCTTTTTACTTTTAAGCCATTCTGGTGGAAAACTGGAGAAATTATTGTTGCCTTCTTCCGACATTATCTTGCCCAACCAAGAAACCCAAAATCTGAAACTCACACCTGTTGTCATCACCTGACCACATAAATTATGCTCTCTACAAGCGGTTTTTAAAGGTAGGAATTTCTTCCCGATGCAGATTAAAAATATCTATGCCTGTGATTATTGGTACTTCAATGTACCGTTGTGAAAGGAGCGACCGAAATCTATGGAAACACCAAAGTAGTGGCGTCCGCTGTCCGTTCGGTTTTATCATAGGTGTATTAAAAATCTTTTGGGATCGGGGTGAATCTTAACGAAAGAGCGGCTTTCCATCGACCAAAGAATGTTATTAAAAAGACAATCATCTCTCTCATGTTCGGAGAAAGAGTGGGTAAGGCCTCCCAGCAAACACGGCGATGCAAAAGTAATTCTTATGCGATGTACTGTTTACCTCTCCACGCGCTCGCATATGCATCCAAATGTCCTCCACATCAAGTACGCATTTCGGAACAATGAGTAGTTGAATCTGCGATCGCAAAACTGGTCACAAATGATACTCCATTTCTTGTCACATTTGAGACGCTCATGCGAGTTAATTTTGAGACCACTTTTCTTTATTTCTTTTCGACGTCGCATAGGAATTTTGATGTGATACTAAATTATATCTTCAAATAGGAAGCCATTTCTTATCGCATTTGAGACATATTTTGTCTCATTGCGTTGACTAATGAGAGGTATTTTGTGATAAATATTAAACCATTTTTAATGCAGATGAAATATTGTTATTCAATTTGAATTATATTACTTTATATATATGACGTTATTCCAAATTTTCAATTCCAATATTCATTTTGTCCAATAAGAAGATTTCTTCCAATTACATTATTTTTTTGACTGGCAAAGAACAAATTTACAAATAATAAATATACATATATTTTAGATTAAATCATTTACCGCATGAGGATGATGAAAAAATCTATTAGAACAAAAAACTATAATGATCAATAACATTAAGATAGAATAAAATAAAAAACAAAAAATGGAAACAAGTAAACGAAAAAGATGCAAAATGGGTTTGAGTATATATTATATAGTAAGTTTCTTCATCTGTCTTTCTTTGCAGCCAATCCTTTACATATATTTCGAAGTCTTTATCCAAAATTCCTGTATTCTTCCTCAGCACATCTGAGAAGAATGAAATTATAAGTTAAAAAAAAAAATTTTTCTAATAGCAAATTCAAGTATTTGAGAAATTATATCAGATTATAGAAGTATTGTACCTTCATTTTCTCCAATCGAAAAGTGATTAAGAAACAATAATTTATAACTTGAGTAATTTGAACAATTTCGTTCAACTATTCAATTTATTGGGTCAACATCTTTTAATTGATGAGAAGATGAAAATATAATTGCCAACGTTTTTAAATTTAATTCGTATAGTTGTCTTAGGGTCGGTTTCACAAAACTTCGATTGTAGCGTTAAATTAATTGGAGCCACCGCGATTCGTTGAAACTTCAAAACGAGTGATTCGATTGGTTCGAATTTACGTAAGGTTGTTGAATGGTACAATCAAAGCTTTGTGAAACCCGCCGTAAGTCATTAAAAAATTTCTGGACAACAAATTTACAAGAATTATTTGAACAACTGCAAAGGTTGTGTTTCACATTATAGCAGCTACACCTCAAATCAATTAAAAAAAAACTCGTGAAATGGTTTCTAGTGATGATTTTCACAAAAAGAGAGCCAAAATCGAGCAATTTGGGATACAATGTACATGTATAGCATCATTTCAGACAAGTTAACTGGAACTCAATTTTAAATATCTTCACAACCAAATGAAATATAATAAATTCAACGGCAAAAATCAAGACAATTCTCAGAA
The DNA here is from genome assembly GCA_038502775.1 of Hippodamia convergens. Lineage (NCBI taxonomy): Eukaryota > Metazoa > Arthropoda > Insecta > Coleoptera > Coccinellidae > Hippodamia > Hippodamia convergens. Next base: position 73,761,879 of record CM076608.1, read on the forward strand.
GAATAATTTGTTTTCTAAATCAAAAAGTTCTGCGCCAACACACATATAAAAACTTCATTATACGATAATTATATGTAGAATGATATATCAAAATATTTAGTTTACAACAATAACTAAAAGAATTTACTTACCAATTAATGCACTCAAATTGCAGAAAACCAAAAAAATTGAATATCGGATCGAACGAACAGCGAACTTCTAGAATGGAACACTAGTCACAAATTGATGGAATGGATCCAAAAGAAAATACTCAAGTCTAAAAATTGTTATACGTTGAATCTGTCAGACGTAAACCCACCCCCCCTTCGTCGTACCAGTGCAAATTCCATGGTCCAAACCCGGTTCTTATCTCGAGAGAAAAATATCCCGGCCTAATGTAATTAGGGGCAATAAAACCCAGATGTGGTAGTTTCTCTACAGTTGAAGATCGTAGAATTCCTTACTAAATTTGGCGTATTTGATTCATGTATAGCATATATTTTTGGCGTTAAGCATATAGCATATTATGGAGCATATTTCAATTCATTCAAGTTTGAGAAAAACAGTTCCTACAATGAAAAAATTAAAATTTAACCCAGGACCTAGGAATATTTTGAAATCTGATAACTCAGAACCCCACTATTCATTCACATTCAAAAGTTGAGTCGAAGAAAATTTATATTGCAGAAATAGCTATAGAAAAAAATATCAATGAATAACCAGTATTTTTCGGCACTTTCCCAAATGAAAAAGCATATTTTTGGCATTTTCTAAACGCAAAACTAGCATATTTTGCTTCCCCTGAGATAACAACACTGAGTAACTCAACACTCTTTGGCTTTGAGTCACAATACGAACGAATATTTGCATCGCATGGGAATCACATTCGAGATATCTTTATTCATTGTCAAAATGTCGAGAATTTTTCTTCCACATTTCGTTAACAAAGCGATATCACAAAATACTATGTTTTGGACGCATATGCGACATCACAAGGAAGATTTTATTTTATGTAGAAAATGTAACTCCACAAAAATGTCAGGCGATATAACGTGTTTGCTGGGCTGTGACACCAAGGACAGGACTAGTGTTTAATCTATTAATTTTTGGAACAAGACGCTAAGTCATTCCGTCAAGTGATATTTTTCCTTATCCATGTGTTATTTTATAGAGCTTTGAAGAAGCAATAATAAAGTTGCGAAACGTCGCTTGAAGGAATGACTTGGCGTCTTTTTCAAAAAATTAATAAATTCCACTCCCACAAAAATTTATCCATATATTTGAAAGAATGGAATACGACGGAGTCAAATTTAATTTTTCCTAAAGAGAGTTAAGTCTATGGTTATAATAATTGAAACAACCGTAATAACTAATATTTATTGCGCAACAGGCAACAAAATCAAAAAAATAATGTGAATCAACTCATCATTCATAGTCTTTAAATCATATCGAATAAAAATAATAAATCGGTGAAATAATTATCCCTACTATTACGGCTTTTCACACCACGAAAAACACCTAATTTATTCGACAACAAATAAAATATGACTTTACCTTTCTCTGAACCGTCGTTCGTTTCACGACCTACTTCGAAGTACCTTTTGTACTTTTTCGCGTAATCTGCAGGACTTTTCCGTTTCTTACATCCAGATATACTTTCGCAATCTGAAAGACCTCTTCCGTTTAACCTTCACAGATCTACTAACTTTCCTGAGTAATCTGCAGTACTTTTCCATTCTGTGCCTCCAGATCTACTCGTTAGGAATTGAATAATTTCTTCACCTTCTGTGGGTGGATCTTTCACATAAAATTTTGCTATTACCAATCAGATTCTCCAATTAATTTTTCTCCTTCCCTACTAGGCGAATCCAAACAAAAACGTAACGTAGTAACTCAGCAAGAATTTTCGTTTTTTTACAAGTCTCGCGGTTTTCTGCTGAGGGCCCAAATAGAAGCTCCTCTCGTGAAAAAAATCGCTTTAGGCACCCTGAGATCTCTCTTATTCATAGGTTCTGAGGCACGAAATACAATTAACTCTTGAAGTTCCTGATATAAGTGTCTCTGATAATCCCATCTGCAATATTGTATGTTTCTTTATTTTCCACTCATTATATAGGAATTGGAAATTAGTTTGGAGTTATAGAGAAATTGATAAAATCAGAATTTTCAATAGATTATATTTCTCGCCGGACTTTTCTTATTCACTTTTCGAAAATTCATCGATGCCAATATGAATACGTGCTTCTTTCATCACCAGATTGGAAGGAAAAATTTTTCACGATATCCTCATTCAATAGCTGAAAGGAATTTCTACTTGCGATGGGACTCAGGTTGAATTTTCAACCCTTAACTTTTCCGGTAGCGTTTCAATCAGAACGCGTAATCCTTGCATAATCATATTCACAGCAAAAATTGACTAAAATATCATCATTAAATAGCGCAAAAAATGTGCATGTTTTATTTTGAATTTCTCAATAAAAGATTATATTTCTTCTATAAACATGGGCTAGTGAAAATCTGGATCCTAGATCATAAAGTAAACTGCAAGAACCCGCTGTCATCGAACCGAAGACCTTTGAGCCGAAGACCTTTATCCAAGGTACATAAGACATAACAATGAGAAGTGCAATGTAGCGAAGAAACGTTTGCACCTCACTCCAACAGAATCTCTTCATAAAATAGATTCTCACACACATTTCTTTTCTCCGTCAGTAAATTGTAGTACTCCATTTCGGAGTCGCATGCAAAACTTCGGGAAGTGGAAAACAACCTAACTCCGAATTCCTATTTTAAAACTTTGCTGACACCAGAAGCCACTGGTTTGGTGATTCGGGTGTTTCCGTAGATTTCTTTTTACACTAGTCTATACAGTACGGGACGGCAAAAAGCTATTTGCCCATGAAAAAATTTACTAAACCTTCTTTCAACACAATCCTTCATTGATTTACGGTGTATTTTTCAGAATAGAATTCTTGAAAGATGACCAAGAAGAAGTTCATGGAGACTTTCTGAATGAGATACATAAATGGTCATTAGAATGTAAGTAAACCAGGAATAAGGGAGGCTGGGATATATTAGGACATTTTTGAAAGATGGACTCTTACATCTTATATGAACTGTATAGTATTAATCTCAATAGATGTAGTTGCAGTTGATGCACCGATTACTTGTCTACCACGGGTAGGTCTTTCATGTCAAAATTATGTTTTAACTTCGGCAGCAATTTTTTTTGTCTTTAGCTGCCCCAGGTTGGAAGAGTTGCGACATTTTTAAATTTTTTTATTATGGTATAAGACTGTAAATCAAACAGAGTATAATTTCTTAACTTAAACTATTAGATTTCCTTTGAATTATTTTTTCAACTTTTTTTTAAACTTCGTATATTCGTTTTTCGAGTGGTTAGGTAACCCATTGTATGATTTTATTGCTGAATATGATGGAAGTTTTAACCCTCTCGTTGTCCTAAATATGCAGTCACTGTAGAGATGATTGGCATTTCTTGTAGAATATTCGTGTTCATTAGCATGCTTCTTTAGTTTAACCATAGATTTTAATAGCCCCCTATCAATCCTATGAATTAGCTTACACTGTTCTTGTTTCACCACCTCGGAGATCGGCAGCGCTGGAAATCTTTCATACAAGTAGCTGGTCCTGGTCTTATACGGAAGATTATAAATATTTTTAATCGCCCTATTCTGGAGTCATTGAAGTCTACTCAAATTCATCTTTGTCGTATTTCCCCAAATTGATGCCAGATATGTGAAGATAGAGTGTACACATGCATTGTAAAAGATCAATTTAGTGTTTTTTGTCATATACGGACTGGCATGCTTTGATGCACTAATTAGACCAGAAAGCTTCTTGATCATTCCCTCGATGTGTGCGCCCCAATTTAATTCCTCTTCATCCACCAAACCCAGTTACCTATATGTTTGGACTTTTCGTATGGTCTTATTATTTAATTCTACAATTATTTCCCTTGTTTTTTTGTTTTTCGCTTCAAATCTCATATATACTGTTTTGTATTCGTTCAGTACTAGTTTGTTTGTGCACTCATAAAATTTAATCAATGTATTGTTGATGTTATTTTCAAGTTCTGCTTCGGATCTGCTAGCGAATAATAGTGTCATCAGCAAACATGAAGTACTGAGTGCCCAGGTGTAAATCCGAAATAATCTCTACGTATAAAAGATACAGCAATGGACCCTTGTGGAACACCAAACTTCACACTTCTCTCATGGCTTTTTTGCCCATTTACAACAGTATATTGATACCTTCCCTCAAGATATGTCTTAATAAGGTTGAGTGCCGGTCCCCGTGCACCCATACTGTAAATTCTCTCTATAACTGTGTTTGATGGTCAACGGTATCGAATGCCTTTTGTAAGTCAGCGAACAGGGCCACTACATGCATGTCTTCCTCCTTCCATGTTCTTTATTACAGCTTCCACCACATTGGCGGGTTAGTTTTCGACAGGAAGACATAAGTCTCTAGTTGGCTTCATAACAATATCTATTTCCATGACGTTGGAAATATCATCCACTGACGGAATAGATACAAGAGCAGAAGGTATTGATAATCTTACACGAGATCAAAATTCAAAAACAAGAAACGAAGTTTTTTTTTTTAAACATAGGTGTGGCCTCCGTAAAATCAAAGAATTTTTTGTTTTCCGTTTTATTCTTCAGTTTAAAAATGAACGAGTCTAAGAATGAGCCTTCTGTACGAGTATCAGACATTATTTTCTTTAACATGAGTTATTTAGTTTTATACAAAAATTAGGTACCCCATATTGCCCCGGATTCCTATACCTATTCTCACATGATTTTGTTCTACGAGATGTGGCAGAATGAACGGATCTGGCAGAGAATTCTATTTTTTTTCGATTTTCTCAAAGAGCTAAATTCATATTCGTTCTCTCTCACGCTCAGCACCTGTCCAACATAATATTTGATTGTCTTCTTCGTCGAGAATTTAACTAATATCAGTATAATCTGCTTCTTCTATATCAATTTTTAAATCACGTTTCATTTTCATTTTTTCATATTCGATACACACGTCTTCAAAGTCTGATGAATTCTCAATTCGTGATTTCCTCTTGTTTGGTTTTTTTATTTCTAATTTATGTTTGCTCTTGGTTTTTCACAGTGTTTTTTCTGGATTTTTTATTTGATTTAATCTTTCAATTATATCCCTTTTTGCAGTGTCGATATACACTTCGAATGAAGCCCTTATATTTGTTGATTTTTTTCATTTTTTATTTTTCTTTTGTATGTCAGACATGTCTTAAACTGCCACTCTCTATCTGTTCGGAAGTATCCCGTACAACATGACTCCAGATGAATAGTTGTGAAAGTAATATTAACATCACACCTCCTTGCAAGCGACAACTTCGAGCAATGATCATATTAATTCATATTCATATTTTGAAAAACTCAGGGTGGTCACTAACAAAATTACATTCAGTTACTTATACAGCTTCATGAAGCAGCCTGTATAACGAAACTTAAATTGGTGTGATCTCTTGTTATCCAGATCCCAAGTCATAATAAAAATTTCTGAAAATTAGAAGAATTATCATCAAAATCAAAAATTTAATTTTTCGGAGCCGCAATTCTCGAATGCTCTTTGGAACAAACCGGATGTAAGAATCTCTTGAAAATCTGATATATTGTTTCTAAGGTTGATATAAATATAATATATAAAATTGGGAAAAATTCACTGGGCCCGCATTTATTAAGTGAGCGAATCATATGTTGAATGCTGTTCGATGAATATTTAACTAATTTAAAAAATAAAAGTATTCTCCTGAAACCTCGCACATTTTCATAGTGATTAATCATAAAAAAAATTGTTATCAATGATATTAAAAAAATTTGTTACTTTGACTGACTGCAACTCTCTTCAAGAGATTCACAGAATGGAATTTCTACCACATTTTGGCAGGGGTGTAGGCGGTAGATCTAATGATCGAAAAAAATTTTAGTTATGTTTCTGGGAGAAGCATAGCTCATAATGCAAGTTTGAAATGGCTCTATCTTTTTGTCTGAGCTGAATCGGAAAGAATGATGTACAAAAAAGGTGTTTCTTTTGATCTCAAGAATATATTGTTAAAATATATAATTCGTTCAAATTCATTATACATAATAATATATTTTTCCGATTTGAATTTTTCAGGAGCTTTCTGTCAGAAGTCCATATTTATTGCCAATAGGCAATTCGAGATATCGGGACCACTATATTCTGTCAGAAATGGTTTTTGGTACCGTACAATAAAATTCGATCAACTTACTTTATGACTTTCCTCTCATAATTCATTGTTTCATTTAATTAATCACATGCAATTATTATATAATAATTCGTTTCTATATTCATTTTCTATGCCTGAATTCAGTTTTTTTTTTATAAGAAATTTAAATTGCAACTCAAATTGACCAGTACCTTTAACAAAATCAATATGGAACAATGAACTCACCGATTTTTTTATTTTTAATAGTTTGAATGAGTAAAAGAAAATTGGTTCACGTCTTTTCGCGTATTACCAAACTGTTTTCCCTTGAGGACGTCTTTCAGAGTGCAATGAAAATTTAAAAAGAAGTGTCGAATTAATCAATATTTTTTCGAGATCATTCCTTACTAACCTTATAAAATGATTCTTTTATTTCAATTAATATGGATGGATGTTGAAAACAGGAAACATATTATAGAAAGCGCCAGACGATCTTTTCTTGAATATTTAAATTTCCCTCGCAACTTTTCTAATGTTTTCGTGAAAACCTTCTACTGGCAATGAAAAAAGTAACAGAAGATGAGTTAGCAACATTGGCCCAGTTGTTCATGGGTGATGCGATAGCAACTCAAAACAGAGTGCTCCATTCTTATTCATATATTTTTAACAGAGGCAAGTTATAAATGAAAAAATTTAGAAGATCATTAATTATTCATGTTGTTGGTACCTAATTGTTAACTAGAATAATGTTATTTGCTTTCCAACGCATTTCTATAGAGAACTACTCATTTATGCGATTAATGGGATAACTTTTCAAAAAAGCGGGATTAAGATGATGAAAAAAACTCAAAAACATAGTTAAAATATATGTATTGGTGTTGTCCTGAAGTTCTTCTTGGCTAGTTTGTAGTAGAGCCCTCAACGGTCGGCTTTGATTGAGAGGAAAGAAGAAGTTCGTGCCAAACAGTGAATGAATCGCTCTATAAGTTACAATGAAATAGCCTCTCGTTCTGCGGTCTGAGAAAGAAGGCAGACAGCTGCAACCATGTGTCATAATCTGGTCGTATTCTGCCAGATGGAATGCGGGTGTTCCACCGCTGAACGGACTAAAGCATCATTCTAAAAATTGTCAAGAATGGTTACGAACAGAACTTTTATTGTAGCCGCGTATCTTCTTCTTGCATTACCTACATCAAGTCCTGTTTCTTCATAGTGTTTCACATCGAGCCATAAACACCTTAAAAGGATGAAACCAGCCTATCACCATCACTCTGCTACACCATGTTCTCGTTTTGGGTGAATCTGCAAAGCTGGATCTCCTGAATAATGTGTTTTGGTGTTCCCAACCAATCGAGCTGAAAGTTCATAATTAAGCTTGCAGTTGATTGTAGAATAATGACAAAAGTCATTTTGTATCGATAGTACCATTAAAAAATTCTGAAAATTTTTCCTCAGAAAAACTACATTTATCGGAAATTCCGTATATAGGGCATCGAGAAAATGAGTCAAATGAAATTGAAAATTTTCTCATACAGTACAATAAATAACATCTCTGTATGAACTAAATATAAGTACTGTTATGGTTCCTTTTATTTATCTTTAAAATTTTTTTTTTTTTTTTTTTTTTAATTTAATTTGAGTTTTAAGGAACCAAAATTATAAAAAATATAGAATTTTGAATTTTGAAAATTTACCTGGCCTAGACTCTATCTCAATTGAGGGTTCAAAAATTTTATTTCAATTAAAATTGAAAGATTTTGATTTGAATTTTAAAATATTATAATTTAAATTTTATCAAATACAATAAACTCTCAATAACTAATTAATATTAAATTTGATTTCAATATCAATCTATTCTAATAATAATAAAGAAAAACACTCTATTTCTATGGTTAAGATTTTTCAGTTCAATGTTCAGAGTTCATAATATAGGTTAATTTTTAGGTTATTGTTTATGAATCAACTCACTTTTCTCCGTTTCTAAGTTCACAATCTGCTTTAAAAGGAACAATCTTGAAAATTTATTCACTGGGCCAATGTCTTTATTTCATTTCTTCTTTACTATAAGTCCATATCGGATGTTACCATTCTTCATGTATGTATTACCATTTCCATTCGTATCAAAATCACTTTTTATTATATTTGCATATTATTTAACACTCATCAATTTCTGTATCTGTATATTCTCGTTTTTTGTTTTTCACTTCTCCTCAATCCCCAAAATTTTTAATCCTCCTTCCCCTTCAATCTTTTCTCGTCTCTCTGGTTTCACTCCTCAAAAGTCCTTAGTCTCTAGATTTCTTTACACTAATACATAATACAATAACATAGAATTTATTTACATTTTTCTTATCAAAATCTTTCAATTTTAGCCTCATCAAAAAAAACCAGCAATTTAACTCAATGAATTTGGAAATCGAATACTACAATCGAAGACTATAATTTTGAATTGAAATTATCTCTGGAATGTAAACAATAAATTTAAATGTTGAAACTTTCGAATTTTGATTCATGTACTTGCAATTATGTTATGATATAGTTTCAACCAGGTAACGTACTATGTATCCTTTTTAAATAATCAAAATTTAGATATAAATATAGAACCATAACAAAAATTCCATAACAAATTCCCCAAAAATTTGTTTATATTTAAATGAATTTAGAATAAATTTATGGAAATATAAAACTAATTTTATAAATCCTCATTATCTATTATTCTTTATATTCAAAAATGCTTTCTATGTTATATATGCCTTTGATTGTTCCAGTATTGATATCTTTCAATAAATAACTATTCACAGGATGTTCTGTTTCAACTTCATATGGCCCATCAAATGGAAATAATAATTTGGCACACTTGTTTGCACTTCTATTGGATACTCTTTTTGTTTTTACGATGACTAAATCCCCTTTTTTGAATCTTGTTTTCTTTTTATTTCTTTTTTCCATTTTCTTCAAAAATTTCATTGCATTCCTTTCCATCTTTTCATTAACTTCATTCACAATTTGTTGATATTTCCTATTATTTTCAAATTCCCATTTCCTTTCCGGTAACTTGTTTCTCATTAAATATATTGGACATTCTTCTGTATTTGTATTTGGCACACAATTGATAAATCTTTCTACCTTCTGTAAATTAATTTCCCATTCTGAGTGATCATCATGGTTTATAATTCTCAAAAATTTTATTACTTCCCTTATATATCTTTCTGCTGGATTCGCAGCTGGGTGTCTTATACTTGTAAATCTTACTTGAATATTATTCTCAATACAAAATCTTTCGAATCTTTCATTTCTAAAATATGTAGCATTATCAACTATACAAGCCTTAATTGTTCCTAATTCCTCCATATAAATTCTTATTTTTCTTTTTATTTCTTCACAATTTGTTTTTTTACATGGATATAATTTTATATATTTTGAGAAAATATCCAAAATTACCAAAATGTGTCTATTTCCATTTTCACTTGGTATCAAATCACTCATAAAATCAATTGCAACTAATTCTAATGGATGATTTGCCATTATTGTTTTTGTTTGATTAATGTTTGTTCTATTTTTATTTTTACTCAGTTGACATATTCTACATGTTGATGTTATTTTTTTCGCTAATTTTTGATCATGTTTTGTAATATAGTTTTCTCTAAATAACAGCCATAACTTCCTTGATCCAATATGTCCATATTCTTCATGTAATTGTTTAAAAATCTTCATACTTAACTCTTCCGTAATCACATATAATTCTTTTTCTTTATTTTTCTTCAAATATATTTCATTTCTTACTTGACATTTTTGCTTTTCTTTATCGTTTAATTGTTGTTGTGATTCTTTTATTTTATCCAACGAAAAAATCCCATCTATATCTTTCATTATATTGATCCCTATATATTTTTGATTAATCTTCTTTCTGTTTCCTTCTCTTGATAATATATCTGGCACTATATTTGATTTTCCTGGTATATGTCGAATTTCAAAATCATATTCTTGTAATATTAAAGCCCATCTATGTATTCTACTATTCCCAAATCTGTTTGTCAATATATTTGTTAGTGCTGAATGATCTGTTTCTATATAAAATTTATCTCCCAGTAAATAAAATCTTAATTTTTTTATGCAAAATATGATACTTGCTAATTCTAATTCAGATACACTATAATTTTTTTCATATGATTTTGTTACTCTTGAAATAAAACATATTGGCACTTCTTTATCATTATATTTTTGAAATAATACTCCTGCAAACTTTTCTTGAGATGCATCTGTCTTAAGTATGAAAGGATAATCATAATTTGGATGAAATACTTTTAATTTTTGAGTTAATGTTCTTTTTAATTCTTCGAATGCTTTATTTCTTTCTTCAGTCCATTTCCATGTCACTCCTTTCTTCAACAATTCTATTAATTTCATTTCTTTTTCACTCAAATCTGGTATCAATCTTTTGAAATAATTAATCATTCCTAAAAATCCTCTTAATGTTTTCAAATTTTTCGGTGTTTTATATTCTTGAATAGCTTTTATCTTATTTTCGTCCATTTCCAATCCATCTTTATCAACTTTATATCCCAAATATGTTATTTTTTTTCTGATAAAACTGACATTTTCCTAAATTAATCTTCAATCCTGCCTCCTCTAATTCTTTCAATACAATTTCAATATGTTTTACATGTTCATTCTCATTATTTGAAAAAATTAATATATCGTCAACATAATGTAATATAAAATCTTCATATTTATCAAAAATTTGATGTAATGCTCTTACTAACGCGGAACATGCACTCTGTAAACCAAATGGCACTACTTTAAATCTATAAATGACACCATCTATTGAAAAACCAGTATAATCTCTAGAATTTTGTGCTAATGGAATTAACCAAAAACTATGTTTTAAATCAATTTTCGAAAAAATTTTGGGTTTAGTGATTCTTCCAAAAATTGCTTCTATATGCATTGGTGATTCATATTGTGGTACTGTATATTTATTTATATTTCTTGCATCTAAACATAACCGTAAATCCCCATTACTCTTTTTCACAACTACTATTGGATTAATATACCTAGTTCTGCTTTTCTCTATTATTCCATTCTCCAGCATCTTATTAATCTCTTCTGCCACTTCTTTTCTATATCGATATGGTATTGGATAATTCTTTGATTTAAAATTTTCAATTCCTTTCACTTCTAATTTATGAACATATGTTTTTGCTTTTCCATTTCCCATCATCATGATACCCTTGTACTTTTGTAATAATTTTACCACTTTATTTTTAAATTCTTCAGGACATGATGGTTCCTGAATTACTTCTTCTGATATCATATTTAATTGTTTATTTTCTTCCCCTGTTATCGATACATTTTTATTTTCAAACGGAATTGCGGATTCTTTAAATTGAATTAATCTATTCTTATAATCTATAATCATTTTATGTTTTTCCAATTCATCATTTCCAATTACCATATCATATTCAATACCTTTCACTACAAGAAATTGTACCACAATATCTTCTTTTAAATATAAATTTACAATAATTGAAAAATTCACTTCAACTAATTTTTTTCCATTAGCACTTATTAAATTCATTTTTGGAATTTTGAATATTTCTTTTTCTAATTTCAAATTTTTAACCAAATTTTCGTTGATTAATGATACTTCCGATCCAGTATCTATTAAAATAGAAACAATTTTTTCTTTAAATTTTCCTTGTAATATTATTAATCTATAATTTTCTTGCTGAATCATATTTTCTTCTTCTAAATCAATAAATTCTAATGGATGTTCGTAATAGATGGTTTTTTTATATTCATTTGGTTTGTGCGTTATTAAAAATTTTGGTTGGATTCCTGAGTTTCCTGTTCTTCCATTCCTTGATAATTCATATTTTGAAATCTCCTTATTGGTTCTGTTCTCATTGTATTTTCTTCTTCATAATTTCTATTTACACCTCTCCTTTCATTCTCATTTCTTTCAAAATTTCCTCTTCTAAAATTATTTCTATCATTATTATTTACTCCTCTTCCTCCACTTTCATTTCTTTCAAAATTTCCTCTTCTGAAATTATTTCTATCATTATTACTTACTTCTCTTCCTTCACTTTCATTCCTTTCAAAATTCCCTCTTCTGAAATTATTTCTATCATAATTATTTTTATTATTTCTATAATTTCTCTCTCTTCCATTTTCAAAATTCCTATTATTCCAATAATTTCTTTCCCTTCCATTATCACCATTCTTATTATAATTCTCATATGTTCCATTTCTTTGTTTCAAATCATTTTCTATTGTGTTTAAATATGTAGAAAATTTATCCAATGTATTAATTTGATTGAATAAAACATATCTTTCAATCTCTGGGCCAAAATGTCGGCTTATACATTTTATTATCTCTTCCTGTTGCATTTTTGGGTCGAGATGTTTTGCCATATTATATAATTTTAAAAAATAATCATTTAAATTATTACTTCTATTATAATTGAAATTTCCCCATATTAATTCTTGTCTCACATTGTTCTGTTGTACAAATCCCCAGAAATAATCTAAAAATCTCTTTTCAAATTGATTCATGTTGAGAATTTCTTCTTCTCGACTAATGAACCATATTGCAGCACTTGAATTTAAATGTGTTTTAATCATCTCCTTTTGATCTTCCCAATCATTTATTAATTTCAATTTATTTTTAATATCATTAATAAATATTTTTGGATGTAAATGTTTTATATTTCCATTGAATTTTTGATTATTTTCGGTATTCATCATAATACTAGGAATTTGATCTGTTTTATGTCTTTGAATTTCTTTCAATAAAATGTGATTGCTTTCTTCTTGTACTGTTTTTAAAATTTGAATTTTTTTTCTTGTTCTTCTATTTTTTTTTCGATTTCTTCTGTAGAATTTTTTTTATATTGATTCATCTTATCTATAACAATTTCTATCTTATTTTCAACTTTTTGGTTAATCTGATTTATTTTAATTTCATTTTCATTTATTTTAGTAAGAAATTCTTCTCTCTGAATTGCTAATGTATTATTGACATCCGTTTTAATATTATCATATTTTTCTTCTAATTTTCTATTCATTTCTTTCATTTGTTTTTCTATATTTTGTGTAATCTCTAATAACATATTCATTATGCCAGATGTATCTCTACCTTGATCACCTACATTTCCACTTATATTTTCTTCTTGCTCTTCTCTTTCTCCCATTGTTGTTTTACTTCTGGTATTCATTTTATTATGTTACTTGATTAAAATTTATATAAATATAAATAACTGAAATTCAATAAATAGAAAAATTTCTTAGAATTCAAGCCACGCGTTGGGCGCCATTTTTGTTATGGTTCCTTTTATTTATCTTTAAATTTTTTTTTTTTTTTTTTTTTTAATTTAATTTGAGTTTTAAGGAACCAAAATTATAAAAAATATAGAATTTTGAATTTTGAAAATTTACCTGGCCTAGACTCTATCTCAATTGAGGGTTCAAAAATTTTATTTCAATTAAAATTGAAAGATTTTGATTTGAATTTTAAAATATTATAATTTAAATTTTATCAAATACAATAAACTCTCAATAACTAATTAATATTAAATTTGATTTCAATATCAATCTATTCTAATAATAATAAAGAAAAACACTCTATTTCTATGGTTAAGATTTTTCAGTTCAATGTTCAGAGTTCATAATATAGGTTAATTTTTAGGTTATTGTTTATGAATCAACTCACTTTTCTCCGTTTCTAAGTTCACAATCTGCTTTAAAAGGAACAATCTTGAAAATTTATTCACTGGGCCAATGTCTTTATTTCATTTCTTCTTTACTATAAGTCCATATCGGATGTTACCATTCTTCATGTATGTATTACCATTTCCATTCGTATCAAAATCACTTTTTATTATATTTGCATATTATTTAACACTCATCAATTTCTGTATCTGTATATTCTCGTTTTTTGTTTTTCACTTCTCCTCAATCCCCAAAATTTTTAATCCTCCTTCCCCTTCAATCTTTTCTCGTCTCTCTGGTTTCACTCCTCAAAAGTCCTTAGTCTCTAGATTTCTTTACACTAATACATAATACAATAACATAGAATTTATTTACATTTTTCTTATCAAAATCTTTCAATTTTAGCCTCATCAAAAAAAACCAGCAATTTAACTCAATGAATTTGGAAATCGAATACTACAATCGAAGACTATAATTTTGAATTGAAATTATCTCTGGAATGTAAACAATAAATTTAAATGTTGAAACTTTCGAATTTTGATTCATGTACTTGCAATTATGTTATGATATAGTTTCAACCAGGTAACGTACTATGTATCCTTTTTAAATAATCAAAATTTAGATATAAATATAGAACCATAACAAAAATTCCATAACAGTACCTACTTAATAACAATACTGCGACTTTACTTCAATTTTATTGAAGCTGTCTTTTCACAAAATTATATCATAGATCACTTTGTGTTTTAGTCAGGAGATTGAATAATGGAGTTCTCTTATTTTCCTATAGTTTCACCTGTATACTTATTGTAATATTCCTGAATTTGAGCCTGAGTGTATTTTTCACTTCTATTTCAATAATGAATTTTTTCTCAGCCTTGGCTAGAGTGGCTCTTGACATGAAGCTGGATTGTTTGGTGGAAAATCCAAGAAAAGATACGCAAGAACTGATTGATGCAGTAAATACATTTTTCATGGGAGTTCCAATATTAGAACTGAAGAATCCGTTATGGAGGATCATTCCTACTCCTACATTCCGAAAATACATCAAAGCTCTGGATACAATTTACCAGTAAGTTCATGTACTCGTACTTTATGAATTGCATGAGAGTGCTTTCCCATTTTAACTGAGCGTGAATGAATCTAATTAAATTATATTTTATTCTTTCTCAGATTGTGCAATCAACATATTGAAGAAGCTTTAAAGAATAATGCTGCGGAGAACAGAAATGGCTCTGTGCTACAAAGAGTCTTAAAAAATCACGATTCGAGGATTGCAAAGAATCTGGCTCTAGATTTATTTCTTGTAGGAATAGATACAGTAAGTAATGAGTTGAACTCAAGCAAAATATGAATGAAATATTAAGTTCAGCCGGAACAGCTCATCTCGTTTCTGATTTTCAGGAACGTTTTTCCAATGTTTTCTAATTGAAAGCGAAATATGGAAAATTGTAGAATTTGAATATTTCTCTATTATTTTATCACACTTTTTCTTCAATTCTTAGAAGGATAGTGCAACCTGCATACCTACTAAATAAACGTGGCTAGATTGGCGGAGTTAATCGTTTTGGTGATTTCCGATATTGAAAATCGGATGTGGCTAGGCGCACACATGCGATTTTCTGTCGCGCGACCGTTTAGCCACAAAAATGAAGTTACAGTTATACTTCCAGAAGATGTTCTGGCTGAATTAAGCTGGCCGATTATAATCACATAATTTAAAGATGCCAGGCACTTGAACTGGCGAAACGTCGAGAATGAATCTACGACGACGGCCGAAAAGCTCGAAAAAAAACAAATGGCATTAATCACATTCACATCAAGGATCATAGATTATAAAGATAGGAAACGTCACGTTCATATACTAGTAGTGTTAAAACCGACAACAATTTTCTGTTGTGAGGACTTCTGGAAGTTTCGATGGCGCTGAAATCATGCTAACTGAAATTAAATTTCGACTTTTTCGAGCCCAGAAAACAACATCCTGCGCGACAAAATCAATGTATTGGATAGAAAATTTTTCCGCCAACCCGTAATCGAACTCGGTATCTCTCGGTCCCAAGCCAACCGCTCTAACCACTATGTATTGTGTTTCTTAATCATCATATTTATCACATTAATACCTGGGTATTCAGACAATTTCTAAACAACCAGAAGGCACTGACGTGTTGTCGCTTCGTTTCCAATCTTTCTTCTCTATAATCTTTGATACACATCTTAAATACGAATGCGCGCATACACGACCAAATAATCGCCTCGACTAAACAGATGCAACTATATAGTCGAAATTTTTGAAGCGAAGCGATTGTCGCAAATTGAAATGATCCAAACGGATAGGAATGAATATACACTTCATAAAATTAAAAAATGTCTTTTTGCTGTAAGTAATTCATAAAAACAAGATCCCAAACACCGAAAGGTAAAATGGGAACAGATTATATATATAAAAACAAGATACTAACATCCGTCAGTATTGAAAAAAAATTTTCTAAGATGCTTTCTCAAGTCATCATAAATTTTGGACATTTTCCGTTTTCAACATCCTCTGACTTATAACTAGATGCACCCAATACTGATTTTTGTGCCGTTTCCTTGATTTCATTAATAGTAGAGCTACCATGCAAGCGGATTCGTAACGTAAAATCTCAAATCAAATGGCAAATCCCAATGGCATCCTCTTGAATAATCCTCTATTTGGGACTGGGAAGGCCGTATATTGTCGTGATTTCTCCCATAGGATTCTGCCAAAAAGCAGATTGTACATCCAGAGAACTGATAAATTTTGAATTTTTCAATTTATCCAGGGCATTCGAAATAAATGGTAGCAGTGGACATCTATCACATCTAGTTACTGAATTGACCTTACGATAATCAACGCAGATTAGTCCGCAGTGTAGCATCTACGAGTACCCGAGCAATCTCAACAAGTTCAGATGAAAAGAAGCACTCGTTATTTCTCGAGTTGGACACAATTCCCAGAAGTCAAGTGCCAGCAACATCAATTGTTTGTCATGTTTCCATGACAACCATTTTACCTTTGACCATCCTCGGAATCGTACAACTACCTACTATTGCAGGCATGCCCATTCGCTACAGTATAAGGTGTACAATTTTTCTGCCGCCGTTTTGCAAAAGCTGGCTGTAGCGGTAGTTGGTAGTTGAAATAAATAGATCTTAGAGGAGATACAATAAGCTTACATATTTGTAAACATGAGGCCATCGATTTGTGTCTGCATAATAAATTTTGTCTCGATTAATCATCTCAGTTTGCGAGCCAAATTCTCGTCATTTGCGGGAGGTTTTAATTTAATAATAATCTGTGGCTGAGGCCGAGGCTGAGGCTCATCGAATGCTCTCAAATATTTATGGTGTGGCCGCTTCTAGTGAAATAAGAAATAACGTAGTTGTTTTTAACGCTTCAAGAACTGCGATTTCAAGGTCGAAGAACAGCATAATGGTGGAAAAGATATGGTTTTCGAACATGCGGAATTGGAGGTATTACTTGATCAAGACAATCACAGGTGGGGTCTAACCCCACTCGACGTATTATCCAGAGGTTGCTCCCTCGGACTATCACTTGTTTCGATCAAAGACACCCGGCCTGGCTGACCAGTAATTCCTGTCTTACGAAGAAATAAATACATTCAAAATATTACCCGTTTTCTCAACTCGGGATGCGTATGCTGCCCGAAAGGTGGGAGAAAGTAACGGCCAGCAATGGACAATACTTTGAATCGTAAATGTATATCCAGTTTTTTTACGATAAAGACAATATTTATCGTTGATAATTATACGAAATGCTCCAAGAAAGTGGATACCAAAATCTGCAATACGAAGGTAAGGCTTTTCGTTGCCGACAACGCTATCCAATATGTAGTTGAGTACACACTGGTGATATTGGGACTCTCTTGTTTACAAGGCATGGAAATAGTCCATAGTGTTTTTTTCAACGACTTGTCCCTTTTTCCGACTGATTACAATCCATACAAGTTTTAGTTGTGAATCCTACTTTCTGACAGCTCTGAATAGCAGGGGATATTCGGGAAGCACATCCTATAGTGCCTTGTGATCATCAGGCATATTATTATAAATTATAGCTGATGGTTGATTCGTAAGGTCTTGTATTTTTGTTTATCCCCTGAAAATCTTCCCTTCATTTTCCGTATGATCTTCAATCTAAACTTTCCAAAAGGGAGGATTACTTGAAAAAAATCCAGTATTGGGCTTTTGCCAAATATAGAGAATAAAACACAGTGAAAGTAGCTTTCCCGAAAAGAATTGGGTGTTTCCTTGGAGAAACTTGCATTTAGAGCCACTGCTTCAATCTCATAGAGTGAAAAAGGATGTACTCAGTTCTTTTTAGCATGTGATTATAGATATGGAACTTCTCTTTTGATGCTATTACATCACTTTGTAATATTTTAGTTAGTACGTCATATCTCTCCTCTCAGTGACCAAATCTAATATCATTTCTCCAACCTCAGATAAAAGATCTTTGTGTCGAAAATGGTATTCATTTCGATGATTACTATTCTGAATTAATCTATGTTTCAAAAATATTTTTCGTGTGGCCTCCGTAAAGGCAAATAATTTTTTCTATTTCAATTTATTATTTCTCTTGAAAAGAGTGTGTGTTGAAGAAAAATAAATAAGACAAGCAATTCGATATGGGTCATACTGTTCCTCGAGAAGATAGCGTCGAGGGTAAAGCTACAAATTTGAATATGCTCATGTCATTATCATTTTTGTTCAAGCAAACCGAAAGACTCAAGTTTGAAACAATATGTCGAAAGCTCAATCGGACCGAGTATTCACTCATGGTTCATTTAAATGAGATCTACCGTCTGTAAAAATGAAAACACACTTTTGAAAACACCATATATAGGGTGTATATCTTTCATGCAAAACTTACCTAGTTCATCTCGATATTTTGTTTTTTGCATTCACTACAATAGTTGCATCATCCATTGTCCTTATGGAATAATATAACCTTTCGAATCTCCACAAAAAGTGCATTTACTAATTTATCACTTACTTTCGTAATTTTGATGCAATCACGGGTTTCAAATTTCTTTGATGGTAGTATTAATTTATCAGATATTTAATATAAAAATATTTCTAATATTAATTGCTGAGGTCACTCCAATAAGAATTCGGTGATGTGGTCAATTGTTGGTTCAACTTTATTTCATGGCACGCAGTTTTCGAATGAAGAATAACAAGGAAATACTGCCCTATAAATATGAAGTGAAAACTCTTGTTAATTCAAAGTTAAATTTCAGACTTCCAATGCTGTGGCGTCAGTTTTATATCAACTAGCACAACATCAAGATATACAAGAAAAACTATATGAAAGCTTAACAAAAGAATCGAATGCTGGAAACTTAAACATCAATCGCATGAACTTAGAAAAATTTGGATATTTAAGAGCTTGCATTAAGGAAACGATGAGGTGGGTTGAATATATTTCCACAAAACTGTGTGTCATTGATGACGATTCGTTTCATTTTCACGAAAAATATCGTACAGATTTCTTAGATAAATTTGAAATTTCAGGATGTTTCCAGTTGTGATAGGAAACGGGAGATGTACAACTAGTAATTATGTCATAGGAGGTTATCAAGTGCCGAAAGGAGTAAGTAAATTATATATAATTTGCATCTGAAGTTGACAACATTATCGTGAATATTTTCATATTCAGCAACTTTCACCTTAATTTTTTTGCAAAATGTGGATGGTGATATATGTATCTGATATTAATTACTTGCAATCATTTCCAATACTCACCAATTATTCGACTTAATCTTCGTTCTTGGTTTTGAGTATTTTCTTCATATGACTGATTTTTTCAGGTGCATGTTATCTTCCAACATTATGTCATCAGTAATCTGGATGAATATTTTCCAAAGAGTTCTGAATTCTTACCAGAACGATGGTTGTCAAAAGAACAAATGAATGCTCGACACAATTTTGCTTCTTTGCCTTTTGGATTCGGAAGAAGGATGTGTTTAGGAAGGAGATTCGCTGATCTAGAGATGCAAATAGTTATAGCCAAGGTACATCTACAGTTATAGTGATATACAGGGTTTTCTACAAGGTAGCTATGCTTATTCTGAACATTTTTTTTCCTATAAACATATATCCGATTCGTTTTTGTTCAGAAAATACAAGCATTTGAAATTATATTTTTATGTTCAAATCATGATTATAAATGGAAATTTTGAGACTATAAAAATTGTTCAAAAAGTCGAACTAAAGATGCCGTTACTTGGCGGATCGGATTTGGGTCGTTTCATATTTGGTTCGCTGCATCTTGAATTCTATCAAGTAATTGTTGATGATATTGGATTTCGACATGACAAACAAACTCCACCACATGTCCCCATGAATAATAATCTATGGGATTTAGATCAGGCGAACGAGGTGGCCTCCTTGACTTATCCGTTTATTCGAGGATTGTTCATTCAGCCAACTGACTTCTTGTTTTCCTCTATGTGTTGGTGCACCATCAAATGCTTGTAACTCCAAAACGAAAACGAATGGGACCTATGTTCATAGGAAAAAAATATTCAGAAGAAGCACAGCTTTTCTCTGTCAAAGTTTGTCATAGAGCTTGTATAACACCCTGTGTAACTGTTATCATATTTCTCGATATTTCCTGTCCCATTCTATATTCGAAATATTTAATTTCTCAATACGTAAGTTATATACGATCTAAAATCGTTCGTAACCGACAATATCTAATCTAGGATATAAACAAACACTAAAGCTTAAAGTTTTGAAAATTGGATGTAATAATATTTGTGCCTTCTTTTTGCATTTGAACGAAAATCAGCGATATTTCAGAACTTCTTAACTTTTTGAAATCCATTCTAGAAATCTTATACTCGGGTCAATCATATAAATCAATGAATTCACTACATTCATGTACAGTTAATATTGGTCGTTATTTTTCAAATGATACAACCTGTATTTTATTTTCCTAATAGGTAGAGCTTTTATTCTGATTAAAAAAAAAAGATATATATATATATATATATATATTATATATATATATATATATCCCAGAATATTGAACGCGAAACTACAAATTTGGTCTGAAATAAAAATTCCCAGTGATAATTCTCAAAAATAAGATAACAGAATGTGTGATCCTTGCAACCCATGCTGTTACACTATGGGCCCATGTCCAGCAGCCCCTCCCTGTCCAGTACCCTGCGCGCCACTATGTTTCCCGGTTTGCCCCCAACCTGTGATGACCGTCCAAGTAACCTGTCCCGTACGCCCCTGTGTAACTTGTTGTCCACCCTCTTGCTCGCCGTGCGATGGTTGCGGAAGCTGCTGATGAAAGATCCTGAAGGTGATCAAGTAGTGTAATGTCAACGTCAACCCTCAGTCCAAGTTGTCGAGGTTGAAATTGTCCATCAAACATGTAGAACATTAGCCTGTTATATAACTTTGTCCGAGAGAGGGTTCTCTGAAATAAATGGACATCAATTTAATTTTGATGAAACCAAAATTCTCTTTCAAAATAATAACTCAACAAAAAAAAACTTTTTTGGAAATGTGTTATATAAAAGAAAATGTTAATAATATCAATAAGAAAACTGATATTGATGGATTAAGTAATATTTATAGTTATATACTTTCCATGGAAATGCTTCAAGTCCGACCAAATACTTTTTATGAGTATATTACTTGATCCATGTTGGTATTGGTTTTCTTCTTGTTTTTTATATTAATTTTATGATTCAACATCAAAATTGAAGTCAGTAAGTTCATTGACTAATTCATGTCTTCTGCTTTTGAATATCGTTATCTTTTATAACCTTGTCAAATGTAAGCTTATTCAGTTAATCTCATAGAAATTGCCATTTTATATGTTCCATTGTAGCATCCTGATGAAGGACCGCATTTGGTCCGAAATATAGATGTGTTGAGTGACGATTGGTTACTTCAATCTGCCCACATAGCCGAGTACCCGAAATAATTTAATCATAAATTGAAAAAACGGCGAAATTATTTCTATTTATATATATATTATATATATATATATATATATATATATGAATATATATATGAATGATATATATATATATATATATATATATTTATCATTCAGGTTATTTTCGGCAGTGTTTTAAAAATATAAATTTTTTCGTCTGAACGTACGGCAGCTGTAGAACGCCACTCGCGAATGCTGTGATTTCTTTATATGGAGAGCATAAATGCAAAACCGCACATTTGGCATTTTCCCAAAAAGTGAGTTAAGGAAAGATTATTATTCCATTCTGCACCTTCAGTTTCATAAGTAGATATTTGAAAGCCTTTATTCGTAATTATCTAGCCCCACATGCAAAAGCAGACATTTGTGTGAGCTTCTTAGGTCCAAAAGCAGACATTTATTTTTTGGCTAATCAGAGTAAAGCTTTACTAGTCACGTATCCTAGAAGCAGCGCGACATAATTCTTTTTTATAAATGTGATGCAATAAAATATATGAAATATTATTTAAAAAGAAAAGCTCAAAATCTACTTAAATAAAAAGCGTATCTGCTTCATTAGCTTAGCACTATGGGAGAAATAAGGCGGCTGATTAACATATAAATTTTTTCAAGTGTGCTTTTGAATTAGAAACTTTTCATGAGTAAGATCATCTCGACCCTGAAGAGAAGCTAATTTCTGATAATGTCGATGATGTTTTAAGAATTCAATTTTGTTTCATGAAAGCATTACCTCTGAGATTCTTTTTTGTTTTATTACAAAGCCTTATTGTTGTCAGCAAAGTTTTTCTTTCATATTATATACTTCGAAATATTAAAAAACTTTTTTCAACTTTATTTCGACAGAAAATTCATACAAAATCAGATGCAAAAGCAGATATTTGCTAATCTCAGGTGCAAAACCAGACATGGTCTATGTTTTTAGCAAAATATCTTTATACTGACAGGCTATAGTTTTATGAGTGATACAATAATAGTTCCTATCACCATTCTGAATATTTTGGTCAAAACTGGAGGTTTGTTACCTCAAAACTATGATTTTGGCAGGTTCTTCTCAAAACGGCTTATACATCAAATGTCTGGTTCTACATTTATACGCTTCATATTGAAGTGTCATTCTATGGCCTCCTGAGATTCCCGACTTAACCCCATTGGACACTTTTTCATAAGAATATTTGAAATCTAAAGTGTATATCGCCCATCCGTAAAATATTGAAGACATTAAGAAAGTAGAGTAAGAAATAGACATCTTCAATATATTGCATAAAAGGTAAGGAAAAAACCTCAAATTTTTAATTGAAAGATATCGACTGTGTGTGGAAGTAAATGCGGGTCATCTGAACACTTAATTCAACTTTTGATTAAAAAATAAAATTAATATCAGTTGTTTAATTAACCACGGTTCCTTTGATATAAAGAAATCGTGTGGCATTCCAAAACTGCCTTAGATTTTGACGAAAATAGCTATATTTTTATAAAACTGCCAGAGGTAACCTCAATAACGTATATCTATTTGAAATCGACATAAAGAGCTCTACCGATAAGGAAAATGAAATACAGGGTATACCTTTAAAAAAAACAGATCACATAAATTTTCAAGTTTACAATGTTTTAATGCACTTCCTAGTACTGAATTCTGAATGCCCATAAAAAAAACTACACATTTGCCCATTCAAATCAACTGAGATGGCTACTAAAAAATATAAACAATCACCCTGTACTACATAAATCATGCCGTTCGAATAGAACATAAGGGGTTGGGAGGAAGGGGAGAGGTGTGCATATTGGGATGTTATGGGACACTTTCCTCTGGAAAAAAACTAATTAACTCAATTATCATAATCGATTACCCAGTTAAATCTAATTCATCATAATAGATTCCCAAATTATTTCGAATTATCCACCTAACTATCATAATTAATTACCAAAATTATTAATAAACCTGACTATCATAATCAATTACTCAAAACTCAAAAAATCCTTATTATCATAATTGATTACCCAATTAACAACAATATCCTATCATCACATCGTCAATAGAGTTGATATTATATGACACAAATATCTTTACCAATTATTGCAAATTTATAACAATATTAGGTGCATCTTCATTACGTTATAGGAAAAATAATTTGTTTTTTCATAATCGTTGAATATTATATAGAAAATGAGAAAAAGTCAAAAAAACTTGCAGTAGAATAATAAATATTATTTTGGATGAAACTGATAAAATATGAATAGAAAAAGTAGATAACGAATAAATATATTAAAACTATATGAATGAGTGAATGAATAAAATAAAGTTAACATTAATTTTAACGAATACTCCACAAATTATTCACATTTTGTAATGCAGTTGTCTGCGTCGATCTTTTTGTGCAGTAAAATGGTCAATAACGAGGTCGAAGAATTTTTCATCTTCTGTCTTTTCGATTATCATTTTTTTTTTTCAATAAAAATCAATGATGAATTTTCTTGACAAGAAGTTTAGATTGAGATATGGTGTTTCTGGAAAAATAATTCATTCGTTTCAGAGCTAAAAAAGACTTTTTTAAATGGTATAATTAATTATGAAAGAAGAATAATTTCCCTACCTCTTCTGCACCAAACTATTCATTTTCGGACAAGGACTCTTGTCATTTTTTCCGAAAATTTTATCCTCCTTCCCATCATAAATTATGTATCTCTATATTTACGAAATTCAGTACATCTGGACCTCTACATAAAGCTTCAATTTCTCTAACCTGATTTTTGGCCATTTTGCTCACGTAATTCAAACAACACATTGAGACGTATCTAATTCACATAATCATTTCTTGATTCTCCTGCCGCGATAGAAAGCAAACCAAGTCTAAAAATCAAGTTGATTCTTTGAGGACCCAAACCATCCTACGTAGGTCCCGTACGTAGATCCGACAAACTGCTAGTCCAGCCATTCACTTACAATTTTAACTATCAGTTCCAACTGAACACTTAAATCTGTCAGTTGAAACTGAACGTGTGACACTGTACAGTTTAACTGAAAAATAAGATTGGCATGGATGATGGTTTGATGTCTTTGTAGATATCTGTCCGTGTAAGTAGGCTTTCGGACGGAGAGGTATGTCTTTGTCATATAGTTTAGGTTATCCATGAAATCTGGAAAGCGAGCTCATTTCAGCGAGAACATCTCCTAAAAGAAGAACTGAAGATACCAGACACTCGAACTGGGGAAACCTCGAGAATAAATTCGCGGCGGTGGCCGAAACCAATTCAGTGTGAATTGGATTCACATTCGAAGTACTTCTCCCTCTTACTTGGTTGTTCTTGTTTCATTGTGTGAATTGAGCTCTTTCGTTGGTCTTTCCGACAGGAATTTTGAGTATACCTTTATTTGATTGTTGCCATATTCTATCATTCTTTGAAATATTTTCTCTGCCTGCTCAAGTACTATTTCCTCCATAGTTATAATTTTACGTTTTTCTCTGATCTGTTCGTTGCTCTTATACACCAAATGCTGGGTATGAGTAGGTACTGTTTTTATTATTCGGATCATATTTTCTAATGATACTTTGCTTCCCCTGTTGAGGAATGGTTATAAAAATCCATGAAGTTTTTTGTTCATTTGCTATTTTCCTCCATTTGTTTATTGAAATTCATCTCTTGATCTAGTATGACCCCGAGATATTTCGCCTGCTTGCTCCATGCAGTTTAAGTGATACCAAATTGGCCGAATAAAAATTTAAAACTAATAGCTTTGAATATTTTCCTTAATTCCTTCCTCTTGAAAATATTCGGGGACTGTCATTTTGAATGGTTGATCAATGAAAAGAGTAGGGGCGGCTGGTTCCGGGGCGAACAAAAGAATACGAAATGCAGTATGGGTACTTCCCCATTAAAAATTTGCCTTAATTTGTCATAGTTTTGTGTTCCAAAAACAAAACGAACTCAATTGATAAATTACAAAAACGGACTTACACTTTACGATTTTTTGCTGGTTATGAAATCTGTTTCAATGAACCAAAGATGGAAACAAACTTATTCTTGGGAGGATTCAGGACTCTGGCGAACCAAAACATTAAATCTCAGGATGCAACATACATAATCGAAAAATCTGACCTTTTTCACTCACTTCACACTCACTGAATCCACGCGGCAATCCTTCTCTTCACCATAGTTCCGTACAGCTGTAACTGGGTACACACTTCTGCTTGGGTTCGCGATATTTCGACGAGTTCGTGACTCTAAATACGAAATTCTACTTGCGAACTAACACTTTAACCTAGTATGTACTTTACTATTCCTTGAATATATAATTATACTATCTCCAGGCCCGGTTTGGCCAGGTCGGCGGGTCGGCGATCGCCGGGGGCCTTCGACTCAAGGGGCCCCAGAAGCAGAAAAAATATGTAAAAAAATTGTTTGAATATTAAAGATATATTATTAATAGAAGTTGACAAATTTTCGAATCAGTTCAAAAATACTAAAATTGAACGACCACAGTTGAAAAAGCAGAAGAAGATTTGGAAGATTTTGAACTCGATTTGGCTCCTGAATCCATACAAGAAAATTTTCATGGTTTCTACAATGACATTGAATAATGTTTCGAGTGTTTATCATGCGCCTTTCGCCTTGTCAGTGCCTTTTTAACTGTCTTGGATAAGGTTTGTTCACTAACTTATATGTAGCTTATAAATTCATCCTAGCTATATCCTGTATATATATATTGTCTCAAATGAAAACGTGTTTTCTAAGCTAAGAATAATCAAGAATAGTCTCAGGTCTAGTTGAGGCCAAAGCGTTATGTCCGGCCTTATTTTTTAAGTGTATACAGCGTGCCAAAAAAAAAAACGTAACTATAATCTGTTCAAACCTAAGCGAGAGCAGTTCGCGCAGCAGTAGGAGAGCCTTCGGATGTTTACTTTCCGTACAGAGTCGAATCGAGGAGATTTCATACAATCGTTCAGATGTAACTGAATAGAAAGGACCCAAATCTGGTGTTTCCTGGAATAACTTTGTCGGAATCTTGCAAGATTCCGACCCAGATCTCTAAAACTCTGGAATAACCTTGTAGCAATCTCGAGCATAGTTCCGAGTATGACCCTGGCAATCTTTGAGGGCGGTCAGAGAGAGCGTTGTTATGACCGTTTGACCAATACGAGCTTTATTGTGAGCAAACCAGACGATTCTGTTTATTTACAAAGCTCCTTCTTATATTTGAACAGAGTATAGTCAATAATTCTTGTACGATCAATTTGAAGGAGAATACTCGCACCCGACGATTTTCAATTTCAAAAGCAGTTCATTGTAGACTTTTTTGAATTTCATATTTTATTGTGATGCTTCAAATGAAAGGTAATTTGATTACCTAATCAGTGATGTCATTTACAGTTTGTGATTGGGGAGTACTTCAATTAGAGCATTATTATTTTACCAATCATTAATGAGGAAAATCTACGAATCCATGAATTTGTAATTTCGAAAGCAGTCCTATACTTCTTTGAATTTGAAATCTCTCACCCATTTCGCTCATTATCCCTCTACTCTTTTGTCTTGAAAAAAAAAACAAATCTCAATCCATGTAAAAAACAGTACGTGGGTGTGGAGCGTGTAGGTGAAATCATTTTGAATTCTTTCAAACCACGTTATTTGAACTCAAAACCATTTTGAATCACGGTAGCTGCCGTGAGAGAACCCATAGTTGATATTATTGTGATATTTTTTCCTGGAGGGAGCTTCAAAATCAGCATCTAGCCGAGGGCCTCCAGTCAAGCCAGACCGGGACTGACTATCTCCGCTTGAGACCTACCATTTGACCCGTCTATTCCCTGAATAGAACAACAAATCACGTCTTCGTTTAATACATAACACTATTACCTATTACTCAATAAATTTACAAGTCACCGTGTGAGACTTGAATTCTTACTGTGAAATTATCTATTTCACACATAAAAACCAAGCAAGCCGAACTTCGATGTCACTACTCGTGAGTATGTCGAAAAACTTTTCTGTTCTTTCTCCGAACTGACTAATTTCGATCATTCTGAAACCAAACTCAAATTTTCCCTTCACTTTTTGAGCGGTTCCTTATCCCCAAAATTGTATCCTTCCAGGGAGAATATTAGTTCTACCTTCATATTGACCACTTTTCACTTCTATGGGCGTTTCCTATCCACAAGTCAAATCTCTGCCTTTTTGTTCTGCTTAATGTCACGATCTCATCTCGAACCTGCAAACTGTCCATCATTACCCTACTTGCTTTTAACTATGCTGAATATGTATCCCAAAAGTATTTCCACGTGTTCGACCTCTTGGCACCGAACCTTCAATAACCTAACACCATGAGGTTCTTGTCAACGCGAGTGGTCTGACTTTCGTCCGTCTTATCAGTCGAAACTTTCCATAAATTTCTCATACACATTGAACGCAACATCAGGATCTGGAGCGTGGCTCAGATTTCAGGAGCCTAGTCCCATTCTCAGAGACTGGGAGAGAAAATCTTAAAAAAACTTCTTCGCACACCACGACAAGGTAATGACCAATCTTGCGAGTATTCACCTATACCTACATCTGTTGAATTATTCAATCTAAAAATTGTGATCCATCAGAATGAATCACCAGAGAAGCCTGAGCCTATGCATACGATAATTGTTTTTCATGTTTCAGGTTGTGGCTAAATATAAAGTCTCATACAACTATCCACCCTTGGATTATCATATACATCCCATGTTTACACCAAATGGACCTCTCAGATTCAAGTTTGAAAGAAGAACATTCAACGCTTAAAACTGGAACTGTGATACAATACTTTTTTTTAGTACCTTGAAAATACCAAGACTTGAATAAAAAGAAATTTTGTATCTAACTTGTAACGAAAACACCTAGGTACACATTAATAGGTATAGAGACTGCTATAATGGAGACATATTTCTTCTTATCATTGTATTGTAAATTGACACCGTTTTTCAGCATTGATGAATCCGAAACATTGAGAATATTGAAAATATTCTGCTGGTTGCTGACGTAGTGCGCCCAGTGCAGTACTTAACCTGAGTATTATATTCTGCAATTATAATAATAAGAAGAATAGATTAGGATCTCGGATCGGGACCTGAGTTCAAAACGTAGCTGAAGATGAAAAATGTAAAGAACATGTCAAACAGTTCCATGAAAATATGTCCACAATAAAAATCTCACCAATTTTTAATTCTTTTATAAAAACATTGTATTTCACCATAATCAGTTCCTTGTACTGTTGGTACAATTGTACGTGAAACATTGTCGAAAATTCAATTTTGTTTTATTACAACGTTGAAAAAGTTCTTCAGATCCAAGTAGTTACCGCCCTATTAGTTTATAGTCTTCCTTTCAAAATTTAGACCGATTGATTCTATTTGGAATTGAATCAACTGTAGAAGAATCTTAACGAAATTGTCAGTGGAGTTTTAGAAAGAATAGAGATTTTTGAAACATAGATCTACTCAAAATAGTAATAGTAGAATTCCTAATAGTAAATAGGTTGGAGAAATGATTTTATCACTGAGATGGCAGATATACCAGTTTCAGCCTTGTTTGGAATCATCAGTATTTTATACACCTCAGGGACAAAATTTCATAAAAACTTCGATATTTAAAGCAATTAGGTGTGATGTACTGAGTAGAAATTACAAAGCAGTGACATCCAATTACGTCAAAATGAAGTTCCACATCTCCAATCACATGCATGCGATTCATTTTGACACAAATTATGGGTGTTCAAAGTTACCGCACGATCGGGGTTACTTCGAAGGACTATGATGACACCAAGCGATTTCAATTCAACCTCCCTGAGATAGATTCTCTGAACACCTCGATACTGAAAAAAAAAAACATTTTAAATTAAAAATTTGCAACAGAAATGCATAATATATTAAAAATAATTTTTTTCCAAAACAGTATCTGGCATTCATTATCACAAAAAATGAATGAAAAAACAGAAGTTCACCTGAAAAATAGAGTAGGTGAAAACTGTGCTAAACTAATATTTTGTAACAATGGAAAAGAAATGGGTATCAGAAGCAATAAATAGAACTGAACCTACCTTCTCACATATGGGCGAAGATGATTTCAAAACAAAAAGGCTCCTTCCTCTTCTGCCTTCCTGGAAGCCTTGCAGAGCTGTGAATAATTCGATGATGGGTATAATTCCCTCCTCTGGTTCTTGTTGCCAAAAGTACTCAAGCAAAGATTTTTTTCAATTTACTTCTTCTTCTTAGGGTGCCATGCTCTTATAGAGGGTTGGCTAAATTTTCGGCAAATCTTTCTCGATCTTGTGTCATCTTTATCAATTTACTTCACCGGGAGCTTTCTGTAAGATGTATTTTCTGCACCATGTTTTCTTTTGTAAGAGCGGAAAATTTTCTACAAGAAAAACCCGACTTAGTTCAATATCTTGAGCTTCATTGAACACGTTCAAAGTAATTCCGGAAACGATGACTAAGAACATTGTTCTTCTGAAATTTCTTTGCTATACTGTTCCTAGGATAATCTATCGTTGTAGAAAATATATTTTGGGTGTATGTAGGGCAAATACAAGTTTGTCGACCATACCGAACGTGAATTTTTTAGGTTCGAAAAAACATGTCAGGATTGCTTACTCTCTAAACTTCATTCAGCCCGAAAACGTCCATTGCTGAACATAGGCCTCTCCAAGGTATTTCCATCTTTCTCTGTTCCGAGCGATCGCCATCCAATTGGTGGATTCTTTTCAGGTCATCGGTCCATCTGGTCGGAGGTCGGGCCCGGCTTCGCTTATCTGCTGCCTCAATTTTCGTGGCAATGCTTTGTTTCAGGGTTAAAGTCTCTGCACCGCATGTGAGTACGGGTAGAACAAACTTGTTATGAGCCTCTATTTTTAGTTTGATCGGAATATCGCTCGTGAAGACATCATGAAGTTTGCCATATACTGGCCATTCCAAGGTTATTTTTCTGAGCAGATCTGCTGCTTGGTTATCTCTATCAATTCTCACTTTATATCCAGATATATGTAGCTATGCACTATCTGTACCAGATTGTTGTCCACACTTAATAGCTTATTGGGGACTAGATTGGTCATCATTTTTGTTTTTTCGAAATTTATCCTCAGTCAGTTTATTGTATTGCATTTTTAAGTTCTTGAATCATAATATCCGCTTCTCTTAGATTGTCATAGATGAGCACGATATCGTCGGCGAATCTGAGGTGGCTGAGTCTTTCCCCATCGATACTGATACCCTGTTTTCCCATTCTAAGTATCATCTTGCCTTACGCCTCTTTCTATTTTGATGTTCTTTGTCTGTGAGTGTAGGTTGATTGTTGTTGTGGCGTTGTGGTATATATTTTTGATGATATTTGTGTATTGATGGTCGATTCGGCATTCATAAAGCTTTCATAAAGGCTGTTAATTCTACCGTATCAAATGCCTTATGGAAATCAATAAATGTCACGACTAAAGGTCTGTTGTATTCAATAGTCTCTTCGATAAGGGTTTTCAAGCATTACAGGTGGTCGTTGGTGCCATAACGAACTCGAAATCCATCCTGTTCTCTGGGTTGGTAGAGCTCCAATTTTGATTCTAGTCTATTTGTAAGAATTCTGGTGTACAGCTTGTAGATATGGTTAAGCAAACTAATCGGCCTGTAGTTTTCTAGACTTGCCTTGTCTCCTTTTTTATAGAGCAATATCGTGAGTCGTTCCATGAGGTTGGGATTTTCCGGTTATGAAGGCAAAGAATGAAAAGTTCTGGGATCTTTTTTATTAAAATTGGCCCTCCCAGCTTTATAGCCTCCGTTTCTACCTCATCCTGTCCAGGAGCCCTGTTATTTTTCATTTTTTGAAGGGCGTGGTATAATTCATCACGGGATATATCGGGTATTTCTTCGGTGCCTTGGTTTTTGTGTTTTCTGTAGTGATTCTTCTCTTGTCTGACAGCAGGGCTCTGTGCTGGGACCACTACTATTCCTTCTTTTTATAAACGATTTACCTGTTCATATAAATCCTGATATTTTGGTCATATTTGTAGATGATACATCTGTAGCGGTCTCACCTCAGTGTTTTGGGGAATTGTCAAAAATTTGTAACTCCCTGTTATTGAGTTTTTTTAGATTGGTGCAAGTCGAACAATTCAATTTTAAATTTGGAGACAACCCAATGTATCCATTTAAATAATAAAAATGTCGATCGATAGGAATCGTTTAGTCATAAGATGCATGAATCATCAGATTATGTGAAAAGAATCAGTCAAATTCTTGGGGGTTCATTTGGATAGGCTATTCAAGTGGACTTAGCATGTTGAACATGTTTGCAAAATATTGGCTAGTTCATATCATGCTATCAGTAGACTTGAAGGAGCATTACCCATTCAATCAATAAAAGAGATCTACTATAGTTCAGTTTACAGCTTTTTGAATTATAATGTGATAATATGGGGTATGATGTTCAATTTGAAGCAACGTGATTCATGTAGACAATATTTCAAATCAAACGAAATATCGACACTTCCTTGTCTATATATTTTTCGTTGTTTAATTCATATGAGGGAAAATGTAGACTCTATGCCAAAATTATCTAGCTTTCACAATTATACTACTAGGAATATTGACACTTTATTCATTCCATCACATTCTACTGCAAAGTTTAAATCAGGACCTACATATAGATCGATAACTTTGTATAACCACCTACCAAAAAGTGTTAAATCTTTGAATAAAATGAGGTTCAAAAACTATTGTGAAACGTTATTTAATAGCTAAGAGTTATTATAGTATTGAAGAATATTTGGAAAATGAGGATTTCGTTGGATGTTTATTGTGTTTAGTTTTTTGTTTTCTTAACAATTGCTGTAATTTTTTTATTCTGGTGAACATCTGACTTGTCTCAAACATTTGTAAATGTCTAAGGGATTAAATAAATAATTATTATTATCATTATTTGAGACTTATAAAATTATGTAGATTTGAATTTATATAGCTAGTAGAATCTACTATACTAGTTTATCTCTACCTGTTATTATATTACCTTCATCGTCTTTAAGTTGAAATAT
The DNA here is from genome assembly GCA_038502775.1 of Hippodamia convergens. Taxonomy (NCBI): domain Eukaryota; kingdom Metazoa; phylum Arthropoda; class Insecta; order Coleoptera; family Coccinellidae; genus Hippodamia; species Hippodamia convergens. Next base: position 73,794,840 of record CM076608.1, read on the forward strand.
TTCTTTCCAGCCATTTGTGATTTTTCTTCTCATAACCTTCATACTTTGGTTCTCCTCGATGGTTCGGGGTATTTGTTTATTTTTATATTATCTTATGTCCTTTCGAATAGCTTTCGATATCTCCCTATTCATGACCGTGTGGTTTGGTGTCAACATCGCTAGTCTTATTTCTCCGTTCTTCCATTTTTTTCTTAGTTTCTGGGCTTATTCTCTGCTATTTTTCAGTTTTTGGACAAAATTTGTTTTTTGCTTGTCTGATGGTGTTCACTATTCTATTGCTTAGTTCATTTATGTCGATTGTAGCTGACATGTTCTCAATGTATTGTGTGAATACTGCCTCGTCTGTTGGATGAGCCCATGCCTTTGACTTCTTTTTGATCATTTTGTGTCTTTCCAGGTCGGTAGACATTTCAATAGTAGCCGTCACCAATCTATGACCACTGGATGTTTTAAACCTATTCAAAACCGTCACATCTTTGACTATGGACCGTTTATTAGTAATAAAATAATCTATTTCCTTCCGGGTTCTTCCGTCAGGACTTTTCCATGTCCATCTCCTGTTCGCCTTTTTCTGGAAAAAGCTATTCACCAGGAAAAGGTTATTTTCTAGGAGGAATGTCAATAGTGTCTCTCCTCTTTCATTTCTACCTTGGCTACCATGTGGTAAACCATGAGAATCATTGATTTTTCAATTCACATAGTCGAAAATAAACGTAAATACATTGTTGCAATCGGAATTGGCATGAAAGGCATATCAGTTTATGAGAATTGAAGGCAAGAAAGTTGAGAATTAATAATTGAGAATTGACATCCGAATCTCAAAGAGTTAGCGGAGTTTTAATTAAACGCCGTTTGGAGATAAGAATATTTTTCAAGCCATTAGTCCTTTAATATAAATATTTCTCACACCACGAAAACGCTAAATTAGCAGAGAGGGGTGGTGAGATGGAAAATCTTTGCTGAATTGCGAAGTTGAGTATTTAGTCATGGCAACACCTAATTTAGAGAAGGAGAGAAAAATTCTTGATTTCACGACATACTGATTGGTACTACCAAAAATGTAAGGTTGGAGACCACCCACCAGAGGTGAAAAGCAAATTGGTTTCCTAAGGGAGCATTCAGTAGGCCTGGGTACAACGGTTTCGTGAGGTTTTCCAGGTTGTTCCGAGGAAAGTCGGAGAGAGTGTATCTGGGGTCTCGGGCGGGAAAGACATCCTTAGATAACTCGGGTGACGGTTGCAGTCCGTCGGGAACGTTAAAGTTCTAATTTTGGTAATTGGGAAATATTAGATCGTTTCGAAGAGCGAAACGGAAACGGTTAAAGTCCGTTGAGGGAAAAAAAGGAAAAGTTTTATTTCGTAGTAGATGGAATACTTGGTAGCTTCGAGAAGTGAGAAAACGAAGTAGTAGGTGTTTGTATTAAGGGGAATTTTTCGTGTTGTTCAGTTAGGATTTTCGAGTCGGGAAGCGCGATCGGAAATTAGGGTAGCGGTTCGCGAAACGTGAGTGAAGCGTTTCGGGAGTGATTTATTTCAGAGAACTTGGATTCTATTCCAGCGTGGGAGATCAAAATGTCAGAACTTTTCAATTTTAATTGATGAGGATAGTTTGAGTCCAAAAGTCTTGCCATCTCTCACCTCTTATCAACTCACAGCTTATTTTCTTAGTATTATCTTATTTTGGATTTTGGGTAATTAGGTAACCCAGGGAATAGGGAACTTATATATTCTTTATGAACTTTTATTAGATAGTCTGAGGTACAGGGTGATTCACTTATCTTGGTTACCCCAATTTTCTCGAAAACGTACGAATATTTTCCCATTCTGTGAATGGCGTTTTGAACAACTCAATGTCGACTTGAGATGCCCATGAAAATCTGCGGAGAAAATAAAGACGCCAGGCGTCGTGGCTCTATCAAAAATTTTTTCTCCAGGGACATACCTCTTTTAACATGTCATTCGAAAGAAAATTTCATTCAGAATTTTCTTTTTCGAATACAATTTTTATCCACTTCTAACGGTCAGCGATCTGCAGCGTGTTTTATGTTTATTCTTTTCCATTTATTTCTTCCTGTATTGTGGTAGTATGCCTTTATTTGGAGACATAGATATGATTTTTCGCCTTGAATACAAGAAGGCTAGTTATCTAAACAATATGCCTCTTCAAATAAGATCTAATATGTGGATATAGCAAGATGGGGTTCCATATCACAACGCTGCCATTGTGAAGCGATATTGAGATCAAGAATTCGAAAATAAATAGTTACGTGAAAAATCACGTATTGCACTGAATATACCAGGTGCATGTTCGGTTCTTAGCGGAGTGAGTACTGACCACGACTTCTTCAGTTGTAAGATTGCGGATGTCAATGCTATAATTGATATAATTAGATTTCTAACGAGGAAATTGAATATACCACGAAGTGGGGGAGGGTGGATATATTCAACGAATATTCCACATACCGTAAAAACGGATTTCAAAGGGGAAAAGATGAAGTGAGACCCACTACTGCTGGACTGATATTTAGTCAGGATGCTTTATATTTTTTAGATTATTATCCAATTCTTTTGGGAACACCAGTTCGATAGGACAGTATCTTGACCAGGTATTCAGCAACAAGAAAGCAGACCTCCGGTGCCCAGAAAGGGGTAGAAGATACAACCCTCTTCGCTTTGTGAAAAGGACCACAGTGGAAAAATTTAATAAAGAACTTTTCTTCCTCCTTTCCTATGGAGATTGCATTTTATTCAATCTAGAAACATGGAGAACTCACCGAACCATTCACTGTTGGGTAAACAATTAACAGTGCTGTGCCTAAGGTGGCGTTGGGACACAGTAACAAAGCCTACACAGAAGACACCCATCATTCCAACTCGCACAAGCTTTAAGTAGCTTATGAGGGGTTTCACAGAAACCCAGAATGCATAGAAATACATACATACATACATACATTTGGTGCAAATGTTCAACTTCCATTTCTGTACCTAAATATATCTGACTGTATTGAGATTTTCGATTTTTAATCAAACCTAAAAATTGGGGCAGATCGAAAGTAGAAAGGTAGGTTTTCCAGTGTTTAGTTATTTTCCTTCTTTTTATTTGGTGCACGTTTTTTATAATGAAATAGGGATGATATAACTTATGTATGAATCATAATCCCTGAGTTGCAGGAACGTCCATTAAATTTAATGCTGCCTCAATTCTCCATTAAACGGAGTATCCATGGCTACCGTCTAGGATATTCCGTTTAAGGGAGAATTAAGGCGGCATAAAATTTTAATGGACGTTCCTGCAACTCAGTGAATGTCTAGATGACCTAGACATGATTTTGTTTCCTAAAATGACGGAGGCTGTGTAACAAATTATTTCAATATTATTATATTCATTAAATATTTATATCTTATAACAAACAACATTTTTTGAATATATGATATGTTCTATATACCGGTCATTATGATCCATACATAAGTTATATCATTCCTCTATTTCATTATAAGTTACTTTGGTCAAAATATAAGAGTCTACTTGGGCACATGCGTTTCCTATCTTTATTTTCGAATGGTCCAAGTTATTAGAATCAGTTTGGTATGCCATATTTTTCAGGGTACCCCTCAGAAAGTAATCCATGAGCGTTAGGTCTGGCGATATCTGATGGGTCGGTTCCTATCCATTTATTTTCGAATATGATCTAAACATCTCTTCAAAACGGCAGCGTTGTGATGGAGCCCCATCTTGCTGTAGTCACATATTCCATCTTATTTGACGAGGCACATTGACTAGAAAACTAGCCTCCTTGAATTCAATGCACAAAATCATATCTATGTCTCCAAATAAAGGCATACTACCACAATACAGAAAAAAATAAATGAAATAGAATTAACACAAATCACGCTGCAGATCGCTGATGGTTAGAAATGGATAAAATTTGTATTCGAAAAAAAAATCTGAATGATATTATCTTTCAGAAGTAATGTTAACGACCTAATCGATGATTGATGAATTAGTTTGGATAGGTTTGAAGGCCTCAAACAAGAAAAACCACTTGTGTACAAAGCCGACATCAGTTGATGTCTGTTCCTTGCCTAGGAAATATTATGTTCCGTCTGACTTTACGTGATTATCATTGTTTGTATGAATACCGTTTGACAAAGAGAACCACATAGTACCTGCCCTGAGGATGTTTATATAATAAACGAAACGTCGGCTTTGTACACAAGTGGTTTTTTCTTGTTTGAGGCCTTCAAACCTATCCAAACTAATTCATCGATATTATCTTTCGAATGACATGATATAAAAGGTATGTCCCTGGAGAAAAAATTTTTGATAGTGCCGCGACGCCTGGCGTCTTTATTTATTCCGCAGATTTTTATGCGCATCTCAAGTCGACATTGACCTGTTCAAAACGCCATTCACAGAATGAAAAAATATTCGTACATTTTCGAGAAAATAGGGGTTAACAAGATAAGTGAATCACCCTGTACAGACGTAGGAATTAATTGATTATTTTATTATTTTTTTTGTTGGTATTTTGGAAAATAGATTTTTTTCAAGTTACTCCATTGGTTTCAATTATCCTAAAAAATGAGAACTCTCTACGAGAAATATAACACTAAGACCTTCTTAATTCTGCAGAATGCCGTACCCATCCTCTTTCCGAGGTGGAGAGAGCCTAATTTTTGTTGTTAGGTTGACGTGAAGCCGCTCTCGGCATCAACCCCCTTAACACCTAGACAACCCCTTGTGAATAAAGTCACTTTGCATACAAAAAGGACAAAGATCATATAGGGGTGTCTATTACAACCAAACTTTCCAAGTGCTCTCGAATGAAAGGTTCATCGAGATGGAACATGAACTAGAAAACATAAAATGGGATGTGGTCGGAATGAGTGAAACTAGAAGACATGGAGAAGGCTTTGAAACTTCAAAATCGGGCCATATATTCTACTATAATGGTGGTAATGACTCCATCGGTGGAGTAGGATTTCCAATAAATAGGAGACTATTCAGATACTTGCTTGCCACAAGAGCTATTTCAACAAGAGTAATACTCATAATTTTACGCCTAAACTCTAGATACACATTAAAAATAATTCAAGTGTATGCACCAATATCAACGCATTCCGATGAAGAAGTAGACATATTCTACGAGGACTTATTGTCCGCTATTCAGGAAGATCCTGCCCACTTCACTGTCATTTGTGGCGACTTGAATGGTAAAGTGGGAGTCAAAGACCATCCTTCAGAAACAGCACTCTCTAAACTTATTTTCATATAAATGCTGCCATGCCATTCTTGAAGGTGTTACGATTTAAGTGGTGAACACCATATGTGGCTAAACCTAATGGTTGTTTCACTACAAGTTGATATGACAAAATTTATTTTTTGTTCAAAGTAGCCACGCGACGCGGTCCTAAGTTACTATCTCCTCTTACTGGTATTAGAAAATATGCTATCCGATCATGATAGTATTCATTTCGAAAGTTTGAATAATGCTTTTCCACAAGGTTCAGTGTTAGCACCTCTTCTCCTTAAATCTATATTTGTGTGATATTCCAACTACTTATCTTCCGACTGCTACAGAATAAAGCTGTTAGAAGTAACATAGAATTCAACCATAAAATGTCAGTAAGATTATTATTAACCAAGCAATAATAAAGCTTTGATAGCAAACTCGTTCATTTCCTCTATTTCAGTATCGTAATGTTTTCATAACAGTACTAAAAGGAGTGCTGTAATGAACTCGAACTCATTACAGCATAATTTTCAATAACATTTCTCGTTTTGTTGTTGACAATACTGGCTGCCGATCCTATTAATTTTCAAACAAAGTCAATTCAAATTCCCTAATCTGTTAAAATTCGTAAGTCACAACAACTGCCAAGATACAATACAAAACTCACTAGTACGTAGAATCTGAATTTTTTTATCTGAATTCACAAATTTCACATAAGTTGACTGAAATAGATATCCTCTAAAACTCGGGGTAGGTAAAGCATTTTCAACACCCATGCGTTCGAAAACTCATTCTTTCGCAGCTCGTTTTCGAATTTCGCGATCGTGTTGGAATAGAAGCCCATTCTGCAACTTTTTTTAGAATACACTACCACCTGGTTACTTTCAATTCGAGAAATAAATTGAAAAGTCAATCGATAGGAAAATAGTTATTTATTACTCTTACCCTGAGTTGCAGGAACGTCCATTAAATTCAATGCTGCCTCAATTCTCCATTTAAACGCAGTATCCATGGCTACCGTCTATGGATATTCCGTTTAAGGGAGAATTAAGGCGGCATTAAATTTTAATGGACGTTCCTGCAACTCAGTGTAAGGTAAGGGATGTAAGTTACATTCACCAGCTGAGGACGAGTTTGCGCCCTAGCAATAGCGAGGGCTGGCAAAGAAGGTCTAGGCTGGTCTGGCTGGTTAATGTACTTACATCCCATTATATTATATAACATTTTTCCCCTTGCTGTATTTTATGTTTACAAGAAAATGCTGGATATATTTTCGGATTTTAGTTATTATTACATTCGATAGCAATCTCAATGAATTATAGTATCCGCGGCAGCCGTGATCCGTTGCTAGAGCAACATAAGCAGTTTTTACTTCATCAAGAACGTCAGCTTGAGAATTCGTAGAGAAAAGTGTGAAGAAGTCGAATTGTTTGATTTTGCGTGGACAAAATGGATATTTCAGATATGGAAGAATCATCGAATATTGCTTGATTTTCTCTATAACCGAAAAAGTCGAAAAAAAGGTATGCTCTCTCTCTTTCTCCAGTCGCTCAATCATGGCTGATCATAGATAAATAATGCCGATGATCGTGATTTCCCCCTATATGCTTGACTACCTGCTTCCATTTTGTTCGGTCCTCTGCGTCCCGAAAGGCTTGACAGAATGAGCGGGCCTTGTTTTGCTGCACTTGATCGGTCCACCTAGACGGCGATCTATCTCTTGCTCTCAAATTATCCTCACCTCGGCGAGCTATATGACCAAAAAACTGCAGAAATCCGTTGCAAGCAGATTGATAACAATCTGGTTTTTATTTTCAGATGTTTTAATATGGAAATGTAAGTGCGATGCGCTGTCCAAGGTATTCGGAGCTTTCGCCTCCAGCACCACATTTCGATGCATCAATTTTTTGACGTTCAGAAGAACGAAGAGTCCAAGTTTCAGCCCGTATGAAAAGATGGAGAAGACGAGAGCTTTAACAAGCTTCATTTTTATATTTTTGGAAATCGAGCGGTCATTCCATATTTTGGTTAGCCGACCCATGGCGCTCTTTGCCATGTTTATACGCCTTCGAACCTCTGTTTCGTAGTTTCCGTTGCTCGTTATGGTAGAGCCTAAGTAGTTGAAACTGTCTACCAGGTCATATTGGTTTAGAAGGTTGGTCAACTGAAAAGTTTTGAATCTATCGACTATCATTATCTTGGTTTTTTTAAATTAATTTTTAAGCCGACTTTGTTGCTCTCATGTTCCACTCGTCTGAGAAGTTCTGCCATTTCTTCTTCTGTCGCTGCTATTAGGGTGGTATCGTTGGTAATTTTTTCCCAGCTATTGTTATGCCTCCAGGCCATCCATCCAAAGATCTTCTCATCACGAATTCACCATATATGTTGAAAAGGTCAGGTGACAGTACACAGCCCTGCCTGACACCTCTCTCCGTTCTAAATTGGTTTGAGCACTTTTGGTTCAAACGAACAGTAGTGAACTTGTCATTCGCGATATTTTTCTGATGATATAACGAACAAAACTCAAACATTGAAGGTACAGTTATTATTCTCGAAAAATAGAGAAATATTCCTGAATTATATTGAAAAAACATAAAAGGTTTACAGTAATTCGATTCGACATATCGTTAAATCACACCCTGTGCTACTACACAGCCCAAGCTTCTCGGCATTTCTCTTTGAACGTCGCCACATGATCGTTTTATTGGGGGCTCGGCGGCTTATTTGACGTGTTGTTCTTCAGGCGGCTTATCTGTTATTGCAGAAATCATTGTCAATTCTCCAATCATCACATTTATATGAAGAAGGGAAAAATATTAATAATAATAATAACAGCTCTTTATTGCATTTGCAACCGGCCATCGACCATGGGTCCTTCAGCCTAAAAATATTATAAAGTCTTTTTAATTCCATTCTAGTAGTGGGAGAAACAAGTGTAACAAGTGTTTGAATACGAAACCACGTTGAGAGTTTATTTACATTCAGAGACAAAGTTTTCAATTTTCTGACTTTTTTAGTGCTTTTAGATTTAGGATTACAATTTTATTGAAGTTTAGTTCTAGAATTAATTGCGTAGCTTATTTATGCGTTAAGAAATATCTCTCGTATATTTTTCATTATTCATTCATTTCAATATCAAAAAAAAAAGAGTTATTGAATGCACAAATTAGAAATGGCAGTTTGAATATCTTATAATTTTTCAGATATCAGAAAAAACGTCAGAGCGGAAAAAGGTATATTTGAAAACCACAGAGAGAAAAAAAATGCTCTTTTAATAAGCCAATGCCTGAGTCACATTGAATTATTCAACACAGTGGAGTATCAGGCTTCGAATGGGGCTAATTTTATTCTATTGAACTTGCCGATTCGTTATCTTTTTCTGATGATATTGTAACACCAATACCCCAGAATCAGTGTGGCTTCAGGAGAGGATTCAGTACAGCGACTGCTCTGACAGCGGTGGTCAGTGAGGTGATCGAGGCACGTGATAGAGGTCTATCTAGTGTTTTAATTCTGCTCGATTACTCCAGGGCCTTCGACTAAGTGGATCACACCCTGCTTGTTTCTTAATTGAAATAATACGGCTTTGACTCTCATGCGTGTATGCTGATGAATTCTTATATTCGTGGTAGATCCCAGGTTATTTATAATGATGGTAAATATTCCGCCCATTAATACTCTTACTGGTGTTCCACAGGGATATATTTTAGGTCCGTTACTTTTTATTATTTACACTGCAGACATACTTAAATCAGCTAATTTCTGTAGTTTTGGAGACTGTCAATAGGAGCATGAGTGCTGAACTCTCCAATATAGCTCTAGTATCAAAACAGCATATATGTATTTTTTTTTTCAATAAAGGCGTTAATAATAATAATAATAATAATAAACATAAATCGCAGAGGCTAAAGCCTACACGCAAAAAACTAAAACAATGCTTTTCGGGGCTCTCTCAAAACATCGCCAATGATCGTTTATTGGGCTTAAGATAATCAAGAATTATCTTAGGAATTCAATGTCGCAAACTCGTCTATCAGACTTTTAAGCCTACTCCAGCTTCGAACAAGAAGCTTTCACATCGACATGTTGATAAATATGTTTGAACAAAAAAATATTAATGAATTTTTGTTAAATGATTTTTCAAGTTCTTTATCACATTGATTTATTCCTAGTTATTTTTATATCAGAATCTATATCAGCACCCCAGAGGTAAAGTGTGTTAAGTCATAATATCAAAAGTAGACAAAACAGAGATTTTTCAGTTCCATGATTGTTTCAAAGAATGTTTACTGCCATTATTTGGTGACTTGATATACCCAGGCAGTCAAAAATGTATTTCACTAGCTAGAATTTACTAATGTGAATCCAATATTGTACATAGTTCGTGTCTGGAAAAATGTGACTTAACACACTTTACCTCTGAGGTGCTGATATTATTTTGTTCAGAAATTCTTGTTATTCAATATTATAATTTATTTTCATCACATTTTCTTTGATATTCCTCTTTAAAAAACGTCAGGGAAAACTTATCATACATAACATAGATCTATGGAGGGGGCCCCCGACTGGAATCTTGCGGGGGGCCCCCAAATTTTGCGCTACGCCACTGTTCTGTGGTTTGAACTCTCTTGTCAGCAGTTTTATTTTGTTATATAAGTCTTTAGGCTCATTTCTGAGTCCATGCCTTCCTATTTCTGCACATATATTCGCTATGTATTTTTCCTTGTCTCTGCTTCATTATATGCAGCGGCATATAAATCCTTCAAGAATTAATGTCGAAGCAAGACGGCTACTGCAGTCTCCAGAAACCCTATTTTTGGCGTATTTCCACGAGAAAAGTGCTTCATTGAAGTCTCCATTAAGCTTATGGTGTGAATAGTCGATGTCCATCCATTTTATAGAGGAAAATATAGATATAGGGTCGGTTTCACAAAACTTTATTCGTACCGTTAAATTAATTGAAGCCACCGCGATTCGTTGAAATTTCAAAACGAATGATTCGATTGGTTCGAATTTACGTAAAGTTTTTTAATCACACAATTAAAGTTTTGTGAAACCGACCCATAGTATCCAAAAACTTTCGAACAGACAAATTGATGGTTATAGACCCAAAAAATGTGTTTAATAGGCAGGATGTGAATAAGTTCATGGCTTGAAGCCCCCTATGATATACATATACTTATTGATGAAGGTCGTAGTGATAATGAGAGTTGCTGCGGGGCGTGCCGTTGTAATGAAAATGAACTGCGCAGTGCCAGATTTACACAACAAGAGGCCCTAGGCCAAATTATTTGTGCGGCCCCCTTCCTACCGGAAGCTCTCCCCAGCGATAAGAAGAGGGATCCGGGGCACTTACTCGGAAACTTTTTAAAACTAGGTATCAGGTGTTTGATTCTAACGCTAATTCAGCACTTTAGACTTTTTAAAATTTCACAGACTTCTTTTACCAGAATGTCACTGGTCTTTTTAAAATTTGATTTATATTATTTTATACATAAAATGCTTCAGAAAGAGCTTTTAGGTCATTACAACAGGTGGTTATATCATGTTGAGTAGAGAAGTCGTACCATGTTAACTATGTTATGTTTGAATATCTTCTACACTTGTTGTTTGTGAAATTAAAAAAATCCTGGCGTTTGCGGCCAACTCTAGTCTGCGGCCTAGTCGGCCTAGTGGTAAATCCGGCACTGACTCTGTGAAATGAAAATGGACAATGTCAAAATAAGTCTGAAAGTCATAAATACAGTCTCCTATTAGACGAATCAACTGATATTTCGGTTTCTAAAATGCTAGGAATATCTGTAAGATATTCGAGTCGATCCTTTAAAAAGATTATTTCGAAATTTCTAGGCTTAGTCGAAATTGAAAATAGTAGTGCAAATGCTATAGTCGATCTAATTATAAAACTTCTGACAGTACTGAAAATGGATAAAAAGAAATTAATTGGAATAGGGACAGACAATGCTTCAGTGATGACAGGGGTCAACAACGGAGTGCATGCATTATTAAAAGAAGCTACTGGAAACGATAACTTGATTTTAGTCGGTTGCGTATGTCATTCGCTACAGTTGGCTTTGTCTCATGCTTCAGAAGAAACTCTGCCGCGTAATATAGAATTTTTAATACGGGAAACCTATAATTGGTTCAGTCATTCCTCCAACAGAAAATATTTATCGAACCATCAACGGCGGCAACGATCCCTTGACTATTCCACAAGAATGCAATACTAGATAGATATCAATCGAACCAGCCGTATTCTGGATCAATGGATGGAGTTGAAATTGCTTTTTGAAGTTGCCAGGCGTAATGAACACTGTTATGAGGCGGAAATGTTATATAATAATAAGTAATAATAATAATAAGTGTTTATTTCCAACAGGTTTACACCCAATTACAGGAAAAAAAATAACAATCAATGAAACATTAACATGATAGTGAATAACAATATAAATAAATACACTCCTAATGCTTACAAAAACCCCTGACGGAAAGAAACGACGATACTCAAGAACGTTTTCCCAATCCAATTAACAAACAACAACATTCCTTCTCAGCCCACCGTTTCTAGGTACACAAGGAATCCGCGACAATATCACACCTATCAGCTATACCATTATATGTACTACACATAAAAAAAACAGGCGAACGTAAGTACAAATTGGAAATTCCCGAACTCAAATAAAACAAATATTTCCTCCTACTCTCCATCCTCGGGATGAGAAATTGCAACATCCCCAACAATGCCGGACAATCAAATTTATTATTCAATAGTTTGTGCAGTGTATTCAGTGCTAACATTTCCCTTCTTGTTTCCAAACTCTGACTTCCAAATCTACTAAGCAACAACTTGTGATCACAGCCAACCGGAGGATACTCAGCATCTTGTTTCCAAACTAAAAACTTGTAGAATTTCCGTTGAACAGATTCCAGTCGCTGTATATGACATTGGTAAATGGGTCTCCAAATAAGACTGGCATATTCAAGTTTACTTCTCACGAATGTGTTGAACAAACACAGAAACGTGCTTATATTCGAAAAATATTTACAATTACGAACTATGAAACCATAAACTCTACAAACTGAGGAAATGGTATCCTCCAGATGAGGTATAAAAGAGCAACATGACACTTTTCCACATTCAGATCGAGATGGTTACGATGACACCAATCCACAACACGGTCCAAAGCAAACTACAACCTCACGCAATCATCGATATTAACGATCCTCAAGTATAATTTGAGATCATCAGCGAAAAGCAATCCAGGCTGACCGACCTCATTCATTAGATCGTTGATGAACATCAGGAATAAAAGAGGGCCCAAATTGGAGCCCTGAGGAATACCTGACGATGCTAGGAAATAATTTGAACGCCAACCCTCAATCCACACATACTGGCGCCTCTCATGCAAGTATGAGGCCATAAACCTAGTTAATTTTTCCGTAGAACCAAATTGTCGTCTAAGCTTGGTGATGAGCCGCTTGTGATCCACGCTGTCAAAGGCTTTACTAAAATCCGTGTAAACTACATCCAGCTGCCCAGATTGATCCACGACCTTTATCAGTGTTTCCGAAAATAAGGCCAGATTACTCAAAAGATCGCTGTGGCATGAAACCATGTTGCTCGTATTTTACAACATTTTTTATTTTCGGGAAAATGGAGTTGTACAATGCTATGTAACATGATGTATAATGATCCGGCAAATCACCTATACCTATTGTACTTACGACCTATATTGCAAGAAGTGCAAGTTTTTAATAAATTGTTCGAAAGCAATAACGTCGATTCGACCAAGTTATATAAAGATCTTACAGACATGGTAGTGTCAATAAGTAGGCGTATTCTGAATCCAACGGCTAAGGTGGATATTTTGACGGGAAATTTGGAAAGCTATTTAGACCCTACATCATACATGTGATACGCTTTTAAGAGAGAAGTATCAAAATGTAATCTCCAGCCAGATGCCGAGAGCCATTTACGCCAACGATGCCTAAATTTCACCTATCAATTGATTTTGGAATTACGTGCAAGATTGCCTCTTAGTTTTGAAGTGCTTCAGAAGGTTTCCATGTTTTCAGTGGAGGAAACTCTGAAGGTGTGATCAAACCCTCAATTGTAGGGGGGGAGGAATATTTTAAATATCAGCTGGAATTCTTTATCTTCCACGGAGGGTTCTGGAACGAAGTAATAGAAATACAAAGATGCAGCTGACAACAACTCTTTCGCAGAATTAGGTCAAATTTGGTAATATCCCTCAAGTCATTGCCATATTCGAATGCAGATATCGAACGCGTATTCAGTCAGATGAGCTTAGTTAAAAACAAACTTCTCAATCGTCTAACTGTGACAACCCTGAATGCTATTTTATATGTAAGATTTTTCCTGAAGAAAGCGGAAAAATGTTGTCATACTTATGCAGTACCTAACAACGTTTTGCGTTGCATAGGGACAAGAGAGGCATATACGAGTACATCTGATTCCCAGCCCCAGCCATCTACGAGTACTTCAACAGAAGATGAAGAAGTAGATCATTTATTCGATTCCATGGAGTAGATATCTTTATATTTATTATCATTATATATACTTTTATATTTATTATATTTTAATTTCATTAATTTCGTGAAAATTACACCGACAGTCATGAATATTTTTTTTTGGAGGGGAGAAACCGTAAAATGAAGAATTCAGAAATATCTACAGAAAAAAATTACAGTGAAGAAGAATTTAGCATTTTTTTTGGCACTTTCCGAAATGAAATAGCTTATTTTTAGCATTTTCTAAATGCAAACTAGCATATATTTTGTTTTCCCTGAGATAGCAACACTGAACACTGATTTCGTTATTTACGGAGTTTAACGGAGCACGTTATCGTAATTTACGTTATTTTTCAGCTTATAACGTTTTTCGTACTTATAACAGAAGTACCTACTGACAAAAATTGCTCAACTCAGCAGGCAAGAATTAATATTAAGTTCAGATTTTAATTTATTATTAAATCTGCAATCAAATAAAAAAATTTACAGTTTTTGTAAAACATTACTTCGAAGCTAAAGAAATAACATACAGTATTACATAGTAATTGTAAATACAAAAATGCCGACTTTGCAATTTTTGAAATAGGTGCACACTTTTTGGAAAACCTCTCCCCGGGAAAGTAACAGCCTTCAGAAGATAAAAAAATATTGTTTTTTTTTCATGTATGTTGAACGAAAGTTGGTAAATATCATTTTTCAATGAAATTACACATATTGGAATATTTTCAAGTATTTTTCTGAAAGGGTTAAAATAGTAAAACTCGAGATATTTTCTCACAACTTTAATTTGGATGAAAATTTTCCTTTTAGAAAAACATGTCTGAAAAGCTCAATTCATATACTTACTTTTTCATCTCCACAAGTTTCTCAAAAAACATTTACGAGAAAAAAATAAATGTGTTGCAAGCTCATGTTGAATAGCATTTTATTGGACAACAGCCAATCAAATTATAATTCTACTAGACTGAGACTTTTAATACTAAAACAATAGGGAATAAACATTGAACAAAATGCTGTCGAATATCATCATCATCATCATCAATGGCTCTACAACTCAAGGTGAGTCTTGGCCGCATTTACTATTCTTCTCCACTCTAGTCGATTTTGTACTGCTAGCTCCCATTGTGTTATTCCCAGTCTCTGCAAATCACTGGTCACTACGTCTTTCCACCGTTTCTTGACGACCAACCGTTCTACCTTTCCCAGAATGCTGTATTGAGGAGTCTTCCATCTTGTGGCCTCATGACATGTCCTGCCCATCTTATGCGATTGGACTTGATATGTCGCACTATATTCTCGTTCCCATAGAGTGCCTGTAGTCCTTGATTCTTTCTTATTCTCCATTCTCCCGTTATTTCGTCTCTACAAGGCCAAAAATAGCCCTCAGGATCTTCCGTTCCAGTACCAGCAATCTATCAGCCTCACGTTTATTCAGGATCCATGTCTCACTCCCATAAGTTATTGCGGGACGAATGATTGTTCTGTAGATTTTTATTTTCGCTTCTCTTGAAATTAATTTTGATTTTAAAAGTGTTGCCAAGGAATAATATGCCCTGTTTCCGACCATAATTCTCGATTCCACGTCTCTTTCATTCTTGTTATCAGCTGTTATGACTGCTCCCAAATATTTAAATTCTTTTACTACTTCAAAATTGTAGTCATTTATAGTAACATTTTGACCGATACGTGATCTTTGGTTTTTTGTGATAACCATATATTTGGTCTTGTCTTCATTGATCCTGAGGCCTACTTCCTTGGCTCCTTCTTCCAACAGGGTGAAAACTTCTTTCGCGTCTCTAACGGATTGTGTGATTATGTCCACATCGTCGGCAAAAGCCAGTAGGACTTCGAACCCTGTTTGCGAAACCATTTGATATTTTTGTTTGTACTATTCTAAATGCATATTCCAAGCGAAGTTGAATAATAACGGGGAAAGGGGGTCTCCTTGTCTAAGACCGTTTTCAATTTGGAATTCATCTGAAGTAATATTGCCAACTCTAACCTGCGCACTTGAATTCTGCACGCATACCTGTGCCAAGCTTATCAACTTTTTGGGGACTCCCATCTCTAACATGACTCTCCACAGCACTTCCCTGCCCACACGAGTCATATGCCTGTTTGAAATCGACAAAAATCTGGTTCACAATCACGATTGTATTCCCAGTTCTTCTCTAATATTTGTCGTAGTATAAAAATCTGGTCGATAGTGGATCTTCCGGGGCGAAAACCACATTGGAATCGCCTATGATTTCCTCGCGTATGGGATTATATTCTTCTCATCAATATGATAGCCATCTTTTTATAAGCAGTATTTACTAGTGAAATTCCTCTATAGTTTGTACAAATGTATTGATCCCCCTTCTTATGTATGGGTATTATGAAGCTTCCATGCCATTCTGTAGGTATTTCTTCTTTTTGCCAGATTTCACATATTAAGGTGGTGCATTTCCATATGTAGTCTTTCTCCCCCTCTACCAAGGAGTGCTGCCTGAATGCCGTCTGGTCCCGGTGCTTTGTGTTTTTTTAGTGTTTTAGTGCTTTCATAACTTCTTCCAGCGTCGGCAGTGATACCCTCTGGGTCAGCTGTTTGGTAGTTGCTGTTCTCATTCATCACAGTTGGGTTAACGGGGTTTAGTAGTTGTCTGAAGTATTCTCCCCACTGTCGCCTTATGTCCTCATCCGCTGTCGAATATCGATAACACAATTATAATAAATATTGGAAGTGGAAGTGGCAGCTTCAATACAAGCATTTTTTCTTCTCCTCATAGAAATATGTATGCGATGGATCTTGACACAGTGCAACCTTTTATGTCCCGAGTAATAGTTTTTCCTATTTTATTCTGCGTCTGCAGAACGCCCGAGCAGTACCATCAATAAAACCCCAGCAATTGGAACTGCCGCTCCTCTTTTTTCTCGAACAGCCTGAATCCAAGAGGTTTATTATTATTCTGAACGAGGGTCGTTGTGGCTACGTTCAGCCTTCCAGGAACTTCGACCGCAAAGATCTTCTGTTCTTTACCCAACTCGTTCATTTAAATCGCAAGGGGCCATCAATGGCATTGATGAATCCAACGACATCCTTAGGA